>JAWWEV010000391.1:0-12390 GCA_035583235.1 Hafferia zeledoni
TAGAGGGGGTAGAATACACGGCCTTGATCACCCCCACACAGTGCCAGCTGGTCTCACCTGCTAAACTAGGACACAGGCACATCTGATACGATACACAGAAACAGCTTTTACCCCTCAAAGAACTGAGTTCAGGGCTCGTTCATGCCTAGAAATTATTCAGATCTAGGGATTATTCGTATCTAGCGAGGAGGAAATCAGTTGCCAGGAAGGAGACCTGAGTCCAGTTCCCAGGTGTGACTGTGTTGGTGTTGAAGACCAAGTTACTCCTGATGACAACAAAAGGCATTTGATTTTACTCAAGATCTGGTGACACAGTAGGGACTCATTTTAGTGACAGGGTGCTGATATGTAGCAACAGGTGCTGTGCAGTCGTTTAAAGGCATATTTTAGTTGAAATATATCAAGTTAAACAAACACAAGGTATCTTTGCAGATAAAGCCAAATGATAAGGGATACAAATACAGTTAAAAATAGCAACACTGTTAAACTTACCAGATGTCGATGTGGTTTTAACCATTACCACACACAAATGCACATCCCTAATACTTTGGTGGAGATCTCAAATGGAATTCTGTAGTAGCCTGGTATGTGGACTCGTGTCTGTGCATGTGTAAAATGTACATCTCAGCTTTGATTTTTTTCTATTTCTATTTTACAGCCTAAGATGACTGTGGAGAAACAATTTATTTTGTTGTCAGGTATGTATAATTTTTTAAAGATAATTTTGAACTTGATGTCAGGAATGTAAACTTATTTTCAGGAGCTATTTTAACATTAATTGTTCTTTTTATATTCTGATTCTTAACACACAATATGATGGAAATTAATAATTTTGTCATTGTACTTAGTGAATAAACAAAAGTGAATATGTGTGCATGGCATTTAAACTTAGCTTGGTATTTCCAAGTGAACTAACTCTCATTCTGATGGAGGGAATGCCTGCACTGAAATTTCTAAGTGTATTCTTACACCTCCTCTGTAGGAACTTAAGTCATCCCAGATAGGTGAGAAACTAGTCCTGTGACATCCCTGACAACAGTGGAAAAGCTGCAGAATTCAGGGCCTCCTGTAGAACTGCCCAGAAGTGTTTACAGTGTTTCTACATTAATCTCTGAGCATTAGAAATGCATTTTTAAGTGACACTTTCAGTAATTTTCAGTTATTGTGCTTTCACAAAGTGCATCATAGAGTGGTCTCCCAGAAGATGTCCTGGAGTCCTTTTGGATGATGGAATGAGGCCAAGAGTGTGCCCTTATGCTAATGTTTCCTTTAATGCGTGTGACATTTCCTGAAAATTGGGGGAAAACACACCCTGAGTGTCCAGCTCCCCTGCTGTGCAGGATCCCTTCCACGCAGCAGCCCAGAATTAGCTCCTTCCCCACCAGATGTCCCTGTGGGCGCAGAGAGCGTTGTGGGAACAGCTTTTTGTGCCTCTGGAAAACCTGCTCAGTTGTTGACACCACATCTGAACCGCAGCAGAACTCCAGTCCGAGACATTCCAAGCCACTTGTTATGTTCTCTTGAAGCTGTGTGTCCTCTGACCTTGTTTATTAACTGGAAAACGTGGAAGTATTTTACAGGAAACCACACCTGGAATACTCTCTTGAGCCTTAGCCCCACGTGGTAGGAAGCTTCTCCACTCCTTGCCCTAATTTGCTTTCCTCTGCTTCTCTAACATGCAGAGCCATTTGAATTGCTATTCGATAAAATAAAAACTGATAAATCCTCTTAGGTACCTTGATAATTGGCATTTAAAATAGGCAGTATCCCATTCTCTTATTTTATCATTATCTGTTATAGCTGTCACATCAGAGAACCCCACAATTACTTCCCCTGTCTTTGTTATTAACACATTTATAGCATGATCAAGGAGGGAAATAAAGTGAGATTAAAAATTATTCAGGCAACTTTATTTGCTTGGGTTTAGCTGTGCTGTGTCTGAATGTTCTTTAATTTTACTGTGAGTTTTCCTTGTTATGATCATCATAATTTTTAGAACAATTTTCAGTGATCTTGTTTAGCTTGTTTTGTTGTATTTTGAAGTCAGAAAAGGCAATTGCCATGATAAAGAGGACAGACTTCTTGGTGACTCCAGCCCTTGGCTAAATATGTTTCAGCAATGTACACTGATAACTGTAGCTGACTTAGTGCGCTGCTTTTTGATTTCCTCAGGGATCATCTAAATTGCCATCCATTTTGGCTACAATTTCTGTTGCATATCACAATAGAGAAAATCATAATGGCTGTGAATCTGTGCAGTTGTTTGTTAAAGGCCATGGGATTAGAACATAAGTTCCAAAAGATGCTGCTCTGTACTCCAAAAGCTGGTGAACTTTATTACTGGTGCAGGTGTCACTCCTGCAGAGAAAAAGTTGTGTGAATTCTGATATAATTTTTGTTGCTTTTATATTTTCTCTGCATTTTGCCTTTATTTCTCCTGGGTATAAGTTCCCTAATTGCAGTTTTTCCTGCATGCAACTTGAAACCAAAGTTAATGAACCTCTGAACTTTGGATGATACATTGAAATAGACTGACTTTATGACATTTTTCCAATTTATTAAAATGAGCTCTATTAAGGCTTCATTTACTATTGAATACTTTAAATACAACTATTGACACTCAGGTGTTTAATTCAGAGAAATGAAACTGACAAAGGATGATGATACTTTGAATTTAGTTAGAGTATTATATCAGGTGTTTATGAGCATCACTCACACATTACTCTAAGTGTTGCATTGTTCCTGTGAGTCTTGTCATAGTCCCTTTACAAAATAGGCACACAGAGGGACTCTAAGTACCTTAAAATCTTTAAATAAGAACATAGAATTCAGAATTTCTTCTCCTACCATTAAAGTACTGTTTTTTGCTTCTGATGTAATAAAGCTATTACACAGAATGTCCCTTCACTCATCCCCCAAACTCTGAACAACAGTCAGTTGAAGGAGTCCCAGTTCCAGCAGAGCTTTGTTGTTAAGCTAACTCAGCAATTTCAGAAGCAAGAAAGCTTTCAGGATGTAGTAAATACATCAGCATAACAAAATGAACCAGAGGACATTCTTTTTCCCTGGAAACTTCAGGTTGCCTGTCTAATCAACCTCCCAAAATGTATGGAAAAGACTTATATAAACTTACAGTTACGTGCAAATGTGACTTTAGCTGTTGAAGTTACCTGGTTCTGGGATATCTTCTTAAAGCTACCACAGTCTGCAGTGTTTGCTCAAAATGCTTCTCTCAGGTGGAGAAGCATCTCTGCAGAACAGGAATGAAAGCCTTAGTGATGTGCCACAAACAAGGTGTGGTCTTGAGACACTTGGCTAATCCAGGGCCTGAGGTCTCTGACTCCATTCCCTTCCCTGCTCCCCAGTCTGCACACTCTGTTTATTTTGGTGTCGCTGTTCTGTGCAATTGCAAGCTCGCTGATCAGTTGGCTCATGTGACATCTGCCTCTATGTGCTTAGAACTGACAGAGGGCAGATTGGAACCAGATACAAGGAAGGAATCCTTCCCTGAGAGGGTGGGCAGGCCCTGGCACAGGTGCCCAGAGAAGCTGTGGCTGTCCCATCCCTGGGAGTGTCCAAGATCAGGTTGGATGGGGCTTGGAGCAACCTGGGCTGGTGGGAGGTGTCCCTGCCCATGGCAGGGGGTTGAAATGAGATAGTCTTGAAGGTTCTTTTCAGCCTAAACCATTCTATGCTCAGGGATTCTGTTTCCTCCCTTTGGGAACAAATCCATGCTTGACTCCATTTCAGAAGAGGGTCTTGATTGCTGCTGTGTAACAGGGTATGTCTGAGAAGCAGTCAGCACTTAGAAACAATTAAATCAGTGGCTGAGGAAATGAATGCTCAGAGCTGATGGAGTGCATCTCCTCTGCCAACTCCTCTGTCAAGGTGCCTCCAGCTTTTCCAGTGAAGCTGCTTTTACAGATGTTTGTCATTCAAGTTGTGGACAAAGCCCTGAGCAACATGACATAATGTCAAAGCCAGCCCAGACTTCAGTTATACGTCGTACAAAGGTGTTTTCTTGACATCACTTCCAACCTAGAGTATTCTATTATTGTGAGTTCCTCCTGAAATACTTTGCAGCATTTACAACAAGATTTATAAAATGCAATAAAATATAAATGAGAGAAAAGATAAACATACTTCATGTATAATTAACTATATTCTGCAAGACTAGAAACAGCAACATACCCTTTTGAACAGGCAGTGACAGCATGGATAGTCTTAGCAAAATTTTTAGGACATAAAAGTACTATTTTTTCAGCAAAGTCACTGTCCAAGTATAAATGGATCAAACATGATATCAAAGAGATACAATAGAGTACAATACAACTTGATATTTCTTTCAAAGTTTCTGATTTTGGGGGAAGCTATAAATAAATAGGGTAGACTTCCTTAAACAGTTGAAAGTTCTTTGACTATGCAGAGTACCTCCACTTGCAAATCCCACTTCACAAGCAATGTGTTCCTTGTGTTTAATGGAGTAAATCTGAGTTTTTCAGATTCCTGATCTGAAATAACACTCTTCAAATGTGTTCAAACTGTTAAATGCACGTTTTCTGCTTTTACCAACACTTGTTTATAAATGAAAGCTTTTCAAAGGTTTTTTTGTGTGTGTTTTTTCTTTGAGACTGGAACATCAGTTGACCTCTTGAGCTGCTTTTGAGCTCAAAAAACCCCAGAGCAATATCAGTGAATATGAAGGATCTTTTTGAATGTCTTCTTGAAATTCTGGTTACAGAGAGGATACAGGAACGGATTTAGGGTGGAGTTCACATAGCCCAGCCATATAGTGACCATGTGTAATTTTGAAAACTGTTCATGGTCATGAAATTCTATTACCATAAATGACACAAAGTAGGGAATCCAGCACAGCATGAAGGCTGCCATTATGACCCCTAACTGCTTCGCTGCTTTCCTCTCCCTGTTCCCGTGCAGTCCTTCAATGTTCCCTCCGGAATGGGTGTGAAGACTTTGCCAGGTTTTCCTCAGGCAAGTGAGTCCTCTGAAATCCCTGTTCTCAGTCTTCTCCTGAGCACTGCAGGCTCTTTCAGAGTTAGGATTGGTGTTCTCTCCACATGGTGCCCCCTCAGTGAAGGTATGGTTGTCTGATGCCACACTGGAGTCACTGTCCTGTGAGCAAGGCTCCTCTTTGGCATCATTCTCTTTCGTTGCACACATGCATTTCTTTCCTGCATTATCCAGGCCTGGCTCAGACTGGGCAGTGCTGAGAGGAAAACACCTCCATTTAAAGACTTTCCCGTTACTCTTGCCATCAAATGCCTTTGAAGAGTTGTCAGGATTACTGAAATGAAGCTCTGCCTCCACATTTTTGGGCTGTGGGGAGCTTTTCTTGTCCTTGGGTGGGATGTTCTCATCCAAGGCTTGCTTTTGGAAGCAAACATTTTGCTCATTCTTTATCTTGCTGTGATGTTTGGAGCATTTGACTGAGGAAGACCAATATGATCCATTGATGAGCTCTCGGTGTTGGCAGTGTTTTCGAACAGCTCTGAATATTCTGTAGTAGAACCACAGCATCAAGACAGAGGGTAGGTAGAAATTGCCAATGGCTGTCAACACTTTGAACCAGGTGACCTCAGAGAATTCGGTTTCACACTTGTTCTTCTTTACTTTCCTTTCACCATTATTAGCAAAAATATGCCACCCTAGGATTGGAATGACCCACGTGAAGGAGAGCAACCAGACCCCCAAAATCATGAGCAATGCTCTTGTCTTTGTTCGGTACTTGAGATATTTCAGCGGTTGCTGAACCGACCGGTAACGGTCAATGCACAGTATGAAGAGGTTGAAAATGGAGGCAGTGCTGGCCACATAATCCATGGACAGCCAGAACAGACAGGCTGGTAAGCCCAGAGGCCACACAGGATTTAGGAGATAGACAATATTCAGGGGCATGACAGCTGCACCAACTATAAGGTCTGCAACAGAGAGGCTGACAATGTATAAATTTCCAACTGTCTGCAGTTTTCTCTCAGTTTTCACAGCACATAGTACTAATATATTCATGACAATAGTGATCAGTGAAATACTTCCCAGGAACAGGCCGAGAATTGCTGGGTGAGGGTTAGTCGAGTTCTCTGTTGAATTTTTTGACATCTTTTTCACAGGCACACAGAATGAAAATCAGGGCAGATATCCAGGCCTCGGAAAGTCACTCTTGGTTTACACTCCTGGATGAAAATGTGTTGGATTGCTCTGTGATTTTTATTTCCAGAACTAAAGAAAAGACAAGAAACATGCTTAATCATTGTAATATTGTAATAAAATAAAATAATAAAGCTCATCTGTGCTTCGGGTTAACACTGTCCCTTTTAGAACTTTCCTAAATAGTGAATTTTTACATTTTACAGATAGGTTTCACAGATTTCACAGAATATTCTGAGTTGGAAGGGACCCACAAAGTAATTTGTGTTCTATGAAAAGTACTGGAGCAAGCTCCAGTAACCAACACAAAATCATTCACAGAGGTGTTCACAGGGCTTCATATATTTTTCATATATATTCCCCAGAATCTGGAGAAGAAATTTCAGTCCTCACTGATTTAATTCATTATATCTCATTAAACAGCTGATCACAAACCATAACATGAACTACATATTGACAAACCAAATTAAAGTATGGTAGTAAAAAGCATATTAACATGTTTTGTACTAAATAGTTTAAACAAATCAGTGATTTACAACCTATATGTAATAGTTTGAGAATACAGCAGTTGGCAGCCAGTAGGCAATTATTCCAGTGATAGGTAAAGAATAATCTCGTCCTACACAATTTAGGCTTACACAGATTTCAAACATTTAAAGATGCTATTCCTATTTTATATCAAGTGCAAAATAATAGGATTTTTTAGAATTAATAAACATTTACTTCCCAACTGCTAACTTCATGCATTGATCTAAAGTCCAAAAAATTAGTAATATTATTTTAAGTCTTGGGGCATATGGTCAATTGGCCAAATTCGATTTTCAGGACATAGAAGAAAAATGTCTGTGAGAGTGATACACATTTTGTGCCACTTTATAGTGCTTGTCTGAGTTTATATTCTGGTAAATCTCTTAATGAGGATGGAAACAGACTGTAAAGATATTTTACACAGCAACACTGAGAGATGTGTGGGATTTCTCATCCTTATAATTCTAAACAAGGTCAAAACAATACAATGCAGTAGATTATTCAGTAATCAATATTTCATACTGAAATTCAATAATTCAGTATTTCATGCTAACTTTATATTCCTTATTCCAGTAATCAGGGTTGAAGCTAAAATGTTTGTGTGATTTCTTACAAGAGGTCAAATTCCTTCTCTTTACTTACAAGTGACTGGTGTTGAGACACGTCCTTGGGAGCAGGAGCCTCCATAGGCGGAGGCAGTGGGGACACTCTGGGGTATGAGCTTGAGAGCTCTGCTCTGGGATTCTGGATTCTGTGTGTTTCAAACAGCCTTCAGGCTCTGCCATGGGCAGTTCCACAGGGACAGCTGGGCACAGATGGCAGCAGTTCAGAGGCCTCAAACATCTCCTGTGTGAGAACGAGAACAGAAGTCACTTCATGGATTTTAAATCATTATGTCTGGTGATGGAAAATGGTTATATCCCCCTCTGTCATTGTCCTTTCCACAGCTGAACTCTGTAACCCTCTGCTGGGTCAAGGAGTTCATGTTGATTGTTTCAGGGACCTCATAAGGAATGACTGATCTTCATGTATGTTCATCTAAATTTATGGTAAAATAAAGGGAGAGAAGGCAATAATTGAGTCTTCAACATTAAAAATAACAGCACAGAAAGCTACCTGGTTAGACAGCTCTCCTTGGTTATTTATGAACTGCATAAGGAATATATATGCATATGAGGACCCAGAGGTCCCTTCCAACCTTAATAATTTTGTGCTTCTGTGAATAAAACATAAAGCAGGATTCAGTGAATTGTGCTCGCTGCTTCCCAGATTTCCTCCTTAACACTGCTGTGGTGAGACACAGAAGGATTTAGGAAGCAACTTGCAGAACTTGGTCTGGAGTTGTGCTACAAACAAGGCATGAAGGTCACACTTCACTTTTATGAAATGTCTTTTATTAAATTACAAAGCATGATTACTTTTTTGTTTTGGAAGACCTTATACAAGCTGTAACAATCCAAACATTATGTCAGGAGATGAAAATCATTTGAAAATGCAAAGAGTAAGAAAAATTCAGGGTATGCATTTGCGCTTTAAAAAATACACGTGTTACAGTTTCAAAATCCTTCATGGAATTTTTTCTTTTGTCCCTTACCCACACAACAGTTTGGGAGTTGGAAAGCAGAATGAGGTGGCTCGTTGAAGCCCAGCCCCTCACTGCCTGCTCCCAGAGCCAGCTACTGCCTAAAGCCTCAGCGAAGGGATGGCTGAGAGCTTTGCATTCCACCGTGATGGCTGCGGAGAGGACTGGGGCGGGGGGGGGAGTGAGGTTTCCTCGTGCTTGCCCCTCCTGCTGGAGTGGCAGGTGCTGCTCGCTGGGCTGGTGGTAGCACTGGGAGGGGTTCCTGCCTTGCCCCTACTTCATGCACCCTGTGCCGTTCTGAGAGCGCAGTCACCGCTGCTGGGTTCGCTACAGGCTCTCTGAGGGGCCAACGCCACCTGCGGAGGAGCTGCCAACTGCCCACCCTCGCCGTGCTTTTGGGCAGAAGACGGGGAGAGGATCCTTACACTGCCCACAGGAAAGGTTCCAGCCGCCCCTGTGGGCGCCATTCCCACTGAGCAACGTGAGTTTGGAACCAGCACCTCCTCCTGCCCCTGTCTGTGCCTCACCGGAGTCACCGCAGCCACTGCCTGCTGGGGCACAGCATCCCCTCCTCCTGCCTGGAAACACAACTGCACTGAGGGGCACAGAGAGGACTTGACTTGTTTGAAAGTTTTGGTTATGGTGTTGCTGTTCGTTCTGTTCCGGTTTGTTTTGTTTTGTTGTACATACATATATATTTGTAGTAAAGAACTGCTATCCTTTTCCTCTACATTTTCTAGTTTAAGTTTCTTAATTTCCAAGGTTGTAGTGGTTTGTGAGGAGAGACCTGCTTCCTAGTCCAGAGGGATTCCTCACTTTCCTTGAGAGACTTCTTGGGGTTTTTTAAGCTGAGACAACATGCTAAGTGGTACTTCCTGTTTATAATCATTTGCCTTATAGTGTATTTTTCATCACAATGTCATTTGAGTGATTCATAATCTCTCATGGATCTTCTCAGCTTTTTAGAGCTGGCCATGTACTATTAAACTTTGAAGTGAAATTGAGTAACAGGTCGAAGCAATCTGGCAAACATCACATAGCAATGTTAGATCTAAAACCAGGCAAGGCTTCCTTGCTCTCCAGTGTCCTTACTACTTACTGTTTTTTATTATCTAGACAATTTTTGGTCTGTATTCTTTCAGACACCCCAGACAAGCAATGTAAACTTTGAAATTAATTTTTTTTAACTTTAATGCAGTGCAAGCAAGCTAGTCTGGCTTTGATCTTCTGATGTCTTCCACTGGAATAAGTCCACTTATATGATAGGTTGAATATGGCTGGAGTGGGACTACACCAGTGAAAGAACACCTACAGTATTAATTACTGAAATGAGCTTGCAAGAACCATGTGCCCTAGTCTAGAGTGAGTAGATCTGCAGCTGTATTGGGATATGAAAGCTTTACAGTAACACTGTATTTTCTCTGTTGAACAACTTGTGGATTTCATATATGATTTTTACAACCCTGACTTTGGGATTATTCTCCCACCAAAGACAGTACTTTAAGGCTCTGAGTGATTTATGTTTTGGAATGTGTTGATGTGAAAAGAAGACACTAAGACATAACTGGAAGAGGGTGTCCATACCTTCATCATGAAAGTTGTGTATCCAGCATATAGTTCCTAACTCTTTAGTTTAATTTGAAGCAAAACCTACCTCTGAATCCATTAAAAAGTTGTATCAAGGGATTGACTTGGCCCCAACACGCTTAGAGTAGAGCGGAAATGCAATGTTGCCTTTGTGTGATCTGGCCCTTTCAGCTGACTCTTTGCATTTCCAGCACATGACACCACGTGCTGCTGCTGTTTCTGCATTAGATTTTTTGGATCATGCAAAATTCTCCTGAATTTCTGACAGGCATTTGGCAGCATATCAGACATACTGCAGTCCAACACTGGTGTGTGTAAAGGAAAAATAATCTGGTATCTTTCTTGAGTCCTCTGGGGGCCCAAAGAAGGCTTCCAAAGCAGGAGACTGCATGTCTTGCACCCATCAGTGTCTGTGCTCTTCCAACAAGGAGTTGGCTACAGAGGGCCTAAACCTCCCTCTCTACACAGACCAAAGGAACAGTGCAAGAGCAACCAGTCGAGTTCCCCTCAGAAGTGATGGTGACTGCACACAAATAGCATGCAGAGAAGTTGCTTTTGTTTGTAGAAATGTTATGTTGGTACTCAGTGCCCTCTAACACCAGACTGTATTCAGAGCCTTGGCCCTCTCTTGCCCACTAAGCTTACATTGAAATGCCACGTTTGATACTTTTCGTTGGAATTAACACATTTTGCCACACAATTTTGTCCAATAGAAGATAATTAGAAAACAATAAGCCTTTCTCCATGCTATGAAATTCATCAGTGACCTCTTGTGTGCTCTAAGGAAGACTGTAATCCTTGAATTTCCTTCTTAAACTTCCTCCCATCCCCATTAGTAGTGATGGTACCAATATCAGCAGTTAGTCATGGAGGCAGCCCTGGGACTTGCCATAGCAGTTCCTTGCTCTTCCTTCAGGCACTGGAAGCTGCTTGTGGTACATGCACTCCTGTTCAGGAACTACTGGTTTAATTCCTTATCTGTAACTCAGTTCCCAGTAGAGTAACAGTAAGTATATTGAATAAATGGGGTTTAATGTTTGGACGGTTTAATTCTAGTTATGTCAAGACAAAGTTCACAGAACAGATTTTAAAGAAAACAGTCAGTCTAAGGTCTTGGATTGCTTTTCTGAATTTCTAAACACTGACCTCACCAGAAAATGCCTCTCTAATTTTCAGTCTGTAAAGAGCTTTTTCTACAAGGAAAATCAGCAGTCATGATTTGTTTGTTATTGTATCACAGTTCCAAGCAACAAGAATCTACTGGGAGATGCTGAGTGGATGCCTTACTGACTCATTAGTGCGGGTGCAATCTATTAAGCCCTGACTAAGTGAGAGTAAGTTTTGAGCAAGAAATGCTGCCATATCTCTTATGGATGGGGTTTTCAGAAACTACAGCTGCACCAGGAAAAGGCTGGGATAGAGGCAATTCTTGTTCATCAGACTGAGTTCAAGGCAGAGGGTAAGATTTGGTTTCAGATGACCTGTGCTCATTATGTTGTACTCAGGAAACTTATTTGTTTCTAGTGATTTGCTCTAATTATACTTTAGGTGTTGAAAGTTTTACCATGCTACAGGTTTGATTGATCTCCCTCTCAAAAACTCATTTATTTATCTGTAAGGAAACATTCCCCATTCAATGCCTGCCAATAGTCAAGGAATATTTTTCATAAAAAGTAGATGAAAAACCTTGATAATCTCCCTGCTGTTCCCACTCAAATGATCCACTGTCTCAGTCCAGGAAGGACATGGCTTTGTTGTTTTGGTTTGTTGGGGTTTTTTTCTTTTTCAGAAAAGTATCTTCCACTATCAAAGGAAAGACTGAATTCCATCTGCCCTTGAGTTTCTCTCCTAGGTAGTCTGAAATGAAAAGATACATAATCTGAAGATTTAGTGCCTGACCAGACAAATTTTGTCAGTCCTGCTGGATTGTCCCCTTCCCCTCACATAACTATTTTAAGAGGAGTGGAAGTTACATATAAATCTTTTACTATGTCAACAAACAACCCAACCTGTCTTAGCAATACTTTCATTCCTTGTTTTTGTTATGACTTTTCCTTTGTGTGGAGAAACTCCTTAAAAACAGATTTGGACATCTGGCCATCTGGCTGTGCATTAACTGCATTGTGTGTTTGGTGGCAGAGAATTTTCAGTGGTTCTTGAGGTAAATACTGTCTTGGGGAATAAATGAGGCCAGAATTAATGTAGCAGATGTGCTGAGATCTCCTTTGCAGACTAGACTGCAGAGAAAATTGCTGTCTGAGTTGCTGGATTTGAGATCTGCATACTGATTCAGTAGCTGGATGCTCCAAGAAAGGACCAGGCCTTCCACATGCCAGTAATGACTGAGAAAGGTATTCTTCCTGGGGAGGGTGTCCTAGTTCAGTAGGTGTCTTAGTTCAGTTTATCACTGTGTGGGTGTGACCAAACCTGTGTATTCTCCACCCCCTATGGCATTGCCCAGGAACTGTTCCCAATGGCCCATTGGCAGCAGCTGCCCAGGGCACAGCTGAGCCCTCAGGCTGGGAGCT
>JAWWEV010000392.1:0-12387 GCA_035583235.1 Hafferia zeledoni
CCCAGCCCACCTCAAGTCACCTGACAATTTTCAGGCCTAGTCCAAACTTTAAAACCCAAATTTAGGCCCCACCTGGCCAAACCCATGACAGAACTTTTTGGAAAATTTTGGAAAATTTTCAAGATACATTATGAGATTAATTTATAAATTTGTAAATTTTTCATGAAATTTGACTGGTCTTTTTTCTCTCTAGTTTAGACACAGTTGTGACACTGTTCAAGAAATATCTGCTCAAATTACAAACCTAGTGGGGAGAGAGTGGGGTTGGGAAGTATGGAGAAAGAGGGACTGCAAAAAAACCTTAAAAACCCTAAAACCAGACAAAGGTTGGAGCTTGATCAGATTTATACTATACCAGTTTAAACTACACATCAGATTTAGAACAATGCATTCCTAACAAACAAACAACCCCCCTTCCATTTAATTGCCAGAACTATAGCAAAAAGTGAATGATTGTCCATTGGAAATTCCACATGTCATCCAGTATGTCAGGACATGTACTTGTTAGAAATTACTGAGTGAAAAACAAACAGCTTGGGAATATATAGATACCCAATGCAAAAATGATGCATTTATTGGTCTTAATAGTGTGGGAAAGCAGAAGGGCCATCTGCCATAATCAAAGAGCAGACACTCCTAAGACTAATCTGTACACAAATTACTGACACTTTTTAGTTCTGCCAAAAATTATTTCATTTTTAAAATCTTGAGCCTACGTACTCCAGATTGTGTCCCATTAAGAAGGGAAAAACCAAACTGTTGCTATTGCTCATTGCAGGGAGGGTTGGACTAGATGATCTTTAAAGGTCCCTGCCAACCAAAGCTATTATAAACATTCTCACTACTCTGTTTATTTTTTTAAGACATATCTAAAGCAAAAAATCAGAGCTGAACCCCTGTATTCCACAGCCTACTTTAATCCAAAATTCTTCCAGCTTTCTCTGGGAAGTCTTTCATTCTTAGAACTTTTAAAACTAATTGATAACAACTAATAACAATATTAGATTCAGTCTGCTGTGTCAGATCACCAAAATGAATACAGTGCAATGCTCTGAGCAGAGACCACATGATGTATAAGACAAGATATTCTGTGTTTATAGATACACAGACACACACACAAGTAACTGGGCCTGGCAGCTGAGATTCAACCAATAGTTCTGATATTCAGCACAAATTCAGTGTCCTGTCTGTCTGTTTATGGGAAAGTCAGAGTTTCTAGTAAATTGTCTTATTCTTTTTTCCTTCTTTCAATATCCAAATGGAATACTTACTTAAATAACCAAAATATACAGGACAAAGATGTTTCCTTATAACAACAATAAGGAAATTTAGAACAGACATCTCACACATGAGAGGACACATATGAGAAGATAGTCTGTCTAGCTAGCTTTTAGCTAGTTTTCTCTACTCCTTTTTAATAACCATGAAAACAGAGAGACACATAATAATTACTTATTTTCCAAACCTCTGAATACTTCTGTGAATATCTTGTGACTATCCAGAATTTGCGTTGCAGCAGAAATAAATAGGAACTCTGATTTATTACTGCCTTCAGCATCCTCAGCTATCTCTATCAAAGTTAGTTTTGCACCAATGTACCTTGAAACCCTAACATGATCAATGTCTGTCCAAAACAAGTACAGTATTACAGTACATTTCAGTGAACATAATAACCTTCTGGGGATTGCTCCCAAGATGGTACAACTTGAAAGCATTTCCTCACTTGCTGGTTCCAGAAAAAGGAAGAACTAAACAGCTAAAGGAAAAAAAAAAAAAAACAACAGTTCTCCCACCCTCAGGGACCTTCCAGATAGGACCCCAAAACTGTACTAACTAGAAAATTCTTGTTCGCAGTTTCTGGCTTAAGAATAATTCTGTAAAGATGATTCAAGCTCCAACATCACAGCTTGGCCAAAACACATGAAGCAAAACCATCCAAAGGAAGAGTCTAAGTAGGTTGGAGTTCTTTGATTCCCCACTGAATCCTCTTTCCCTGCTCTTGATGGAGACAATGAAAAAAGGCCAAGTACAAATTTCCTTCTCTGACAAGCTCATTGAAAATTTTTGATTTCAACAAGCAAAAAGAGTAGGTGGGAAGCTGGTTGAGACACTGCAATTTCCATTCCAGTGCCACAAGAAACTGAATAAATCAGCTACTTCACGACTCTGACAGTAATACTAAGAAAGAGAAGCAAGGCTTTACTTGCACCTGGAAACTGTAACTGAAAACAGGCCTCTGTGTGGTGTCCTAAGACCAACTCTTTAAAAACCTCATCCCAAAACCAATACAGTGTAACTAGATCTTGTTCTGCTGTATCTTCTAACCAGGTTCATGTCCAGTGAAAATTTGCATGACCTTTTCTTGGAATTTCAGAATGATATCATAGTTTTTTGTTATTTTAACACTTGTTGAACCAAATTAAATTTTTAGATGCTAATACAAGTCAAATTATCCAATGCTCAAGCATTAACAGTCATGCTAGACAGATACTATTATTTCCACTCATACAACTTGAAACATACAATGTTTAATATCAGCATATTGCAGTTGACCATCTCCTTTGTCATGAAGTAATCTTCTTAACTAAGAACAAATGGCTTAAGTTTGTTACATTTTTTCTACTTGTTTGCAAGAACGTGGTTCTTGAAAGGAAACACTTGCACACATAAATACAGAGTTGAGTTCATATGAGTTATTTTTTTATTAATACTTTTCATGAGCTATTTTTAGTAGTATTCTGTCCAAGCACTTGTAGAACATCACAAAAACTGTAAATATGAAATAGACTAAGAGTTTAAGTATCATTCATTGAAAATATTTTTATGGTAAGTCTAGTTCCATTTACATACGTAACTTTAACACCTCTGTGTTAGTATTTGCATTACATTTATAACCCATGCTATGGCCATATCCAGCAACCTGTAAAGGTAGAAAGACCTATGAAGACACACTCTCTTTTAAAGGGTCCACGTGGCTGCAACTGAATAACACAGAGCTCTGCTTTCATAAAAATACTCTCCAAGTGCCTATCAGGCACACATTTCCTTGGGCATAAAATAGTCTCACAGAAATAAGTAGGATTGTGAATAATGAACAATTTTTTAATTTACATTTTATTTACATTGCTTCACACACCAACAGTTCCAATGTTCACAAACCTCCATGCAGAAACACAAATCCTGTGGTGCTAGTTCTTACAGCTTCAGCTGCAATTCAGAACAACATGGCAACGGAATCGTTTATAGATATTACACACTTCACGTGAATTTATCTTAATGATATCGAATTAACTGTATTATTGTTCCCAAAATTACACACAATAAGTTATGCACTTACTCTTCACCTGAAAAACATTACAAATGAAGGAAAGATGAGAACCCACCCCAGAAAGATTTACTAGCCATTATCAGCCCCACCAATTCCAATGGAAAAGGCACCTTTCCCATAATTCTACTGATTCCATGTAGCAGACTTGGCCAGTTTGGTTTGTCGCTTCTTTTTTTCCTCGCTGTTACTAATCATAATATCATAATTTCAACCATAGATTTTATTCTGTAAAAGCATGGACCTAAAATCTGTGAGTCCTAGCCCAGATGATTCAGTTCCAGTTGCAGAAGGTAATTACTCAACTATGTAGTCCTACATCACTGACAACACTCAATTCAATTCTTTGGGGCACAGTTACTGAATGTCTCAGCGCCACAGTTAATGTACTAACTATAATGTACATATATATATTATATATACATTATACAATGGATAATGCGTATATATTATATACTATAGTATATCTTTCACCGTGGGCATTCACATTGACTCTGACGTTTCACTTTTGTCATCTGCCCAAATGAATCAAGTCAATTGAGGATGGGAAAATGGGCTAATGGTTTCAAATTCAAAGCCAGTACATCCTCCAATTAACAATCTCCATGGTGTTGCTATTGCCTCTTGGTCCCTGCACTACATATTCAGTATTTAAATAATGTATATAACTTTATGTAGTCACCTTCATCTATGACATTTAACTTCTACAGGAAATAACACTTCACTGTACACTGAACTGCTAACCATTGCAGGAGCACTTGGAAGTATACAAGTATACATTTGCCTAAGGTAACTTGCATTTTATTTTTTCCTTATAACCAGAGGTTAACTTAGAACACAGAGGTGAAAAATATTAATCTGTTTAAATAAGAGGCAAATATTTTTTTTTAAGGCATATAGTCAAGCATTTCCCAATAGAGAGCTATTTGGTAAGTTATGAGTAAACAAAGTAAATGCTGATGGAGAGGAACAACTAAATGCAAAGCAGCTATGTCAGTGATGGGCACACAAAAGGATGCTGAAAACTGACACTAGAGGATGTAGAACAGAAAAAAAATTACTAGTAAGCAACAATTACAAAATTAAATAAGAAAACTGTCAATCCCACAGCCACCACCTTTCACTGAATATCAGTTAAATCTGCCTCTTAACACTCAACAAAATCTTCAGTGCCTCTTGCCAACTGGAAAACAAGGCCAGCACTCTCCCACATTCCAGCTATTTAAAAGAAAAAAAAATAGGCCAGCAAAACTTGAGTTGTCACCGAATTAAAAATTTTATTTGCCTTTTTCTTTATATAAATTGTTTCATTTTGCAAAGTTTCCTGGAGCAGCAACCATGTTTAGAGAGAGACATTTTACCAATTAGAGATACTTAATGCTGTGTAATGGTATCATCTTACAATAGTAAGATTTATTTCCACCACATAGTTATTACACTGTCACTGACAAGTAGTACACAGTAATTTTCTATGACCTGAGGAGGACAGAAGAACACATAAGGCTTGACGAGTTTTGCTTGGCTTCACACCCGGCACACACATGCACAAAAGATTCAATTGGAAATCAGATTCAATTTGACAAGATTTCCATTAGTTCAGGAGATCTGTACTATAAACAGAGATTTAATTTAGTTTAATCACCTTAGAGCCCTTAATGTTAGCAATATAAAGAACAAAGATCTGTAGAAATAGCCCTCAAATCACCTTCACTGGGAAAAATTAATTAGGTATATCTCAAGGACTTCATCATTCCTTGTATAGAAAACATGCTGAAAAACCAGATGCAGAAATTACAAGAATCAGTCTATACTGTATGTTTAGAAGCAGCCCTTCAACAGCTGATTACATAAAGGTAATCATGACTTATGAAGCCCTAGTATTGTACTTTCTCCAGCTGCAAAAGAATCTTGCACTTAAAGCAGAGTAGTCAAGGATTATAGAGTCACTTAGAGAAAAGATAGTTGAGTCCGACCATTAACCCAGCACTGCCAAATCCACCACTAAACCACATCCCCAGGTACCACATCTACATCTTTTAAACACCTCCAGGGTTGGTGGCTCCATCACATCCCTGGGCAGCCTGTTCTAGTGCTTGGCAACATTTTTCCTGAAGAAATTTTTCCTAATATCAAATCTCATTTCAGCTTAACTTTTTAAAATAGATTGAACTCCTTGGCAACCACAGCTCATGCAATATTCCTGTTAAAGAACTTATGACAAGGCGAAAACATCATTATCTTGGATCTAAACCTGTTTTTCTCAGACTTTAGGTTTAATTCTGTCTAATGGTATTTGAAACATCAGTACTCTCATTTCAAACCACAGTATATAAAGTCAAGAAATTTTCCTTCTTGCAGAATCATTACTACTTATGATTTAGTATGGACATTAAACCTACTCCAGCCATATTTTCTATTTTTGGCTTCTGTATTTCACCTGTGCTGTAGGGATTTCGCTAACAGTTACTTTCTTCCCTTAGTGAGCTGAGCAAGAAATACATCGCTTATGTAACAGTATGTATGTAATGAATGTCATAGTTATCTGAGACAAAGTGGGAGGAAGAAAATCAATGTTTAAAATTTGTTTTTATTAAAACTAAGTTTTCATGTAACTTATATATTCTCAGAGCACTAAACCAGGCAAGAGCCTGTTTATACTGAATATTCTGAATATCACTGTGTATACAAATACTGAGTATGTATATTTCAAGCATATAATTTTATCTTTACTTTCAATCCTAAAATTTTCCAGTTGTTTCTGTCACCTAAAACCTAACTATGGCCTTATAATTCGAACAAAAATGTAAAGAACATATGGAATTCGATATTCTGCAGCATATACTTCCTTAGCATACTTCTAAGTTGATTTCTCACCGGTTGTCCCAGTGTTGAGATGGTGTTGGCATATCTATGTCAGTTATAAAGTACACTGGGAAGAATGATACAATTTCTTTATTTCTTTCCTACAAAAATTAGAAGCACCTTCTACTCCACAGCTCTATCCCTGCCTTATGTAGAAGATTTTATTCACATAACATTCTGAAACTGGGGAGAGACAGGGGCAAAAGGAAAACAAAACCCAAACAAAAGCAACGTAAGAACTTCCCTTAGATACTAGGAGCAATTACACTAGCCCAGAGTATCTTTGATCAAGTTAAAAGACATGAATTAGACCCCTCACTCCTTTAGCATAGTCTGGAAGGAAGAAAATTGCTCTCCCAGAAGAGATCATTGTTCTTTTATTTGCTCTAATGCAGAAAGAGCCCTGAAGAGGATCCTAATTTTCATGGGAAATACAGGACATACCACTACTCTCAGTGTAGTCTGTGTAAAACATAAAGCCCCACCCTCTTCTCCAGATTAATTCTCTCCCCTCATTCCCCAACCAAAATTTTCAAGGTTCTCCTAACAAATACAAAACTTGTTATATGTATTATGTATATGTTGCACTTTCTCTCTCCTCAAACTTGTGGTCCTGTGTTAGTAGGTACTGAATAGCCACTGAGCACCAGTAAAATGTCAAAGGCATTAGAAGGTTGACAGTGACCAGAGGCCTGGGACACTCAACTCCTCCATAACTTGAATTCTGCCTCTGGAAGAGAACAATATTAAAATAAAGAATGTGAAAAATTCTTTAGAGGAAGCTTCTCGAAAGTCTGCTTTCTGTACTTACACAAGTTTCCTGGAATACTATTTCACTGCTCCAGAAATTTTATATTTCTGCAGAGGAAGCTACCAGACAACTATCGTATCACGCCACTAGATACAATCCTAAGCACACTTCAAAACTGGCTGTGGTTTGAATGACAGGTTGAATCAAATGGCTTCACTAAGGCCACTTCTGGCATAAACAACTACATAATTCAGCATTTATATGCAAAAGAGTCAAGGGGCAGCAGTGGCCCAATTTCGTGGAGTACAAATAATAGTAATAAGTGGTATTAACACAAAATAAGCTGTTCAAGTAAAGCCATGTCCAAACTATCATTTATCACTTGCATGTCTCTGGCAGAATAGTCTATTTCCCATAGACTACATAGCTGTTTTTTCTCATTTTGCCAATAAATAGGAAAACAAAGCCCTGGAAATTTATTCATTAACATTCGGCCCATTTTCACAACTGCAAATGATAATGAAGTATTTGGATTGTCATCTTTCTGGAACACGAAAGTGCACTTAAGTGTACTGGGTTTTTTCTGCTAAACGGATTAAGTGCCATTTGAGACAAAAGTGAAATTTATCACTATTTACTGGAAGTTAAATGAAATTTATCTAATGGTTTGGTGGTCCCACAGATTTTTATCTACAGTTAGCAACACTAATCTCTATGAACCAAAGTTAAGAACTATCAATATACAACATTTGATCCAGTGTTTCTACCAATAATTTGTTCAGTAATAGCTGTGTCATCAATATGTTTAATAGCTCAACTACCCAAACTACTAAAGTAAAATACATTTATGGTGTTTGTTTTAAACATTCTAATGAAATATTTTAAGACAGAGGCTTGAGGGTTTAGTCTGTTTACAAAGATTATCATGCTATAAACAAATTAACATTTTTATTCAGTATGATTTCTTCAGTAGTTCTTAAGTCTGTGTTTATAAGCAATTTAATATAAAAATGCCTTATTTAATATTTTAGGAATTGTGCCTCCTCAAATCCAATTACACACTTCATATTCGCTATGGTTGTGCTAACACTGGCCAAATGCCAATGCATAGAACAACTCTGAAAACAAAGAGCATCCTAGATTTAATTGTGAGATGAGTCCAGGTTTGGTTGTTAACTATCTTACGAGTATTTTACTTAAACAGAGTTGTTTTATATGATTATCATATATAATACACAACTTCCATCACAGTTGTCAACATTATTAGGTACTCAAGGCTGTTAAACAGTGAGCTCACTTTTGACTCAAGAACTCTGTTTTCCACATGACACAATAAACTCCCAAGAATGTCAGAAAAATGATAAACAGAAACCAAGAGGGAAAAAGCCACAAACATACAAAACTTTTTTCTTAACAAAAGTGCTCTGTGCACCTTTATAAATAAATATGTATTTCAAGTGAGAATACTGTAGACCATGTTCATTCAGTATCCAATTGTTAGACCCAGCAGCATACTCGGAAAACTCAACATCCCTTAGGATGCTGACTCAAATGGAGTGTCATAAATGGAGAAAGACGTGGGTAGAATACACAGCAATGCTTAAACCAATAAACAGCAGCTGTTTTGCAGTAAAACAAAATTGTCTTACACCTAAAACTAAACTGCAGCAGTTCAGGCATTGCTCTTACCCCCCTTAGTCATCCTTTCTATGCAAAGAGCATTTTCCAGAAAATGGCCAGGGCAGTGAACCCTTCAGCTGTTTATGCTGTTCCTTAACAGAAACCATGGAAAACTAACATAAACACATAATCCTAGATGATGTCTTTCAATGATTCAACAAAACTAAACAAAAATAATTTGCAAGCTGATATTCCTAGATACAGAATCAAAAGCCTGTACAATAATAAGAAAATCAGATATGTATTTGAAGAGTAAATGAGAAGAGAAATACAACCCTAGGAACAAAAGTGATGAAACGCTCAGCTTCAGAAACTATAACTCAAATGTCTGGTGAAGAAGGAGACACAAAATGGCTTAGTGATATAATATATTTGAGACAGCACATTATCAAGATAAGCTGAATAAACTTCTGCCATGCTCTACCACACAGAGGACACACACCACTGACTTCAGCAGTTCTATCAAGTTTCTGTAAAAGAACTGTCTGCAAACATGAAAGGACAGCACATTTTGCAGGTTTATTCCCTTTGCTAGTCAGAATAGCAGAATCCAGACTCTCTCTCACTTTTCACTCCAAAGCTTTGAATTATTTTAAGTTCGATCATAAGTTCAGTTTATACTTTTGTTTTTCTTTTCTATAATAATCCTTTCCTCTCGTATTCCAGGAAACACCTGTCCTGGATCCTCACAGTATAGCAAGATCAAATTTTGTATTTACATTTTAGTTTTACAGTTTTTCCTAGACAACCAGTTTTTGAGACCAAAAAAATACAGATTTCTATACTGAAATAATATACTAAAACAATAATATAATAGAGATTTTTATAGACTCTTTACAAATCTTGCAATCCTCACCTGCAGTCATTAATTAATTTCTTTCTCATTAGAAAAAAAGTAACTTGAAGCACAGACATATGTCTACATTAGGATTACCAACATGCATACGCAGATAACCGACTGAAAAGGATTCAGGAAATAAACGTTATGGACACCGCTACTACTTTGTTCTCCCCCAGTCCCCTAAATAGCTGTGTATTAATAGTATTCGTTATGGTCATGAAGAAAATAGTTTATTGGGATATGCATAAGTAAAACAACTCAAGATTTAGCATTCTGTATAGTGCTTAGTGGCTTTGAAGAAAATAGTTTGCAATAGAAATTTAAGCCAAGTCATGCAGAGCTGCCATGAGGGAGACTGGCTCTAAGAAAAACAGCAAAATCATGAAGGCTTTTGTAAGCAAGCTTATGTCAGAAAAACCTTGTTAAAACTCAGAGAATAGCGACTCTCCCAGTTGATGCTAAACCACTGTAGAAAATAATCTTAAATATTTTAATAATTTTCAACTCATTCAATAGAATTTTTTCTACTGTTCATTACATGATGACGGCGGATGAACCCCAGATTAATCTCTCTTGCAGGAGCCTCTTTACAGTATGCAGTTCTGCACTGGTGCTTTTCTGGTCACTCCCCCTAATTTATTATTTTTGCAGTTTTAAGAAGTAAAGTCTGGCATGTTCCAGTAACCATTATATTACTACCTTTTTAACCACCTTCATAAAATGTACTTGGAAATAATCCTTACCAAAATTAATAATGAGACATCATATAACTATGCTTCAGTTATGGCATTGCTCGTGAGTGCAACATGCAGGTGAGACATAATATATTCAGGAAAAAGAGAAAAACCTTGAAGCAGTTCTCAATAAGACTTTCTCAACATTTTATTCTCAACTGAATAAAAAGAAAACTTATTCACATACAAGTGTTCTTGTCAAAATCAGTGGCTGGTGGTACAAGAAAAAAATGTCTTCAAGGCTTAGTATTTTCAAAAATTTATAACTGCTAAAGTCAGGTCCTGAAACTACCATTAGTCAACCCTTCTCCTTCTGAGCTGACTTAAATCCATTTCACCAATAGCAACATTACTTTTGAAAAAGTAACAGAGAAAGCCACAGCAATGGTAGTGTTGCAAAGCCATCGTGACTGTGCTACAACTGCACCTTTATTAGCACCTTTTTAGGGCTGCTACCTAACACCTGCCTATGGGCATTTGGGTAATAATATGATATATATGCCTATGCAGCCTGTTAAAGGGAAAAGCAAGAGGGATTTCTTCTCTCTGCAATTTCTTTATGTAATAATGTATAGAAAGTCAGCCTACACTTCTGAGTTAAGCCTTCTGCCAATTTCTGATATTTACATTAAAGGAAAAAAAGTTTTACTGTGCTCTGCAATTTATCATTTCTCCACAAAATCCATGTCTTCCCTGCTAAGGATTAGGAACATTTGCAACCCAAAGATGACAAAAGGCTGCAAAATTCCATGATATTACAGAACAGAGATTCTTAACCATTTTCTCCCTAAACTCAGTCACTAGTGTAGAGAGGCTTTATATAACTTTCCAATCCTGTATTTCATCCACTAGTGTCCTGTCACCTATCGTTTACGAAATGGATAAAAGACCTCAGCCTATTCCATTTTTAACTTTAAAAGTTTTGTACTGAAAATGTTCACAGATCTTGAGGTCATGAGTGTTTAGCCTCATATAGACCCAAATGTTGGATCCTACAACTCTCTCACCACTCTTTCCTGATCCATAAGCGCACTGGTATTGCTGGACTGCTGATATACCAGTGACCTGATTTTAAATAGGATTTCTAGCAAAAAATTAATAACATAAATGCGCTTTGCTTTATTAGGGCAACACACGTGAAGTCTAGATGTTCTCACAAGACCTGAGCAAAACTCTTGTGAAACCCAGGGTTCAGGTACAATCCCCTGCCATCACCAGTGAGGTTAACTGAGAACACATCAGCAAAGCCATCCATTCAGTGGCCTTCAGAGACTTTGTTTCCCCTCAGAGTAGCTTAGCACAGAATATGTGGTCACTCCAGCTGACTTGGTTTGGTAATTTTTCTAAAAATAAAGAAAAAAAATTAAGAAATTACAGCAAGAGTTGCCTTTTTCTTTAAAACAACTCCTACCAAGATCAAAGACAAGTCCACTTAAAACAACATTATCATGCTGCATATCTTAGTATATGTATTAGAGTGTAATAAAATGGTAATATTTTGGTACATGTCTGGCCTTCCTGCCTGCTAAGTTACAGAAAAACATGAATGTAAAGAGAATACTTTTCAAGTTAGATGATCAATGGAGCATAGAAGGGTGAGAAGGTAATTATAACATGCTGGGAAACCAGGCAGAGTATGGTACAAAGTAAGTGTTATACACTGGATGTTAACTATTATCAAGGCTGTGTTCCTCTCTGGCTTGGCTACATACCTCAAGATAGATACAAATACTCTTGGAATACAATAGTAGAAGTTGTACAGGAAGGTGAGAAAGTTGAGGGTAGAGAAGAAGATTTTGTGGGCAGAGGACGTACAACCCCTACCCTGCAGGCAAACATGCGCAGACTGTTAGCACTAATGTAATTAATAGGCAGTGCTTGGCTGCCTCCCAGACATCACTTTACACTATGTCCTGGCCCTACCTAGTATAATAGATAGCTGATAAATAAGGATACCAGGAGTGGGGGAGCTAAGCAACACCCATTCTTCCACCGAGACCATGTTGGGTCTGCAGGTATGCTGGTTTAAAGGTGAACCAGCAGGAGAAATGAACTCAACATGAGAGAGATTATAAGTCAGAGCTACAGTTTAATAATAATAATACAGTAAATACACCCACACAAAGGGAAGTTGCTTTCAACTCCCAAAACCCAGCAGTATAACCCAGTGCCCTGGGGTACAAACCCAAAGGGG
>JAWWEV010000393.1:0-12374 GCA_035583235.1 Hafferia zeledoni
GAGCTTGGCCGTGGCACTGAGTGCCGTGATCTGGTAAAGGGACTGGAGTTGGACCAAGGGTTGGACTTGATGATCTCAGAGGTCTATTCCAATCCAATCGATTCTATGATTCTGTGAGTCTGTAACCTACTTCAGGGTTCCTTTGAACTGGCCACACGTGACCATCAGCTCGGCACCGTGTCTGTAACCTTGATTAAAGCCTTCCTGGAGTGCACGTTCTTTCCCAGCCTCAACTCCCTCCCTGTAGCCTTCCTGGAATGAGAGCAGTGAAACAGGTTGTTCACAAGATGACAAACTGGACCTATGACAAATGCATAACAACAATAAAAGTTCAAACGTGTATTCAATCTCTTAAATTACAGCTTCCAGATTTGAACATCCCTCACAGCTCCACCCCCTCTGCCAAACCAAAACATGCTTTTTGCAGTGCATTATGACTTGCTGATGTGTAAGGTCCAAAAGGTTCCTCAGAAGGTGAAAAAAACAGGGAAAATATTTTTAGAAAGATCAAAAAATTAAGACAAATCTGCAAGAAAGCATGATTGCTTTTATGATGACCAGGTCCTTTATGAAGAAGTAATTTAAGAATATCACATATAGACTTCTTTTTCTAGCTAAAAAATACAAAACCTGCCAAGCCTCCCCTTTAGGAGAGGTACATTCCTGCCTGTAATCACATACCTGTTCTCCCAGAACTAATTGTTGAGCATTGCTCTTTTATTTGCTGGATCTCACAAAATTCAAGAGTCATATCAGAAAAAAGATGGTGATGGACTGAGTCACAAATAAGTACACACAGCATTGTGACTGCTTTCCCTAAGAAACAGCTAATGACTCTAAGGCAAATTAATTTCTTTATATTCTAATCACATTGTGATACAGCATAGAATAATTCTTCATTTTTTTCACACCAAAATTCCAAGTCATAAGAATGAAAACTCCCACTGTGAATGACAATGCACCTGTTCCAACTAACCCGTTCATGTACTTGTTTTGTTCCCTGTAGAACTCCAGGGAAGCCAGAGCTGTGGAAAGCAGCTTTAATAATATGTTTTTCACTAGGAGAATAAATCAACCAAAGAACTACACCATGCCCAATTGTGGTTGCACCTGGAGTCTCTCATCTTACAACCTGACTGTGAATAACTCCATTTAAACACCCATATGTGTCATATTTCTTTACTGGTGCTGTTTAGCTGTGCTGGGGTTGCATCACAATTCAGCACTGCCTTTTACAAATGCTGGGCTTGTGCAGAGGAATCCAGTGTCTTTTGGTAAAACAGGACTTTGCTGTGATGACTACTGAGAAGAGTTCCTGGAAATTCCTGATACATTTTGCCGATATTCAAAGAAACTAAGCAAAAAAAAACTTTCAAGCAGTCACTCTTACTTCTCCCTTTGAATCATCCATATCAAGGTATGTGTCAGGAATTCTAACATGGCTAAAAACACTGTTAAATAATTTTTACAGAAATACCTTCAACCTCTTTTTCACGGTGCTGTTCCATTCCTTCTGCAGCAGGTACATCTCATCTGCATCTTCATCAAACACATCCTCACTGGACTGGCTGACTGCAGCTTGTACCCAGGACATGACAGCAGTGTCCTGTGCCCTCTGTTTAGGTGGTAAAACACCACGAGAAACTCTCAGAGGTCCCTCTGGTGATGTGCCAGATGAGAGGGACAGGCACAACATGTGAGTTCCAAAGAGAAGCTGATTATCCCCCCTGGCCGTGGGAACTTGGAGCTGTGTGCCAGTGCGTGCCCCTGTCAAGAACAGACAGTCACATCATCACTCAGGAAGCAGCTCTGGGGGTTTGGGAGGCAGTTTGAGGGAGTTCCTTCCCACCTGATGGCAGTGACACCCACATGACAGCCTGACACTCCGCAGTGTGCCCCCCGTTATACACATGGGGACACACACAGGTTATAATTATGGACACAATTCTGTATGTCTGTGCATTGTATATACACAGTTACCCACACATGGGTCAGTAACTGCAAACGGCTTTCCCCTTCCATTTTCAGTTTTCTGGTTATGCCAAATCCTTATCTTATAAATCTTGAGCAGGAACAGCCCCTTACACTTTGAATAAAGAACTAGCAAATTCTGCTGCAGGTGAACAAAGCAGCTTTCGGATTGTTCCATTTCGTCCAATGAAGAGACCCTTGAGAAGCCTCTCTCAACTAATCCCCTGGACATCCTTCCAGCCCGGGGTGGAGGAGGAAGGCACCTAGGGCCCGGCCGAGCGCGCAGGCCGCGGGCCGCCATTCCTCGGCCGAGCACGGCCCAGCGGCCCCGCGCTGTGAGGGCCTTCCTCCCGCCGTGCCGGTGGCCCCGCAGTCCCCTCTCCCTCCCTCCTTCCCTTTTTCCTTCCCTCTTTCTCATCCTCCCTCCCCTTCCCTCCCGCACCGCGGCCTCTCACCAGCCCGCCGCCATCTTCACTGAGGGCAAATGTGCGCCGCTGCCGCCGGAAGTGCCGGGGAGGCGGCAGCCATGTTGGGTGAGGGCACGCTCGGGAGGCCAGCGGCGCGCTGACGTCACGCCATGTTGTGTGAGGGAGTTCCCTGTGCTCGGGGCGTTCCTGCTCGTTCCGGGCAAAACCGGGGGAATTCTTAAACACCCTGCCTTGTTGGCTGGAAGCTCCGTAGGGACTGCATGTGAGGCATGCCCTCAAGCTGTGCTTTACGAGATCTAGGTATGACACTGATAAATCCTGTGTGACAGGAAGGGTGCAGGCGCCACACAAGTGTTTCAGTGCCCACCACAGACCCTGAGGCAGAGCTGGGCCGTGCTCAAACCTGCCCGCTAAGGGTGTGTTTAACCGTGCTGGTGAACGGGGCTGTGTCCAGCTGGCTGCCGGTCACCAGCGGTGTCCCCCAGGGCTCAGTGTTGGGCCCAGTCCTATTTTAAATAGCAATAAAGAGCTTCAAAGCTCTTCAAAGAACTAGAAAAAAAGAGCTACGAGCTAATCTTCCCTTTTGTGTGTTAAATGAGGTCACATCTTCCACAAAACCATGCATTGTGTTTTGCCACTGACTCAATGTACCAGCTGACTAATTGTGACTAAACAATTTTACAGGTAATGCAGGAATTACATAAGCAAACCCAGAATGAATTCAGCACCACGAGAAGGCTGGGAATCAAATTCCATGGCAACATGACAGGCCCTCCAAGTTACGGGAGATGAAATGGAACCTGATTTGAGGCAATTTGAGCACAGAGACAGCAAAAAGCTCTCTATAGAAATGGGCTCCTTCATTTTCTTTCTTCCTAAACCCACATTCCAGTCATTTCTAACTCCCACAGAGATACCAATTCCTCTGAGGACCATATCTCAGTGCAATAGTTTTGTTCAGATAGGTCAACTCAGGTGAAAAATACATCTCAAAATGGGAACTGTGCTATAATTTTAATTAGGTAGCAGTTGCAAACTGATGACATTGTATATTGTAAGGTTTTAAAGTCTCATCTGTCTGTGGAATATTAATATCAAGGTTCCTATTATTTATAAACATGCTATAATCTGAAATTAACTGTCAGTTCTGTTCCCAGAACTCTGTAAAAATTTCACATTTCAAGTATTTTTCTGATTAATGTAACTAATTAAAACTTCTATTTTTTTGTGAACTAACATATTCCATTGAGGAGCACCCTTTATCACAGTGTTTGGCAAAGTCATTTCCAGTTCATTGAAGAGGCTGTGATTTCATAATTTGGCCAAGGAAAAACTTGGATGCCCTCTGAGAACCGTCTTAGCACACATGGAATAGTGGAATAGTTGGGGTTTTTTTCTAGCAAGAAGGAATGTGCAGTGCTGAGGATTACATTTTATCCTCGTGCAATACTAGCTGCTCAAGCAAGTTCTCAGAATATATTAAGACATGAGATGGTGTGGTCTGTGCTTAGTTGAGAACATAAACCCTTCTCTTGTCTGTCATCCCTGTGCGGTGCTTCCAGCCTCTTTTTAGAAGCTAACCAGCAGATTCCTGATTGACTGATGGGGTAATGACAACTATTAATAGCCCCTACAAGTGCCAGAGATATTTTTTTTCAATCTCAAATATTGACACCTTATCTTTGTGTTTGAGATGAGTGTTTGTCTGTTGTGTGTAGGTGGGCATGTCCACCCTGATCCCTGTGAGCGCGATCTGCTGGCTCTGAGGAGCTCACCAGCACTGCAGATTGCCTTCAACAAGGGCACCTGGCAGCTTTATAGGGATTTTGTACAAACCCATCCCTTAGAATCCTGGAAGTAATCTCTTGGTCATGCTACAGGCTTAGCTTCTGTTCTAGTTCATCAGGTGGGACCAGTTATCACTGTGTGGGGGTGATCAAAGCTGTATGTTCTACACCCTCTGTTCATTTCCCAAGAACAATGGACTATTTGTGGCAGCTGCCCAGGGCGTCGTTGGCACCTTCACACCCAGCCTGAGAGGGCGTGGCTGCTCATGGGCCATCAACGGTTCAAAAATACTCCATGACTCGCAGAGTTACTCACCCATTGTGTGAGTCCCCGCCCTGGGGGAGGGACGGGGTGCTCCCTGAGGGTACATAAGTGGTGGGTAAGAAGACCTCGGGGACCATTTGTTGGATCCAGAGGAGCAGCAGGACCTCAACAGGAGGAGACCACCCCTCTCCACTAGACTACAGCCATCACCTGCACCAACAGGTTCTTCCCTTCCTTTTGCTTTGGACTCAGGGGAACCATGCAGGTCTCCACACAAGGGCTAACAAACCCCTTTGGGTTTGTGCCCCAGGACACGGGGTTATACTGCTGGGTTTTGGGAGTTGAAAGCAATTTCTCTTTGTGTCGGTGTATTTATTGTAATATCTTTCATTAAATTGTAACCCTGACTTATAATCTCTCTTGTGGTGGGTCCATTTCTGCTGCCAGCTTACCTTTAAACCAGCACAGCTTCATAAAGCTTTCAGCAGGAGCTGAGTGGGCTGCAGGAGCTGCCCTGATTGAAATGCCAATATTCTCTCATTCTCTGGGCTCTGAGATTTACTACTGCAATAAACCAGGAGCATTCCCTTGCATACTAAACTGCCGTGACTGTGAAGAACAGCCACTGAAGCCTCTCATTCATTCCATGGGTTTGCTTTAATTGGCATCAGCATTCAATCCTTTCTACTGGCCTGTTCATTGTCTCCCTCTCCTGGAGATTCAGGCTGTATTCAGTGTGCAGCAAATTCAGCCCTGAACTGCAGCACCTTCCCTCTTGGAAGAAAAGGCAAAGAAGTCACCCTGTAATTACAGGAAAAACATATTTTCTTTTTTTTTTTTGAGTTCAGGTGTTTCCCGTAACACCCACAGCAAACAAGCCACACCACCTCCCACATCTCCCAGCCCAAGAGAGAGAATGTTAACAGGATATTTATCTGTCTCTCTGACTCCAAATAACTAGTGCCAGAGGCAGCTTAATACAAATATTTCTGAATAATTCATGGAATGATTGATGGGCAAAAAGTACTGCAAACAGTGTATTTCGGGCATGATTTCTGTCGAGCAGCAATAAAACTGCTCTTTTTGTAAAGAACAGAAATAATTTATTTTAGTACTAAAGGATGAGGATTCTGATTTGCCTGAATGAGACGCCTGATTTGCAAGAAAGACCCAACCAGCTCTAATTAAAGACTGGGAAACATGAGCATGAGTGCCATGAAATATGTAGGCAGCAAGGAGAGGAAAATGATGTAGGGGCACTGGTACCCATCAGTCCTTCCACAAGAACAGGAACCAAGAATGTTTGAAATTGGGACAGAAGAACTGGTGGGCATAAAATAAAGAGAACAAGAGGGCAGATTTGGCTTGCCTCACTTGAAGAAATAAAAGCAAATACCTCCTGTAGAGAATGGGAAGGCATAGAATATGGAATGTAGCCTCCAGATAAATGCAATTTTATGTGGAAAAGTGCTAGGGGAAGGATATGGTGACATTTTCTAGGGTACAGAAGGTATTTTTTAACTGAACACATGACAATCCTAATGCTCTTTTTATCATAATGCAGACTGTGTGGGGAAATCGTGCCCCAAACCCTGGCATTTTGGTGTCTCTGCTGGGACAAATCTGATAAAAACAAATCTGTCATGGGACAAACCCTGTTCTCCAGCTGTCTCTGCTGTTTTTGTGGTAGCAGCTGCTGCTTGTGAGGACCATGGAGCCTTCCAGCTCAGCTGTGGCAGGGCTGAGTCTGTGCAGTTAAGATGGGTATTAACTCTGGGATAACCAGCCAGAAACGATAAGATTATTCTGCACTTAAAGTTTACAATGTTTCTATAATGGTCAAAACCGTGTGCAGGGGACTCTGCCAGTGGGATGTGACAGCAGATGCCACGTCAGTGCTGTAGAGTACAGCAGCATGGGCACTCCTGGGCAGAGCAGAGCCACTTGGACCAGGAGGAGTGTTTGCTGTGGCCTCTGTAGCTGAGAACTGAGAAAAAGCCCTTATGCCCCACGTTAGCAGTGGCCAAGTGGAAGGACAGTCCCAGCAGCTGCTGTGGGCTTGGATTCCACACTGGCATCTGGGTAGGAGTCAGTATATTCAGAGCAGCTGGACCCAACCAAAAAAGTGAGATAGGTGGTAGAGGTTCTGCTTTTACCTCATTTGATGGATGTTTGTTGAGTATTCAGTCCTTATAAAACAAAAAAACAAAGAAAAAAAAAAAGAAAAGAAGTAGAGATGCTGTGTGAAAATATCTACAAAATCTAAAGCTTGCCCTGCAAAAGAACACTCTGCTACTAAATTATGTAACAGTGTGTATCACTCATTCATTAAATATCAATAAATAATTTAAAATTTTCTGGAATTTGAAATGCTCCTGAAATTGTATCCATCCCCCTGTTTGGTGGTTTGTTTGCTTTGGGGTTTTTTTTTGTCATACACTTGTAAGGGGAATTTTGTGGCTTTCTTTGATTTAAACTCTTGATTTAGGGGGCACAGACTCAAGCTCTGCCATGGGAAATTGGAGATCAGAAAAAAATTCTGATTACAGAGAGAGTGCTCAGTCATTGGAATGGCCTGCCCAAGGAGGGGGTGGATTCCCCATCCCTGGAGGTTTTTCAACTGAGATTGACCGTGGCACTGAGTGCCATGATCCGGTAAAGGGAGTGGAGTTGGACCAAGGGTTGGACTTGATGATTTTGGAGGTCTTTTCCAACCCAATCGATTCTATGATTTAAAAATTTTTCTTTGCAGCATTTAGCTTTAAGAGAAAGTGGAAGAACAGTGGATAGTGGATCATAATTTGTTATTATCAGGAATGGAGAAAAGAAGGTTCTTTAAAGTGAGAATAATTCTTTGGCAGATTAGCTGCTGGTTTCTGAACGTTCTCCCTGAGAGAAGAGCACACCTGAGGGACGAGCAGGACGTGGTGCTCTTCCCTTCACCGAGCTCTGAGCAGGTTTGGCACATCCAGCCCACCCTGCAGTGCCTCTCGTGGCCTGGTTTGAGCTGAGTGGTGAGAGGTGTGCCTTGGGTGCAGCTCTGGCTTTGCTGGCAGGGGTTGGGCAGTGAGTTGCCTCAGCAGGCAGGATTTCAGCCCAGGTGAGGTGCAGGTGTGGGCTCTTCAGTTCCAGAAAGAACCCTCAGTCAAATTGTTCTGGGTAATTGAGGTGTTACTCCTTCTTTGCTGGATCAGAATCTGTGGCCTGACCCTAAACTTGTGCCTGCCTTCCTGCTGTGCACATCTTCCCACTCTGTAACAGGAAGCAAAGAACTTCACAGATTCTGAAGCTAAAACAATGAGAATTTGTGTATGCAGATGAAACATATTGCCCAGTATAGTCCCACAGAAAAAAAAATCACAACAGACGTACTTTAGAGTAAATGAATGAATGAAATTTAAGACTGATACTGCAAAATAAATTTGGACTTGCTTTTTTTTTTTGTGGGGAAACTCATTAGACTGTGAAAATTAATCACGCTGTGCATAGTACCCCAATAGCAAACATTATTCACTGCAAAATAATTCTGCTCTTTTGAGACTTTGCATGTATACTGGATTGATTCAGTGTTTATTGCGATTTTTTGTGTGCCTCTCATTTACGTTTATGCCTACCAGATGGTCTTTGTTTGTCACAGTATTTCTTTGGAATTTCTTTTTCTATCTCAGATTTGCATGTCTGCATGATGAAATTGTGAAAGAAGAAATTGAGCAATATTAAACATCACAGAAAAGTGATTGCTAGGGATAAAGCAAATTATGATTGCAAATACTGGTGTAAGAGACAAGGTTGAACTGATCTGGGGGTTGGTTCTGGGGATAAGATCCTCAAGCAAAATGTTATGTCTTAGTCTGTTCCTAGTGTTGAATTAGAGGATTTAAAGTTAGGAATATACTAAAGTACATAATTTTCTAAAAAAATTTTTTTTAGTGGCAAGACTTCTGTGTGTTGCAGAGACAGTGGTGCAAGTTGGCTTCTTGTATCAGACACAAATCTGGCCCCTCTAGTGTTGTTTGCTCGGGCAATATTGATCCTCCCATCCCAACCCACCCCCTTCCTTTCCCAATCCCTTCCTGAAAGAGGAAAGGCACACAACAGCTTTGGAATCTGTGAGAAATCTGTCATCGTTTCAAGTAACAGAATAATCTTTTCCAGTCTGTAGTGGCTGGAGCTTTATGAGCAGGAGTTACGTCATATGTCCTCAATAAAGGGATGTCTTGTTATAAAATACCTTGATAATTCTTCCATGAACAGACATAGGAACTGGCATGAAAAGCTCCAGGGGCTGTTAATCTTGCAAAATTCAGCTAATAATCAGATGTGCTCTTCATGCAAAGTCAAATGAAAACATAACTAATACAGAACCATAAATAGATATAGATATATATATATATATTGAGAATAAAACTAAGTAATACCCTTAGACAAACCCAAGAGGCAAAAACACTAACTACAAAATTCCTTCTGTTTCTGTCTTGAAGCCAAGTGGATTACTTTCCTTCAACTGTGAATCAGTAAGTCTCAAGACAGGATGTTGAAGGAAAGCTAAAATAAATGGTCTCAAAAAGCCACAATGCAAGAAAGAATTGGTTCCATCACAGCAAGTAAATACAGCAGTGAAGAGGAGGGTGTGGGAACAAGTGCTTGGTATGGGCTACAAGAGGAAAATTGTTTTCTGGTAGACAATTAAATACAGAGTGACCAGAGAAGATGGTAGATGAAATTGGTGGTGAAAGATATCCAATAACATCTAAATCTGTCCCCTTTAGTAATTTGGTAGTGGCAATATTAACAGCAATCAGTGTCAGAAGTCTCTCAGTAAAATAAATAGAGCTTTGGCTGGAGTCTCCCCTTCTTTCACATTGCAGGTTAAAATAAACTTCTTATTTTCTCACCCAGGATATGGTTCTTCCCATTGGGAAGTACTGAGGGGAACCTGGGAGGAATCAGAAACTGTTCTGTGGAAGGAGGAATGGGAAACAAAGCAAAGACTGGAGGATTTGGGAACTGTGAGAACAGGCAGCAGATATTTTGCCAAGCTGATTGTTGCCTAAGAGTGTCCATTTTTACTCTGCTGACTCTGAAGGTGCTCATGACTATTAGCTCAGAGGTAAAGCAAATATAAACCAACAAAAACAATCTTGATGCCTTCAATAAAGTAACTAGCAGCAGTTATATCAGGGAAGCCTGAACACATAAAAAAAAGTTGGATGATTTGAATCTTACTGTGGGTCTTTGTATGTAACAGCTGAGATCTGGCTGAATTACAATGGCCCAGTTAGAGCAGGGCATGCAATGGAATAAATTACAGTAAGAGCAACCAGATTGCTTTAAAAAATTAACAAACTCAGTCATATCAACATAAATCAAAACATCCCCAACTTCTAATCTGATCCTACTAAGCTGGGTCAAGGGATCGATATGTTACTGCTGAAAAGGGAGAGCTTCCTAATTAAGGCGCTGGGAGAACAAGTGGAGCTTGGAAAATATTTATAGAAAATAAGGACTGAATCTTCCTCGGAAAACTTGAATATATTTTTTTCTTCTTTAGATACCTTGAATATTTTTTTCTTTCATTCTGTATCTAGGTATTTCTTGTCCCCTTGCAACTATTTTAGTTTACCTTTTTTAATTGCTAGTCAGCATACAACCCACTTTTTCTTTTGCAGACTCTGGAGCTTATTGTTACAACTAAAATGAGATGCAACAAAGACTTTCTTCCAGAGACGAGGTTTCCCATCCCCCAGCCTATTGAAGCAATAACAACAATATTTAGAAAAATTCACAACTTTTCCTTCCTTCTATGAAAGACAAGGAAAACAATTAAAAAAAAATAAAGAAAAACCTTTCCCAAACCTTTTATGAGTCTCATATTAAAAGATTTCCATCATCTTTATCAGAAAAAAGCAACATATCTGTGACTGAGTTCAACAGTAACCTTACCATGGGCAAAAATATTAATATTATAAAAATAAATGACATTGGTGGCAGGAATATTCTCATGAGCTACAACTGACTGATTGTTTTACGAACAGAATAATCCCTCAACACCCCTCAATAACACTGTGAGTCCAAGGCACCTGTCGCTTGGGAGACCTGCCCAGCCCCATCACTTTTAACCCTGGTAACTAATTAGCATCACATTTATAAGTGCTTCATATCAGGAAAAGAATGTGCATTTATTGGAAAGGGTCCTTGTCAGAAAGTTCTCCATAAGCAAAACTTAGCATCTTTTCAACCAAAAATATTTCTTGATCCTATGAAGAGGGGAAAAAAATTGCATAGAGCTCTTTCAAGTCCCAAGTAACTTTAGAATTGTTATTTTTTTGTGTGTGGCTTTTTCTTTTTGGTGTTTTTTGTAGATTTTATTTATTTTAATGTTTCTTCGAGGAAGAATTGTTAGGTGCAGGCAGCACATATCAATCATACTTAGACTTGGTATATTTTTGTATAACATCCTGGTGAGTAATGAGGGTTTGTGGTGCTTTTGTTTTGTTTATTTTTTGGTGTGTGATTTTTTTTTTGTTTTGTTTTGTTTGGGGGTTTTGTGTTTTTTTTCTTGACGAGGGGTTTGTTTGATTTTTGTTTTGTTTGATTTGTTTTGTTTTGGTGGGTTTTAAATTATTATTTATTTAAGGGTTTCCTATGAGTTAATTATATTCCCATTCTTCTCGGGAACTTTTGATGGACTGAATTTCAGAACCTGCTGTTCCAATGTGCTGCAGTATGTCAGAGCTTCTGCTCTGAAGAGCATAATTTTGAAATGATAACTAAATAAAAATAATAGGAATTGTTTTTAAGGACCTGCTGCAGGCTGGCTATTGTGTGTGCTCCTTAGTATAAATAGAGGTATAAAAAAGTTTGGATCCTGGCTGAGCTGCAGCAATAAGAATGGACATGAGTCACATTTTTTAAATTATTTACAGCTTCACAGAGTCTGTGACTTTAAATTATTGATGCCAGTGACAGCACCTGCCAATGAGATAAAGCTTCCCCTGAAAGAGCAGCAGCCTGCTGTGGTGCTCAGTGCTTCCAGTCCTTCCTATTAAGGAAAAATGCCACTTCTTTCGTTGTAGGAGAGCAGAAAAAAGGAAGCACGATCATTATTAAAGGAGAACTTTCCTGCAAGAGTCTTTGATTGCAGTGTGTCTCTCAGAACTCTTGGGATAACAAATATGTTCTAACGGAGCATGAAAGAGACTGGTCTGAGCAGTAAGTGACTGCATAATGTCTGCTGTAACATGTTTTTTCACATGTAGGGTTATAGCACCAAAATGTCCCTGCTGGACCACAAAGGATGAGGCAGCTCTGTGTTTTAGAGAGGCTTTAGGGGGCACATTTGTCCCTACCTGTGTCCCACGGGGCAGTGTCACTCCTCATTCAGCAGTTCCTCCAGGACAATGGGATATGGTGGAAACACCTCTGTTGATGCAGCAGTGACAATCAGGAGCACCACAGATCATCTGTCTTCTTTATTGCTGTGCTCTCTCCTGCTGACCTGGGCAGCTGTAATCTCCTGAATGTGCCTGTCTGTTCCTGACAGCCTCCTAATAAAGTTTGGTTGCTTTAGCTGCAAAAGGACAGGCCTGTTCCAAGTGTGGCTCTGCTTTTTCTCTCTCTTCATTCAAGTTCAAAGCAGGGACACGCTCAGTGAAATTCATGAAGACTAAAGAACCTTGTGTCATTTAGACCTGGCAATTTTCTTGAAGCCATTAGTGCTGAAAGGAGAGAAGATTCGTGATGGGAAAGCAGCAGTGAGCCATGTGGGTCTGCTGAATGTCTACTTGCAGAACGGAAAAGAGCTGTGTGGAATACCAAATTCCATCCTGTCCTGCTGGGCATCAGGTGTGTCTTGGGTTGAGCTGGCAAAACGCCAACTGTCCGAGACAGAGTGAAAAGGGTTCTTCCCCCCCCCCCCAACCA
>JAWWEV010000394.1:0-10729 GCA_035583235.1 Hafferia zeledoni
CTGGGAGTGTCCCAGGCCAGGCTGGACAGGGCTTGGAGCAGCCTGGGACAGTGGGAGGTGTCCCTGCCATGGCAGGGGGTGGCACTGGGTGGGCTTTAAGGTCCCTCCAGTTGTCCTGTGACCCCAGGATGCCTCTGGGGCTGCTCTGCCCCACACACAGCACAGGGGGGTCACTCCTGTCCCCTCCTGCCCCTCCTGCCCGGCCCTCCCCAAGGCTGATTTGTCCTCCTGCCCACTTGCCCCTGGAGATGCCCCTGGCTCCCTCAGCTCCTCCACCCCCCAGGGCCAAGCTCTCCAACCAGGGCACTCCCCACCCTGCCCCTCCCTGCAGCCTCGGGGTGGGCAGGGCAGGGGGAGGTGACAGAGGTGCCACCTGCACAGAGGAGCCACCTTGGCTGATCTCACACAGAGGGCACTTTGTGCCACTGCAGTTCCCCATCAGAGCATGTGTTGTTTTGCAGTTGCCTCTCACACCAAGGATAAACACGGTGTTAAATGGGATGCTCTGACCTACATTTTATGTATATTATGTCTCCTATGCTGATAATGAGCAAAGAAACCTTGATATATCATCACTTACTAGGCAATATTTCCCCTGCTTTCCTCCTTAGGATGCTACACAGCATTTCGGGAACAAGATGTATTTTCTTTAACTTCTGTGAAATATTGAACCTTCCACAAAATTACCATTTAAAAAACTACCAGGGAACACTCTCTGATAGGAATCTTTCCTTTTTTTTTTTTTTTTTAGTTTGAATTTGCAGCCAAAAAGACAGAACACAAAAATAACCCTGGGAGCCACTTTGTCCTTCAGGTTGTTGCTGTTCCAGGTTGTTGCCCCAGGTGCCCTCAGGGCTCACACCCAGCTGGCTGTGCCAGCTCCCAGATGCCCCCCAGTGCCCTTGCCCAGCTGCCCTGGGCTCCCTGCTGGTGGATCCCACCACTCCAGCAGCCCCAGCATCCTCCCTCCTTCCACTGGAGGCTTTTCCTCCACCCCCCGTTATTCCCTGACTGTGACCCACCAGGATTCAGGGGCTGCAGGAGGGTCCCAGCACTCCAAACTGCAGGTCTGGCCCTTCCCAGACTGCACAACTTCTCCTCCAAACTGCCTTTTCCTGGGCTGAGAGGCACTGACAGGACAAGCCTTGTGTCAGAGGATGCAGAGGGTTTGCACAGTGCTGTTCCTCTCCATGTCTATTCCTGGCCATTCCCACTCCAGCAGAATTTGGAGAGGTGCATAATTATCAGCACTGCCCCAAACATCAACTCCTTATTCCCTTCTGAAGGACCAAATCTGATAACTCAGCACAAAAATGTGCATGTCCTGATGAAATTCTCCTTTTTCTGGGAATCTCTTGTCAGGGCCCCACAGATGGAGAGTTTTTAAAGCTGCCCCTGGAACACCAGCTATTCCCAAGGGATCATTTCCCTGGAGACAGGGAGATCCTGGGGCTGCTGAAGCCACTTTCTGTTCAACCCCCTCAGTGCCACGAAGAGCCTTTGCATTTGAATCAGAAACAGCTGTAATTTGACCATCCCTCTCCCTTCTCCTTTCACTCTCCCCCTGATGAGGGAGCAGGGAGGATTTTTCAATGGATAAAACAGCATTCATGGTGGAATTATGATCTCTTTTCCCCAGAGGGCTGACTATCAGAGCTCCATTCTCCTCCCCACACCTTGGCCTGCTGCATGAATGGTAATTAATGCCAGAGGTTGCCCGGGGAGCAGAGCAGTTCAGAGCAGCACCTCGGGGATTGCATTCATTCCCCTGACAAAAGGAAGAGAAAACCCTTGGAAGAGTCAGAGCTGAGCACAAGGAGACAGGGGCAGGATGGGGAAGCCCCCCCTGAAACACCAGTGGCTGCTGCCCCTGCATGGACAGCCCCACGATGAGATGTCACATCATCTCCCACCCTGGAAACAAAGGGCTGTGAACACTCAGGACCTGAAGTGGCTGGGAAGGCCCAGCCAGGCTGAGGCAGAGCAGGGGCAGAGCCTGGCAGGTGACCAAGCCCTGAGGTCACTGGTGTCCACCCAGGGCTGGGGGTGGCTGTGAATCACAGGAATTGTACAATCACAGAATGAGCTGGATTGGAAGAGACCTCTGAGATCATCAAGTCCAACCCCTGATCCAACCCCAGGAAGGAAAAGCTCCCAGAAACCTCTCCCACCCCTCAAGTCCCATGAAATCTCCACTGTGCTTCTGCTTTGTTGACTCTCACTGTTTTCTCAGCGAGTTTTGTTAAGGCTAAAAAGGACTGAGAGGCACTTTTGCAGGGTTTATGTCACAAGCCTGGTTCATGTGAAGGGTTGAGCTCTTTCTGGAGCAACTAAAGTTGCAAAGAACTCTTCCTAAACAGCTGCAGTGGGCAGGGACCTGCCTCTCCCTCAGGTTCCTGCACAGGGACTCCCAGCTCAGGGAACACTGTTCCCTTTAGTGGGGAACAGGCACCTTTAGGTTGGGATTTAGTGGATCTGCTTAGAAAAGGTACTTTGGGGTTAAATCCATCACCTCATGTTTAAACTCCTCATCTAAAACTGGCAGCAACTCAGAACTTTGAGGGTTAAATCCATCACCTCGTGTTTAAACTCCTCCTTTCAAACTGGCAGCAACTCAGAGCTCTGAGGAAGGGAAGTTGCCCCACCTGCAATGGCTCTGTTGGAGCAGTGAGTGCCCTGCTCAGGGTGGGCCCCACCTCCAGTCCAAGCTTCCTCCTTCTGCTCCCTAAACAATCATTCTTTTATCACTACAAGTGAGCTTTCACTTTTTTTAAAAATGGAACCATTTATTAAGATTTATAAAGAATAATTATAATTTCCTTACAGTCGTTTCAAGTCTCTCAACTCTAATTATTCGTGCCCTGCTTAAACCAACTCCTCGTTCCTTGGGGGTGTCACATGGCCTGGGTTGAGGAGGCTGAGCTGTCTCCACAGAATTAGACCCTTTGCTTGTTACCTCCCCTAATTAATGAGGCTGTAGCAGAGGTGACAGTCTGGCTTTAAAAATGGAGGTTCTTGTTGGTTCTTTTTTTTTTTTTCTTTTATGAAAGGCTGTTTGAGCCAAGGTGGGGCTGGACTTCCTCTCCCTCCCAACCCCTTCAGAGCCTCCCTGTGTTTTCCAGGGCCTGTCACAGCAGCCTCATTCCAGGAAACCTGAGGTGCTCCACAGGATGCTCAAGTGATGCAAGAAATGCTGAGTGTTCACTAAACCCTCCCTGCTGGTTTTATCTCCTCCTCTTGAGCAACTTAAGCATCTTCTTCAAGCCTCTTCTCCATCGTGGGTTTAATGCAACAGAAGAGATGAAGAGGAGATTTGGGTCAAGCCCTGCCAGTGTCACACCCATTCAATGAGGGCCCACAGATCAGCAGGGGGGCACAGCTGAGCTCACTGAGCTCTCCCCAAAGCAGGAGAGGCTGAAGGATCAGGAACACAAACTCCAAAAGAAACCTGAGCTGCAAAACCTCACTCAGCTTAACTGAGCAAACTCCAACAACAACCCAGCTGAAGTCACCTCTCCCATCTCCCAGGCAAACCTCGAGTGGGAGAGAAGGAGCCACATTTCCTGCAGAGATTCTTGGTTGTGAAATATTCCCTGCCTTTCATCCTGGAGCCTTTCCAGGGCCTGGATTTCATTCTCACTGATGTCAGACCGAGTCCCTCCTCTCCTCTCCTGCAGCACTGAGGGGCAGCTCTCACTTTGGGCCCCAAACCTGGAGCTGGTGGGGCAGTGGGACAGTGCCAGGGCACCCTCCCCTCCTCTGCTGCCTGTCCTGAGGCTCCCTGGGAGCAAAATCCATTTTGACTGCGCCTGGAGGGGTTTTCCCTGGTTTCCAGTAGAATCACAGGTTTAGGTGTAGAATCCCAGACTGGGTTGGGCTGAGAGGGACATCAAAGCCCATCTCATCCCACCCCTGCCATGGCAGGGACACCTCCCACCAGCCCAGGGTGCTCCAAGCCCTGCCCAGCCTGGCCTGGGACACTCCCAGGGCTGGGGCAGCCACAGCTTCTCTGCCCACCCTGTGCCAGGACCTGCCCACCCTCCCAGCCAGGAATTCCTTCCCAGTGTCCCATCTAACCCTGCTCCATCAGTTTAAGACATTGAGAAAGCCCCAGTCCAGGGTCTCCCAGAGGAGGTTGGGCAGGATCATGTCCAGGTGGAGTCTGAATGTCTCCAGAGGAGGATTCTCCACACACCCCCTGTCCAGCCCATCCCAATATTGTGACACTCACCCCATGCCATGCCATCCCATGCCATCCCATGCCATGCCATCCCTCCCCATCCCTTCCCAGGGAGTCACCCCCAGCTCTGCAGCCCCCCTGGCACACAGGGCCACGTGCCCTGGCAGGGAGGGCAGGATTGAGCCCCCTGGGCCTTCTGCTTCCACCTGTATTTTTGGCTGTTCCTTTCTGCTTTTATCAGCTCTGTGAGTGCTCTGCTGTTATTTACCATCAGGAGGAGAAGCAGAAAAAGCAAGGGAAGCATTTTCAGTCACTGATAACGTTCCCCCATCACGGACAGAAGCCCTGACTGGTTTTTGTCGAGTAGAGGCCAAACTATTGGCTGGCACAGGATCACAAACCTGCATGAGCTTCAGAGGAGCTGCAGCAACTCACACTGGCTGAAAATGCACCTGGAAAGCTTTGTAGCTGATTTGGTGAAAAGTGAGGAATGGCAGATGCTGCAAACCAAAGCTGTCACTGCCCTTCAGTACTGTTGGTCTGCAAATCACAGATCTGTCAGAACCCCCCTAAACCTGGAGCAGAACAGCTCAAAGATCCAGTCCAACCATGCCCAGCACTGCCAAGGCCACCACTGACCATGTCCCCAAGGGATGGGGACTCCCCCCCTGCCCTGGGCAGCTGTGCCAGGGCTGGACAGCCCTTTCCAGGAAGGAATTCCTCCTGATGTCCAACCTGACCCTCCCCTGTTCCCTCTGCTCCTGTCCCTGTCCCTGGGGTACAGCCCGACCCCCCCCTGTTCCCCCCTCCTGGCAGGGATTGCAGAGCCAGAAGGTGCCCCCTGAGCCTCCTTTTCTCCAAGCTGAGCCCCCCCAGCTCCCTCAGCTTCTCCTCAGAGGCACAAATCACACCCTCTTCCCAATCCCTCAAACAAACTGAACCAAGGAGAGCCCCACTCAGCCCATCACATCTGGGTTGTGCTGAGCTCCCTGTAAGACAACTCAGAAAATAAACCCTCAGCAAAGAACTCGATTGCACCTCCCAGAGCATCAAACCCACCAGGAAAAGCTCAGAGTGCCAGTTTTTATCTCAGTAGTAGGAACACAAAGGAAGAGGATGAAGCAGCACAAGTTTCTTCCCACTTTCTGCTCTTTGCCTGCTGAGCAGAAGCAGCAAAGGAGCTGCTGCACTTCCAGAAGTGTTGGGGTCAGGGGAGCTTTGAGGGCTCCTCAGCTCTCCTGAAAACCATCCAGCTCCCCCTGCTGATGCCTCAACACCCAGCTGGGGCTGTGGTGCCTTCACAGCAATGCCCGAGGGACAGCTTTGCACTGGACACTCGGAATTGGAGCATCACAGAGTCATTAGGGCTGGAAAAGACCTTTAGGGTCATCAAGTCCAACCATCAATCAACATCCAACAGGGTCCTGGTGCACAGCAGGGAGGACACAGAGCTTGGCACTGGGTGTGGGGCTGCTGGTTCCCACCTTGCCACGTGCTGTGCCCAGTTCCCCAGGCAGCAGAGCCCCAGCAGAGCTGGGGGTGGGCAGATGCAAAGGCAGGGCAGAGGCAGCTCCTGCTCCTCTGCACTTGTCACAGTGCATGAGTCACAGTGGGGTTTCCATGGTTGGCAGCTCCAAATAAATGCCTTCTCCACTGAGGAGCCACCAGTGTGTGCTGCAGTCACCTGGGACAGACATGGCCCTGCAGAGCTGCCCAGCAAAGCCCACCCTGGCACCCAAAATGCCTGGAGAAACCACTGCAGAAACCAGAATCCTGAGTTCCTCTGGTTGTTTCTTATTATAAAGAATTCCAAGCCCTTGAAAGCTGCTGGCAGGGAGCTCCTGAGAGCAGTGACTCACCAGCAGCTGCTCAGCAGAGATGTTTGTCTGGGAGGTGAGAGGCTGCTCGAGCTGCTCCTGGATGGACACCCTCAGCATCCAAAGCAGGGAAGCCCCATGTCCTCCAGGTCAGCCCAGCCTTTGGGTGCCTCACATGTATTTGCTAAGCAGAGTCTTCTCCTCACAACCCACCAGGTCAGATTGCAGCTTTGCATACAAAGATGAAGTCCCTTCACTCCCCTTTTCTAAGGAACAATCAGGAAGTCCATTATTCCCCAGCCAAGGGGAAGGGTCAGTCAGGCCTGAAAACATCCACACTCAGCTACAGAACAAGAACTGCCAATTTAACCCCATGGAAACGGTGATGCTTGCAAGAAAAAGCACTTATTTATTCTGTCTCTGGTGGTGAAATGGAATTACTGAGGGATGGTGGTGCCAGGCTGAGCAGGGGAGAGGGCAGAGCTTTGTACCCAAACCACCACCTCCAACCCACCCCCCAATGGCCACAGCTGGGGAGTTCAGTGTGCCCTGGGCACAAGAATGAAGTGCTGTCGTGTGCCCTCTGCAGCTTCTGCCTCAGCCTAAGACCTTAATCTTCTTTGCTGAAGGCCAGCTCCTAATTTTTAATTATGTCTCTGTTTGTTTGCCCTGATTTTCTCTTCCCCCAGAGACATTGGGAGTGTCTGGGTGGTCTCAGCAGTGGGAGGCTCACAGAGGTCACTGGGCAGAATGTTCTCCTTGTGCCAGGGAAAGCTCCAGCAGACCCTCCAGCTGTGCCACCCCTTGGCCCCTCTGCCCCAAACTCCACGTTTTTCCCTGGCTGGACCAGCCAAAGGTGCTTTCCAAGGGAGCCACCAGCAGGTCTGTCACAGCAGCTGCTCCCACAGGGGTTGGGGGCACCTCCACCCACCCAGCCTGGTGGCCCTGGGGGTCAGTGCTGCTGGTCCCTGAGTTCCTCAGGGCTGCTGGTCCCTGAGTTCCTCAGGGCTGCTGATCCCAAGTACCCCAAGAAGCCAGGATGTCCTTCCAGGAGGCAAATAATACTGTGGTTGTCTCTCCTGAGCAAATCTGGCACCTTCTAAAGGGCACTGCTGTGTGGCAGCCAGGTCTGCTCCTCACTTAAAACAGGGGTTTCAACTGCAGAACACGTGAACGTTGAGCTAACAATATTTTTCTAAAAAAAAAAAAAAAAAAAGAAAAAAAGAAAAAAAAAAAAAAAAGGACTACTACTCCCTAAAAGCTCTTGCATTTGAAATCAGATTTTTTCAAGCTATGAGGCTGTGACAATAGAATTTATAAGTTATTTTGATCATCAAACTAAGCACCTGCACTGCAGGAGGCAGCGACCTGGGGATGGGATGGCTGGAGAAAGGCCCAGAGCACAGACACAGCCCTGCTCTGCCTTTGGGGGGTCTCTGGGCTGCTTCTCTCGCTGTGCCCCAGAGGCCTCTCCAGCTGTGCCCCAGAGGCCTCTCCAGCTGTGCCACCCAGGCTCCACAGGTAGATCTTCCCTGCCAGGGTGGGATGGGAATTGTCCTCCTGGACACCCACCCACACACACACACATGGCTCCTCCTCCGCCCTCTGTCCTGGGAGAAATCCTGAATATTCTGGGTGAAACAAAGCAAAGGGAGGGTCCCCAGAGCCACCTGTGATGGGTCCCTGTGCCAAAAGGGCCCCCAGAGTGCCCACCAGACAGGGAGCACCAGAGGCACCCATGGCTGAGCTGCTGAGGAGGGTTCAAGGAGCAGTTGGGGTTAGGGAATGGATTTGGGGTATCACAGAGAACACTCCACCCACTGACTGGTGCACACAGGATTTCCAGCTCCCTGGGTGGTGTGGGAGGCACAGACTCACTGCATGTCCATGGATCTCTTGCAGATACCTGTGCAATAACTACACCTGTATTTATCAACATCCCTCAGGGTGGGTTTGCTTTGCTCTGTGCTGGGACAGAGCAGTCCCAGTGCTGGGGGAGCTGCCGGTTCCCAGCACCACTGGAATGCTTTGCCTCCCTCCTCCTGCTATCCAGCCAACATCTGCTCACAGGAATCTGCCGTGGAGGTTGTGGCCAACATACAGATGGGGAAATGCAGTGAATGACAAACATCCTTTGCATCTGCCTGTGAGAGCTGACAAGGATTTCCAGCTGGATGTGACAGAAAAGATGTAAATGCTGCTGGGTAAGGGTTTGCTCAGTGACAGCAACAAACCCAGGTTTGCAGAGTCACAGAATCCCAGACTGGTCTGGGTTGGGAGGGACCTCAAAGCCCACCCAGTGCCACAGGGACACCTCCCACCAGCGCAGGCTGCTGGGCTTTTCCAGCAGGACATTGGGATGCAGAGGCTGCTCCATTGCAGTCTTGCCCTGGAGGATCCAAAATGGATTTCCCAACTCTTTTTTTGCCCAGAAGTCTCTCGTGGTGGGAGGGCAGTGTGGCTGGAGCAGATGCCCAAGGACAGCCCCCTCCTGTGATGCTGCTTTAAGAGAGGCACCACTGCTGGGGGTGCCTCCCCTGCCCGAGTCTGCCTTTGCCAACTCACTGGTACAGCACAAGGCAGAGCAACATTTGCTGCAGCAAACCAAGTCATGGCCCCAAGGAGTTCCCCACAGTGCAGGAGCCTCCTCCTCCTTGGAATAAATCCTTCCAGGAATCTGCTGCAGCTGGCACAAAGATGACACCATGTGCTTTGAATCATTGATCCAAAGGAAGTGTGGAGGGCTTTGGTATCTCAGGGGGGATGTGGGAGATGCTGCAGGGTCAGGTCATGCCCAGCCCCTCCCAGGGATCAGGGATGCTCCATGAGCTGGGTCAGGTCATGCCCAGCCCCTCCCAGGGATCAGAGATGCTCCATGAGCTGGGTCAGGTCATGCCCAGCCCCTCCCAGGGATCAGGGATGCTCCATGAGCTGGGTCAGGTCACACTCAGCCCCTCCCAGGGATCAGGGATGCTCCATGAGCTGGGTCAGGTCACACTCAGCTCCTCCCAGGGATCAGGGATGCTCCATGAGCTGGGCCAGGTTTGGGCTCCCTCCTTCTGATGCACTGATGGCTGGAGGCTGTTTCAAAAGTGGCCCTAAATTTAAAAATTAGATTTTCCTGGTTGTAGCTTTCGCATCTTTTGCTGGTTTGAGTGGTTACTGCTGAGCTGTTTTGCCTCTTCTCAGCCTCTTTGCACAAGTGGTTAAATGGATGTGAAACAAAGCAGGAACATGGGAGATTTCAGGTTGGTGCCAGTGCTGGTTAATCCAACGGGAGGAAGGGCATGGCTGGCACCCTCACAGTGGTTCCAGGAACTGGAAATGCATCAGCATCTTCCTCACTTCCCAAGTCCTGTGGGATTCAAACACACCCTGGAGGAATGTCCTTGTCCTTGTCTTTGTCCTGAGGTGCTTCAGCCACTGGTTTGTTTAAATGAGTTTTCAGTGGTCTCTTTGCATGGAATTAAAACAGAATAAACCCTTTGTGCTGTAGATTATAAACCAGAGGTTTGTAGCTTCCAAATTTAGTCTAACAGGAATGTGGAAGATCTGTGGCTGGGACTCAGTATTGCCTGGTGTCCCCTCAGGATGCAGCTCAGGGCAGGAGCTGGTCCTGTCCCTGCCTCTCCCTCTGCCTGTTCCCACCCTGGCACCAGGGATCCCTCGGGGCATTTTGGGAGGGCCCTCCCTGCCCCTCCCCTCTGTCCAGATTCCCTTAGACAATTGGCAAATAACAGAAATGCAACGCCTTGAAAACCCCAAGCTGGTGACAAGTGTGGCTGGAGCAGAGCCTGGAACAGGAGATTGGCTCTGCTTGGCACTGAATTAGACTCCTGGGGGGAGTGATTGGCAATCCTGCTGACAATTCACTGCATTTCAGTACTCCAGAGGCTCCAGGAATCTTTCCTGAATGAATTAATGCCCAGGGGCTCATTCTCCTGTCTCTGGAAGGGTTTCACACTGTCCCTCCCCTGCGGTGCCATCCCTGTCTCAGTGCCAGGCCCTGTGGGACTCTGTCCCCTCTCCTTGGTGACCACAGAGTGTTTCTGCAGGGAGAAGAGCTCCTTTGGGCCAATCCCTCTGGGCTTCCCCAGCTCTCCAGCAGCTCCATGTGGATCGAGGGGACAGAGCTGGATCTCGTTGGAGTTGCAGGGCTTGGTCTGTGTGGTCCCAGCCCAGGAGCTGGTGCTGCTCACCCTCATGGGGTTGGTACATATGAGTGGAGAAACACAAGAGACAGAAGAGCCGAGGTGTTAAAGCTGAGCTTGGTGAGGTGCTGGCCCAGCTGCAGCCCCAGGTATGAGCCTGGCTTGGTGCTGGGAGCTGCAGTCTCTGTATTTGAACACACAGGAAGAACAGTCAAGGTTTTTTGGTGTAGGTGACGTTTCATTCCCCCTCTTCACTCCCTGTTCTGGCTGACAGGAATCTCTCTGAGTTTATTGCTGCAGGAGGAGAGGGCAGGTGGCTCTGGGGCAGCTCAGGGCTCTCAGCAGAGCTGATGGGACGTGCCCATGCTCAGGAGATGCCACCTCCTGCCCTGGCAGTGCCTCCAGTTTCTGTGGAAACAGCACATCCCCACGGCCTCCCCCTCAGTGTGCCGAGCAGTTATCGACAGCTCTGGAATTCCCTCCAGGGGAGGCTTCACTGGAGGCTGGGGTTGAACTGGCCACGTGTTTTCCTTGCCCTGAATCCAAACTGGAATTCCTTCCAGGGGAGCCTTCACTGGAGG
>JAWWEV010000395.1:0-12359 GCA_035583235.1 Hafferia zeledoni
ATCATCACTACTAACAATTTTTCTGACTTTAATGTCTTATTTGAATGTGAGAAGATGATTTTCTTTTAGCTTTGGTCTAGGTAGAAATTGTCAAGGTAACACATTTTTTCTGGGTTTGTTTGTTTTGGATCTTTTAGTGGAACTTGCCAATTCAGGCAGGTAAACCAGTTACAGAATTACTACTTTTTTTTTTTCTCTTTTCAGGAAATGATCACCCAAAGCAATATCCATGAAGAATTAAATAGCGCTTTGCAGCGTGAACATGAGGCAAGAAAGCTTGTAAGGGAACAGGAGAAACAACTAAAGGAGTTAGAGAACAGACTCCAGTTGCTGTCCAGTGAAGCACCACAGAGAGGCCAAAATCTGTCAATAAGGGTAAGATTATTCTTCTGCAATAGTCACTAGAAAGTTACTTTTTGTTAAAGAAGCCAAATCTTGTCATTCCTGAGCAAAAAAAACACCTTGCCTTGAACTCTTTATTCATAGTCTTTAAAGGCATCAAAGGTAAAAAATAAAATGCTAGGTACTTTTCCTTTCAAGAACTTATTTTTAAAACTTATTCACACTTCAGCAGCTATCTGTAAGAGATATTCTGGTATTTCTTTGCTTTTTGAATTCTGATTTTAAGCCTGGACATTTTTATTTTCTTAATGACCTATACCATAGAAACATCCAGGGCAGCCAAATACTTTCAAGGTCAACTTGGACTAAGCAACTATTTTACAACACTTTTTTTTTTTTTTTTTTTAAATTAGATCAGGTAAATCGGTAGCTCTGATTGTTTAGTATTTGAAAAGAAATTTCTACACAAATGATAAATATCTATAGCAGACAGAATATTTACTCCTGATCCAAACTGGTCTAAATCCACTAAAAATTGTTCTCTCTCTATTGACAGTCACTGTGTGTATATTCACTTCCTGTTTGATGTATGCTAGTACCTGTCATAAAAACAATCTATTTTTGAGGTTCAATTGAGGAAGAAATTGTTACTGAATTGCATTTTAAGGGAATGTACCTTAAATCATGTAACTACCACCAACATGCCTCAAAACCGTCTTCAATGCATGCTTTAGAAGAAGATACCCTAAATTTTGGGCTTCTTTACTCTGCTGATTTTAGTGATGCTTCTATTGATTTCTGAGAGTGTAAGTGAGAAAAGAGTCTCATCCAAATGCTTTGGTAACACTCATGGAAAAATGTTTTCTCATGGCAAGGTTTGCCATGTTTATTTCCACCAGCTATTTCACTGAAATCAGTATATGCACATTTCGTGTTCAAAAAGTGTAGTGTCCCTTTGCTAAACACACCATCTAAATTCATTCAATTCAGGTGGAGTTTGCCATTTCTAGGCTTGTTAGAAAGGGATGTTTTCCCTGAGCAGCCTCTCTGTCCCTCAGTGGATTTCAGGGGAACGTGGTAGACAATTTTCTGCCTTTTGTTTCTTTTTCTCTTGATGCATTTATAGCCACGTGTTTTGCCTGGAAATAATTTCCATTATTTATATGTTTGCTTTTATTAATACTGTTGCTGTTGCACACACTTGACAAGTTTTGTTTGGCTTTACTTTGAAGCTGAGTGACATGTGACCAGAGGATGTCTGCTGCAGATGGGGCATTATTCAAGAACAGATGCTGTGTGTAAATTAGGAAGCTCTTAATTCACAGTAACTTGAAAGCACACACAGCTCAGTGGCTTCCTGAAGCCTTTTTGGTCATACCCTGCTAAACATTTTGACCTCATGCAGCTGAAAAAGGCTTTCCTTTCTTGTTGATCAGAAGAGATTTTCTCCTTAGAACAAAGCATTTGCATTGTAACAAAGTGATGTTAAACCCAGATTTAAGTCTTTTAGGCACTGTAATCCAGCCTGAACCACTGCAGAGAACATGCTTGTGGTACCTAAACTTCCTTGGATGTCTCTGATGTGTGTTTCGAGCTGTTGTCTAGACATACAGACCCTGTGAAAGCAACTGGCACTGTGGGAGGGCCTACCATCACTTTCTTTTCCAAAGCCTGTTTGTACATAGGCAATATCCTAAACACCAGGGCGTCCCGAGTCAGTAATGCTTTTGCCAGAGAATTCACAAAACCTTAGGGTGCAATGGTCCAAATCTACTTCCCAGTCAGTTTGTTTTCCACTTTGCTTCATAGGCAACGGCACCAACTGAATTTCATTATTTGGGCTGACAAGTCACTCTGCTTTCTACTTTTAGAATGTCCCGGAGGCAGCGTCGGAGATAAGAACTGCCCAAGTTCTGGATCCCCAGAAGAGGCTTGCGATGCAGGACAGGCAACAGCTGCGAGAGCGCGCCTTCAGTGCAGAGCGTGCCCTGCTCAGGGCAGAGCAGTGAGTGCTGGCACCTTGGGGGCATCCCTTTGACCAGACCAACATTAGTTCTTACCTTAACGGGCATGGGTTTAGCCCTGGCTCATGTAATGCTAGAAGGCAAAAGTGCATCCCTCTCCCTTTGAAACTCAGGGGTAGTCTTCTAAAAAACCCCTCTCTCTCCAAAATAGTAGATCCTGTGCTTGCTGCAGTTATCGCATAATAGTGCTCCAGCATCTGAATGTCGAAGCAGTGTGGGCATTTTGCTTGCAGTCATCTTCCTGATTTGAAAGCATCTCTTTGATGAATCCTTAACAGTCTGTTTATTGATGAAAAATTGATTTCCACATCAACAGAGCTTCAGTTCTAGAAACTATTCAGCTGGGTTTGTTTTCTTTTCTCTTGTAATAGTGACAGAAAATTGATCATTACTCATATGAAAGCTGTGGAAATCACTCTTCATGAGGTAAGAACTTGACGTGTTCTCTCTGGTTTGTGTTTCCAAACATAAAGGTTTACAACTGCTTATCCTCAGGGAAGGAGTGGAGTAGAAGTCTTATTAAAGCAACTTCCTTTTCCTTAAAGTTTCCCCCTTCAACGTCTTTTATCTTAAAAAACTACAGTGAAATAAAATGCAGTTTTGTAGTACACAAGCTTCTTGTTTTGAATATAAAAGTTGTTGCCAAGGGATGAGTATGGAACATCCCCCAAACTGGCAATTGCTGTTAACTCTCTCCTGAGTCAGGCAGAGCTCATCTGGTGAGGTCATGTGCATGGTGGCCACAAAACATGTAGATTTGTGTGTGCTGCTTTAACTTTTGCTACATGATAAATTGCATAAGGAACAGACAGTTAGTAATAACCTGTGCTCAGAAACTTCCGTGGTATTATTTCAAAGCATTTTTTCAATGGAGTAGGAAGCTTAAGTAGTCCCCTTGACTTGTACTATTTTGCCCTGGTATGGGACTAGTTGAAGGTCCAGCCAGGCTGTATATAGTAGTTATGTGGGGGAAGGTTTGTTTCATTATTTTAACAATAGTTTTAATGACTGATTGTTTTAGAACTGTTTTTAATCTTGAGCAGAAGAGAGATTAAAAAAAAAGGGGAGTTTCTATTAGCTTGGAGTGTCAATTTCCTGGCATCTTTTATTTCTCGCAACATGGTAATCTATTCCCTTTTTTTTTTAGTTTCTGCTTTCCAAAACTCTATTGTTAATTTAACTTTCAGATACCTTTTTCGAGTCTGTCTTTTAGTGTTCACAGAAAGTGACAGAACCTAAAGTGTGTGTTAAATGTGCTGATGGATAATTTGCTTTGTGCCACCATCACCTTCATACAGGTTCTCTTAAGCTTCTGAGGTGGATGTCCTGCAGAAGGGGCTGTGTTTGTACAGTACCATGTGCATGTCATGTCCTTGGCCTTCTCATGTGAGACCGTGGGAAGATGCTTTTTTCTTCGTGGCATTCTTTTCCAGCACCTGGAGGGAGTTAGTTGCAATGAAAAATCCATTAGTCCTAAATTTAGTCATGGATTTGAGGTCCAGTCCACTCAGTGGGCTCAAGGGGCCCTGGTTCATCCCATTAATGGTCTGAAGTAGAATGAGCATTGACGCTACTTTTTTCCTTTCAGGTCAGACAGCAGGCCTTGATGCCAAGTGCTGCAGCAGCCACACCTGAGTTCTGCCTGGAGCTGCCCAGGCTGCAAATAGAGTGCCTTCCAGAGGAAAAACTGAGGGGCAGGCCAGAGGCTGCAGCATTCCAGGTTAGAGTCTAAAACAACCCTGGCTTCTTTCTTTTTACTTTTTTTTTTTTTTTTTTTTTTTTGCATTTCCATTTGCATTTGAGATAGAACATGCAGCTAAACTGCTCTGAGTGCATGGAAAACAAAAAGTTTCCCAGCTCTTGCAGTCAACAGTTGAAAAACTGATTTCCGTACTTCCTCTGGCACATGGTATTTCAGAGAGAATGGAAACTTCTATTTTGCAGTTTGTAGGTGCTAAATAACTGATAGGAATATGAGCATGGAGAAATCAATATATTCTTGAAAATTAATATCCTTCTATCACCCCTACCTTTCCTCCTCAATATAAACAAGACAAGTTCAAACAAAACAGAAAAAGAACATGGAAAACACACTCCTAAAAAGAGACAAGGTTTTTATACTTTTTCTTTGCCAGTATCAGATTTTTGCATCCTACAGGTTTAGAATTACCAGTGGCATTTGAGCATTCCTAATTTCCAAGAAACTGCTACTTGGAGTATTTAAATAGACATGATATTTTGTTTGTGTAGGTACAAAGAGATTTACTGACAACGTACATATTTTCAGCTCTGACCATGGATTCAGTGCAATGCCTCCTTATGGGTTTTAAGTTTGATATGTCTTCTACACAAACTATCCCTTAGCCTTCAGAGCTGTGCAGAACACATTAGTGCTAAGGCAGAGAGGTTTCTTTTCCCAATGAGAGTACGAAGGACAGAGTGAGTACATACATCTTTCATTGTGCTCTTCTGTCTGAGTCAAAGGGAGCAAAGGTAGTCTTCCAGCTTTTGAATACTGCTTTTCTAGTTCACAAGTCGTAGCTGCTTCCTTTTTTCGTCCAATCCCAACTGTCCTCCTACTTTACCTCACAATTGTAGAAATATTTGCAGGACTGCCTATTCCTTCTCTCTTTCTAAGATGAAAAAGAAGCAGAAAAAGTAGCATTTCACACTTGTACAAAGTGCTTGTGGGATAACTAACACGTGGTAATTCCTGTCAGTGCTGGGCAGCTCCCTGGGGCAGTGTTGGAAACAACCTTCTTGTTCACCTGGCACGTGCACTTACACTTGGGTTACTGGGGAGCTTCACAAACAGCATCAGTGGTTCACAGCCTGTGTCATTGTGAAGTCCCTTCTCTCGGTCTCCCTTCCCTGATCTCTAGTTATGCTGAGCCTCTTGGGTAACTTTCTAAATACCTTACGGAGATTTTACTGTAAAATTTGCCTCTTATAGCTGGGCGTCAGCTAATTGATTTTCATTTCACTGTATTCAAAAACTGTATCCTGCAATCTTGATTGAGCTAAGCAGTTAATAATCACTTTAGGGACACTTGTTATGAAAAGCGGTGGAGTTGTTTGCAGGCATGTCCTCTATAATTAGTCTGGGACAAGCACATTTCAGTTAAAGGCCCTACCATCTGTAAGAATGCTCTTTTAACATGAGCAGCAGGACACCAAAACCTCTTGGATGGTTTTTCTTAGAAGAAAAGATATGATGGTGTTCATTTGCTCCTGCTGTTTCCTACACTTCACAATGAAATGACTTGATTAATTTCAGCTATGGAAACTTTGATTCTGAAAAGCAGGAGTGTGTTGGAGAAGGAAAAGGAAAACAGCAAAAATCTTTTGAATGTCTGTTTGTGGTATGAAGTTTATTTTTGTCTATACTACAGACCTACATTCAAAGGGCCAATTTCATATTATCTGAAGAGAAAACTGTAACTTATAAAATTGGATCAACTGGTGTTAAGGAAGACCAAGGATGTCAACTACTTAGGGAAGGTATAGCGTTTCAAGTACGGCCACATCAGTTCTTCTCTCATGCTGCTAACTTCATTCTCAGTCTAAACAGCCTTCCACAATTAAGACATTCTTCCACTATATACATCAAACCAATTACGTTTCCTCAGCCGTATTGCAATTAAATTATTTTGCCTTGCTTATAATCCTTGATTTCTTCCATTAATAAAAAATGTATCTTCTGTAAGGAATTTAGAAGTACACTATTTGGCCCCCTTAAGTATTGCTTGCTTGGCACTGATGATTTATTTTCATTTTCAAAGGACGTGGTTCAAAGTTTCATGCACATCTACCAACTTGCAGCTACCAGAATTGAAGCCTTGCTGAGAGAATCTACTCAGCTTCTCCCTGCAGCCCAAACACCCAGATACCCAACACCTGCCCTTCATAGAAGTTACGGTGAGTCAGTTTTCAAGCAAGTTTTGTCATTTGAATGTGGCTTCCTAGCCAGCATCTCCCTTCATGCTGCTTAGTTTCTGTAAGCAAATCCAATAATATGGAATTATAAACATAATGGAGCAGTAAAACCAGTGTCAGCAGAAACCTTCTGAGACTTCATTCAGAAGAGAGAGGCACTCAGTCCATCAGTGTCATGTGAAGTGCCAGAGAGTGTCTTTCAAGGGCCAGAGCCGTAACACATTCCACATGTTAGGATGTGACTGGGGGATTTCTTCCCAGATGTTCAAGAAGCAGCCTTGGACGCAGACTGGATGAAAATTCTACTTGGCTTCATCACTCCCTCTTCTAGGCTTTTGTACAAAAAAGGTTTTTGATACTCAGCATCTAGGTATGGGAACTGTCAGCTGGTCAGGCTAATGTAGCGTATTTGGAAATCACAGGAACCTGATTTCAATGTTGCCTATAAGGCCAAAGGTCCGGTTAATAGAATCCAGTTGTCACCATCTTCTAACATCTTCTGACAGACTGACAAGTGTTTGATTTCAGTTCATGGCAAAAGAAATCTAAAAGTAAATGAGTACCTTCTGTAGTTAGCAGGGCAAATGTTTCCTAATAACAGTGATAGGGAGACTGTAGAATAAGCTTATGCATTTAATGAAAAAAACCCCACACCATAGAAATTATAATGATGAGGGTTAAAAGTTCTCTGTAAGTATTTGTACCACTTGCCATAAAGTTGTCTAACACTTCCTAGTGCAGAATGCCTGAGCTCATGTCCTTGGCTTCTCTTTCTTCGAGATTAATGGCTATAGTCGTGCCATATATTTTAAAAAAGTGCTTCAAACAAGAAGCAAACACTTGCAAGTATTTCATAGGCGTATCTTTTGTGAAAGGTGTTTAGCAGTAAATGTAGATTCTCTTTTCATTTGTTTTTTTCTTCTTTATTTTGTTTCAGAAAGCAAGAAAGAGTCTAAACGTCCAAGTAGCTCCAAGCGACGTACTGACACTGACCAGAGTGATAAGCCAGAGTTTTGGCTGTTGCCAGAAGAAGGTGAAAGGTCCTCCAGTGTGAAACCAAAAAGAGAGAGCACTCGGTCTCCAATCCACATGTCTTCCCAGGTGACACCAGAGCGAGCTGGTAGAGGGTCTTCAATCCTCTTGGCCTCCAGTGTGACACCGGACAGAGCTGGTACAGGGCCTTCAAAGGACAGATACTTCAGTTTGATGCCAAACAGGACTTACCCTGTGACTTCAATCCACACACCCTCCAGTGTGACATCCTCCAGTGATGATAGCGGGTCTTTGACGGACATATCCTCCATTTTGATACTGAAGGAAACCTCTACTCTGCCTTCAATCTACATGTCCTCCAGTGTGATATCAGACAGAGACGATACTGGGTCTTCAAAGGACGTATCCTCCACTAAGATACTGGAGGGAGCTGCTACCTGGTCTTCATTGGATATATTCTCCGATATAATACCAGATGGAGCCCCTAGCAGGACAAGAATGGACATATCCTCCAGTGTGATACAGGACAGAGCTGATACCTGGTCTTCACTGGATATATCCTCTGGCATGAGGCGGAACAGAAACTCTCTTGTGTCTCCAAGCAACACATCCTGCAGTCTGTTAACACACAGCACTGGGGCTTTCATGGGCATATCCTCTGGTGCAGTGATGGAGAGAAGCAGTGCTGGCTCTTCTAGTGGAAGATCCCACACAGATGCGGTGGTGGGTCTTCAAAGGAGACCTTCTCCAGTGTGACAAGTAGAGCTCATCGCCTGCCTGCAGTCAAATCCTTCAGCCTAGATGTCTTCTCCTCTACAGATGAATCAAATTCATTGATAAAAAATTAATCCCTATACCTAATTAACATAGATATAAATCATTAAATCAATTTAGAAATACTTTGCTTAGAAATAATAACTGAATAAATTAAGCTATGTTTTTTTGAAACTATAATCCTCAACTAATTATTTTATATACAATTATAAAACTAATATATAACTAATTAGACTATAATTAATATGCAATTAAGTAAATTAATCTATATTTAATCTATAAGTAATCTATTTTTATAAAGTATTATTTTTTAATCTAAATTTAATCTATAATTAATCCACAATTAATTATTTATATATTGTTACTAAACTAATCCATAACTTACTAGGCTACACTTAATTAATATATAATAAGGTACATTAATCTATAAGTAATTAATATATAATTAATTATTTCATCTAATATTAATCCATAACTAATTCTTTCTATAGAATTATTAAACAAACCTGCAATTAAGTTGGTGAAACATAATTGTGAGAAAAATTCTCTGATTGGCTTATCCAGTCGCCCTATCAGGCCCTGGCACCGGCCCTAAGCCCTGACAGCAACAACTGCCCGCCAAAATCGCCTGTCTAACCTGCATGTGGAGAGATCCCCTCCCTCCCTTAAAGGGCCAGTCCCGTTTTCCAAGAGCAAATTAACATAGACCGTTTGAATTCAACTGTTCCATCAACCAAACCCCTTCCTTTCCCACCTCCCACAACGAGCCCCCCCTCATTATTTCTCACAATAATAAATATAGTAAGATACATTAATCTATATTTAAATTATCTATAGTTCTAATCAAACTTTAATTAATCTAAGACTTGCTATTATATATTTAAATTAATGAGCACATAATTACCCATATTTAATAATTTATACTTATGAAACTAATCTTTAATTAATTGGGCTAAAATGAATGAAGATTTAATAAAGTACATAATCTATATTTAATTAAATGATAATTAACTAATCTAAATTTAACTAATATGAAATTAATTAATCTATATTTATATAACCTGTAATTTGTAAATCTAAATGAATTAATATATAATTAATCCATAACTAATTAATTATTTAAAATTGTTAAACTAATCCATAAGCAATTAATCTGTAACTAATTAAATTATTTAATCTAAAATTAATACGAAACTAATTATTTCTATAGAATTATTAAACTAACCTATATTTAATTATTTATACATGGTTCTTAAACTAATCTATAACTAGGCTAGACTTACTACATAATAAGTTACATTATAAGTAATTAATCTATAATTAATTAAATATTTAATCTAAAATTGAACCATATCTATTTATTTCTATACAATTCTTAAACTATCCTATAATTAATTAACCTAAAATATTAAATATAGGAAGATACATTAATCTATCTTTAAATTATCTATAACTGTAATCAAAATTTACTTAATCTAAAATTTAATAATATATATTTATATAAACTATAGTTTATAAGTCTAAATTAATTAATCTATATTAATTAATATTTAATAAAGCTCATTAATCTATATTTAATTAATCTATAATTAAATCATCTAATTTAATTAATACAAAGTTTAATAATCTATATTTAAATAAACTAGATATACGTTAATTAATATAGTTAATATAAATTAATAATAATATAAGTTAATTACTATAAATTAATAATATAATTAATATAAGATAAGATAATATATAGTTACTTAAATAAAATATATCTCCCCAAATTGCAGGTTGGTGCATGTATGGTTTGTCCAAACTTTACAATGTCATGAAAATGTGCATTCCTGTCTTCACATTTCTGTCCTTCTCCTTCTTTGCTCACTGAAACTGTTCTTTCTTAAACTTGTATTTATTGCAATTGTTAGTTTTTACCTAAAATATTTTTTCCTGTTATAAGACATAATATTACGGGTAATTTTCCCCATTCTGAAAAAAAATGCATCAGCTATGTTAGTCTCTCTGTATCCTAGTTGTTTCACACCTGCCTGTTTTAAACCAGGAGGGCAATCCTAAGCATGAGAGGCCTCTGTGAAATGGATGCAAATGACTCCTGTCATTCCAGGGCAGCCCTGCCGTGGTTCCCTGAGCCCCCTCTTGGCTTTCGTCAGCCCAGCTGTGGGCACACATTTAGTCACAAACGTGAAGCACGTTGAGCAAAACAGAAAAGATGTGGCAGCCCTTTTGGAGCACTCACTGATCTTTCTGCTTTTTCAGCTGAGTAGGACTCTCATCCAAGCAAAGAGATTGCAATGAGGGGCACAAATCCAAATGGCAGGAAGCCAAATGCCCTCCAGCCCCAGCTGAGAGCTGTGTCTGCACAGCATGTCCTGGCGCAAGCCACTCTTCCCTGGGGTTGGGTTGGAAATGACAGTGTACTTTCTTCCTCACCTACAAGTACCATAGCAGGGCCAAACCAGGCCAGGGGCTGTGTTCCAAAGGCACTGAAGTCTGGAGCTGCTGAATGAAGGAGGCCCTTCCCCCACTCCAAAGCCTATCAAAACACTCCATCCTTAGGACTCTCCATCCTTAAGAAACAACTGACAATTCCAAAGTGAAGGTAGACCTTATTGACAGGGGCAGAAGGAAGGGAGTGTTCCAGCAGAATTGAGGTTCTATAGTTTTTGTTCTCAGTGCCACTCACAGCTGGCACTGGAGAAAGCCTTGGGGAAGTGCTGCTGTCTCCTGACTGCCCGAAATTGTTCTGCTACAACAAGCAGAGGTTTGGCTGATGTTACAAACAGATGCTGCCCAAAGGGATCAAAACCAGAAATGAATCTTTACTTTCCAAACTCAGTCCCTAATAGCCTCAAGCAGGATTTCTCTAGTTCTCAGGAATATGCAGCAATAGGACTGAGAGGGCCATGTGCACCTACTTACGTGACCATGTCCAAGACCTTACCATCACAGGCAAAGGTGGCCCATAATCTCTCTAATCCATTTATCAAGGTCTCTTCATCTTCCTGGGATTTTTGCCCCACTAGTTCTGTTGGGCAAGAGCTTCTTGTTGTCCAAGAGCTTTGTTCCTTTCAGAAAACTCAAAAGACTTGCCCAGGTTCCTCTTTTCTACAGACATGGGCATTTTTAGTTGTTGAAAAAGAGAAGAAGCATAAACCATTTCCCAGGAAACTCCAATCCCCCTAAAAAGTGTTGATCCCAGTGGGATTTAGGCCCGTGTGTTTTCTGAATACCACTGAGGTCCAGGTTTCCAGCCCCAAGAAAAGGCAGGGACACAAGTGGCAGGGCTCTGATGGACTCTGCTCTGGGTTGCAGGGAGAACAGTGTCTAACTCTCCACACCCTGCCCCTGCTGTGCTGCCTGTCCCCTTCCTTCCCAGCAGCGACAGCCCAGGGGCAGGTCCTGCAGCTCCCAGTCTGCCCCCAAACCTGGCAGGACCCCTGCAGCGGGTCTTGTCTGCTCCACCATGCCAGGCACCAGATGGGGCTGGGACAAGTCCTGCTCAGCTCTTCCTCTTTGGGAGGCAGACACCCCTAAGAGTGGGTCTACTTTTACAAACAAGAGTTGGATTCGTTAAAATTAATACAATTTAAATTTAATTGACTGAGATTAAATTTCTGGTGTATTAATTTAGACGGCTTTCCATCTCATTTTCACTAAGCTGTATTACATTTAAAATTGTAAGCAACACAGCCAGGTCTCTACTGTCTGCTCTGAGAACATTCTGCATCCAAACTCTGTAAAACTGTGCTGCCTTTTTGAAGCAGCACTGAACACACAGATCCCTTCATCCACACCTTCTGTCCCGGTCAGTGCCTTAGCTATGGATACTGCCGTATTTCCACAGGGGAAAAGTGGCATCCAACACCTTATAAGGCTGTGGCAACCACAAGTGCAAGACACACAGTACTGGGAAAAGAGGGGGGGAAATGAAAAGAGTCCAGGTGTTGGCCCAGGGTTAATAAGGTGAAGCCCTTCATGCAGCTCAGTGCCCTAATGATTATTTTTGTCCCTGTTCAATGGGAATTGGGTTTTGACCAATGCACAAACACTCCGTGGAATAGAAGAGCTGCACCCACTGTCTCCAGTGCAACTGCAATTTTAAAACGAAAGTAGAGAAAGAAAGGAAAAATCCAGCCCTAGCCCTGAGATGTAAGGAAAAATCCACAAAGATATTGAGCCCCTTAATCCCACTTACCTGTTTACCACAGTGTTGTAGTTTGGAATTATTATGTAAATTCTCTCCCCTGCCACTGTTAACGACCCAGGCCGACAGTTAACAAAGGG
>JAWWEV010000396.1:0-12356 GCA_035583235.1 Hafferia zeledoni
CCCCCGGGAGACCAGCAGGATCGGGGGGACCACCCCCAACCCCCGGGAGACCAGCAGGATCGGGGGGACCACCCCCACCCCTGGCAGACCAGCAGGATGGGGGATACCGCACTGTGCCCTCCTCACAGGGTGCTTGGGCTGCCTCATCCCCCAACTCTGAGAGACTTAACATCGGTCCTGGGGCAAGAGGGACAAAAATCCAGCTCATTTCTCAGCACACAAGAGGAGGAGGAAATGACATTCCTGCCCCTGGGCAGTGGTATGTGCCCCAGGAGCCACAGTGTTTGGAAGAGCAGGTTCCCCTCCTGTAACCTGGTTTTGCTGCCACGTTCCCAGGGCAGGATTTGGGTCAGCCCATGCTCAGAGTGAGCAAAGAGCTGATCTTTAAGTCATCCTGTATCCAAAATTAGAGGCCCCCTCACCACCGTGTTCCAAATCGCCCAGATGGATTTATTATTTATGCCTCTGGTGATGATTTATTCAGGAGTTGGTTGCACACTGAGATTCCATTTGCAGGAGCACATCAGTTTTCTTCCTGGGGGAGGGAAAGCCCCCTGCCCTGGGGGTGAAGGGGGCAGGATTTGTGCTGGGATGGGGCAGAGCAGTGGGTTTGTTCAGGGCAGGCAGGTATTGGAGGAATCAAAATCTTCAAGGAGGGAGGGGAAATGCAGGGCAGGAGAGCTCATTCCACCCCTGCCATGGGCAGGGACACCTCCCACCAGCCCAGGTTGTTCCAAGCCCTGTCCATCCTGGCCTTGGACACTTCCAGGGATGGGGCAGCCACAGCTTCTCTGGGCAACCTGTACCAGGACCTGCCCACCCTCACAGGGAGGAATTCCTTCCCCATATCCCATCTAACCCTGCCCTCTGGCAGTGGGAAGCCATTCCCCCTTGTCCAAAGTCCCTCTCCAGCCCTGTGATCCCCCTTTCCCATCATGGAACAGATGGCATGGTCCCTGGTGTCTCACACTCTGCTGCTCCTCCCAGCACTAAAAGGTGTGTTTTGTGTGTGTTTTCCAGAGGCGGATCCTGGATGGGAGCTTGGGCTTTGCTGCAGGGGTAAGTACAACCTCCTCCTCCTCCCCTCTGTCCCTGTGCCTCCCTCTGCAGCCCCTCCACGCTTGGTTTGGTTGCCCACTGGAGTCAGCGTTCCTTGGAGAGCTGCCCTAGGGCAGGGAAGGGCTCCATGTGGTTCTGGTTGTGTCTTGTCATGTCCTGGTGCCTCCTTGGTGGGGGTGGAGGTGGCACGAGGAGGGTCACGAGGATGTTGAGCTGCCCACACTGGGTTTGGCTCTCCTGGGTAAACTCTTCTCATTCCCTGGGGCTCTGAGCTGCTCCTGGAGCAGGGGAGTGATGCAGGTGGACAGCAGGGCTGTTGTGCATGGCTGGCTCTGCACTTCTTGGTCTCCTGCGGGGAGTGGATGCTCCAAACCCTGGGGAGAAGAGGGAAGAAAGACACTGCAGCTCTGCATCCAGGCTGCACACTGAATGTGGAGCTTATTCCCTCTGTCTTGAAGGAAAACGTGAAACTGTGTGGCTTGAAGTTGTGTTGGGGCTTGGGAATGCAGAGCTGCCACTGCCCAGGTGAGGGGAGCAGGTGGAGGCTCATCAAGACTCATTAAATCACCTTTGTGTCCCTTCATAGAATCGTTAAAGTTGAAAAACACCTGTGAGATAATCAAGTTCAGCTGTTGAACTCCCCATTCCAGGTGCTGGAGATCACCTGAGAGCTGCTGTGGGTGGAAAGTGCATCTTCCCAGGGTTCTGGCTGTGCAGGTGGCTCCTGGGTGCTGTGGTGGGTCACAAGAACTCATTGGAAGCTTTCCTGTGACCTGGTGATGCTGAGAATAATTCCCCTTGGCTGTTGTAGTGGGTTGGTGTTCCATCATTTATCCATGAACCCCATCGGGGTCAGGCGTTCCTGGCTCAGGTGCTGTCCTTGCTGTGGCCACCACGTCCCCTGCCAGGAGCTCTGAGTCATCCCTGTGTGCCTGAGGAGTGGCTCAGGAAGCAGAAGTCCTGCAAACATTTGCTTTTCCCTCAGCTGTTTCACTTTGCTGTGCTCAGGGCAGGAGAGGGGGATTTTTTCTGTGGTGTTGCAGTGTCTGGGGGGGAGGACAGTGAGGAGGCCCTTGGTGGCACTGGGATCCCCCTGAGTTTCCCTTTTGCCAGCTGGGCAGCATTGCCATTGCTTGACCAACAGCATGACCTGCTGTGTCTCCATCTTTTCTTTACCTGAAAGGGTTTAACAACACAAAAGCAGCATCTCCTTCCCAGGGAAAGCACTGGTGGGGTGTGTGCTTGGTGGCTTTGTGGGGAGTCCAGGCAGGAGCTGCAGGAGGAACCATCTCCTGCCCCAGCACTTTGGCAAGAGGGACTGTGGCCAGTTGAGGGTGTGAGGGTGGAGGTGGGATGTGATGCTGGAGCTGAGCAGGTGTCCTGCCTGAGGCTGGAGAGGGACCCAGGCAGGTGAGATCCTCTTGGCTGCACTGAGAGGCTGTTCCTGCCCCCTCCAGAGCTGCAGAACTGCTGTTGGGGGAACCCTGGGAGCAGCACAGACTCTGTGCTTCATGTAGGGTAAAAGGACACGGACCAGCCAGTTTTGAAACCTCTTTGTACTGTTTTCTCTCTCCTCTGCCCTGTAAGAAGTGTTTCTGCAGACAGAAACGTTGCTCTGACCATGGACTGCTCCTGCTCCAAGGGATTTCTGTTCACAGCCCTGTGTCTGATGATCTCTTGTAGATACTGGGCTCTTTCTCTGAGCTCTGAGGGAGAAGGAGAGACAGAACTTCCTCTTTATCTCTGCTCTGAAGTCTCTGTTGCTGGCCTGAATTAACTTCCCTGCTGCTCTGCCAGGGCCAACAAAGCTCCAGCTCCTGTGCTTTCAGGGGCCGGTGTTGCTTCTAACCTTGCTGTGCTTAACTCAGGATTGCTGATAATCATCTGGGTTCCAGGAGCATCCATGCTGCTCTCCAAGACCAGGATTGCTGGAGAAACAGGTTATAATGGATGGTTCTCCACCCTCTTGGGGATCATTTCCCTACTTGTGTTCTGGGAGCTGCAAGGTGATATAAACCCAGAATTAATTAAATCTTCTTTACCATTGCTGAGCCAGGAGGAGGATTTGGGACAGGGATGTCCAGGTGACCTCAAGGAGGATGGTCTGGGATGCAGAATGTCCCTTTGGGACAGAGAGCTGTGTCTTGGCACTGCCTTCACTGCAGGTGCTCCCTCTGATCTGGGAGGGCCTGGATAAACCTGGGCACGTGGTCAGATTGCTGTGCTGTGAACTGGGGTGCACTGGGAGGGCCCCTGTGTGTACTGGGAGCACCTTAATGGCAAAGCACAGCTCAGGCTGGCCATGTCTGGTGGCACAGGTGCCATCTCAGGTGGCAGCTGCTCACTGTGGTGTGGAGGAGCTGAGCCCATGCCAGCACCGCGCTGCTGCCGGAGGATTTGGCTTCTCTCTGCCTCAGTTCCCTCTCTGGAACTCACAGATAACTGAGGGTTTTGCATGTGGAAGCCTCCGAGGTGTTGTGTTTCCATAGAGACAAGGCTTTGCTGCTGGGGCATCTGATGTGGAATTCTGCCTTTTCTCTTAAATCTTGATATTCTTAAATAAGATGGTTTTTTTCAGCTGTTCCCTGCTATGCTGGAGGTGCTGGGCTCAGACATCAGGAACAAACACTTGCAGCCCTTGCTGGGCTGGACTTTGATTTCTTCTGTCCCAGATGAAGCAGAAAATCACCCAGCCACGCTCCTTAACCCGCACCAGGCACAGCTGGGATCAAATATTCCCTTTCAGTGCTGCTTAAAACAGCATCAGGAATTCACACAGCTCTGCTGGGGCTGGTCCTTGTTGGAGCCTTAATGAAGTCAAGTGAAAGAGTTTGGCAGGGAAAGTGTCCTGCCAGTCTCTCAGCCCCCACTTGTCTTTCCCACCCTGCCAAGGGAATCTCCTTCTGGGTTTTCTGCTGCCCAGTGGCCACACAGGAGTGTGACCAAGCCTTGCTGCTTTAATGGGGGGTTTGACTTGAGCCCAGAACGTGGTACCAGGCCTGGGTGTCCAGGGCCCCCCTCACCCTGAGGTCCAGCAGGGCCAGCTGTGGTTGGGGATATGGAGGTCAGTGCCCTGTTGGTGCTGTTATTGCAGAAAAAAGCTCCTGTGTGGCTCCAAAGCTACTGGGGTCATGCTGGGTCTGTGGTTTGGGTGGGGAGGAGTGTTGGCATCCCCAGAATTTTGGGGATGAGTCCCTGTGGCAGGAGATGCTGGTGCCCAGATGCTCTCTCTCTCTCTCTCTCTCCTCCAGCCCTGGCAGAGGTGTTGGGTGCAGTGTGGTTAAATCCTGCTGTGTTTGGGGGCATTCCCATGAGGACACAGATCTGGATTCAGTCATTCCGTGGGTTTTTTTGATCCTGGGTTTGTCTCCTGTTCCACTGACACATCCCAAAGAAGTGTTTGAGCTCCCCACAACCTGGTGATGCTTCTTCCTGCGTGTTTCTCCTCCCCCACCAGCCTCCACATGTTTTTCCAAGAGCTGATGGATTGGCAGCATTGTTATATGCTGGTTTTGGAGCACAGAGTCTGTGCAAGTGCCCAGATCCAGCTTGGCAGGAGGAGTGTGTCCCAGTGCCAGCCAGCATGTCCCCTGCCCCCTGGCTCAGTGGCACTGCTGTCAGGGGAAGGCTTGGGGTGGAAAATCCTCCCCTCTGCCCAAGTGACTCCAAGGGTTTTACTGATCCAAGGACAGCCCAGGGGGCTTTTTCTGTTTTATTCCTGCCTTTGACACCAGCTGGCTTGGAGACACTGGGGTTTCTGTTCCTGGACAATTACAGAGATTTCAGATTGAATTTGTTGCTGAAATCAGATTGTTGGCAGAAATCCTTTTGTTAGTTCCTGGGTGTCATCTGGTAAGAGATGCTGCTGAACTGGAGTGGTCAGTGCCAGCTCTGATGCTGAACTGGGTAGGCAGGAGCTGGTGGGCAGGATCTGGGCAGCCCCAAGCCCCCAAATCCCAGCCTGAGCTCAGGGATGGGCTGAGGGAGGTGGCACAGGGTCATTGTCCCTTCTGGCTGTGGAAGGACAACAACTTCCAGCTCCAGTGGGGTTAAGGGTTTTCTCTGATAAAATAGGAATAGATCCCTTTTCCTTGCCCAGCAGGTTGGGATGGCTCAGGGCTCTGCCATCCCTTCCCTGGAGCCTGAGCACGGCAGGGCTGGTGGGAGCTCCTCTGCTGACTCGGGTGCTGAGGGGATCTGGAGGCTGAGCACTGGCAGGGCTGTGTTTTCCATGGGGAAATGATATCTTAACATGAGATGACAATATAATTCTGCAAAGCCTTTCCCTCTTGCTTGTGTTTCCACGTTGGGGTGTGTGGTTGTTTTTTAAAGGAGGTGGCATTTGAAATATGAAGTTTGACAGCCTTACTTAAGCCTGACATGACAACCTGCGTTCTTCTTACTCCCAGCGAGCTGAGATTTACACAATCCCTCCGGGACTGGTGTCTGCAGCAATTGGCAGCTCATTCCTCCTCAGGAGGGATTTAAGATGTAATGGTTTGTTACGCACTCCTCTTCAGGGGCGAGTTCTGTGCTGTGAGGGCTGAGCAGCACCTCTTCAGTGGCTTTGAACTGGAAGAGAGGAGGGTTAGGTTGGAAATTGGGAAGAAATTCCTCCCTGTGAGGGTGGGCAGGCCCTGGCACAGGTTGCCCAGAGAAGCTGTGGCTGCCCCAGCCCTGGAAGTGTCCAAGGCCAGGTGGGACAGGGCTTGGAGCACCCTGGGCTGGTTGAAGGTGTCCCATGGCAGGGGTGGGACTGGATGATCCTTTTGGTCACTTCAAACCTCAAACCATTCCAGGATTCTGAGCATCCTGAATATGGGAATCCGTGGGGTCCTGGGGGGTTCCTGGAGGGATAGGTGGGGTCACTTTTCCTCCCAGCTCCCCTCCTGTTCTGTCTGCAGGGCCACTCTACTTGTTCCCACTGGATCCTGGTCCTCCACCCCTTTCTCTGCTGGAATCTTCCCACTGCTGTGTTTCCCTGCAGGGCTGGGAGAGAGCTGGGGGCATTGCCTTGTCCCCCCTGAGGACCACGGGCCCTGAGTGCCCACCACAGGGCCGAGGGTGCCATCGTGTCCCTGCCCTTGCACAAACCTTTGTCTAAAACCTGCCCCAGATCCCGATGGATCTGTGAGCCCATCAGTGCTTGTCTCATTGATTTGCTTCCTTCTGCAGAGCTGAACAGCTGCAGGGAGAGGAACTGGGGCCAGGGCTGCTGTGGAGGGTGTTGTGCTGATGACTTTTTAATTAGAGGAGAAGAGAGATAAGGTGATAAAATGCATATTAATGTTGTGTTCTTTAGTAGAAGCTTGTGAAAGTGGTGCTTTGTTCTCTGCACTGTGTGACACTCTGAGCAAGCAGCTCTGAGCAGGGCTGGGCTGGAGATCCTCACAAGTCCCAAATTCTGCTTTTCTGTGGTCTTTTGTGTTTCTTCCCCTGCCCTGCTCACCCTCAAGCAAGGACTCTGCTGCTGGGCAGGTTTATTTTCCTGGTGCTAATTTTGTAGGTCAGACCCTGCAGTGGGACTTTGGCTGTGCTGGGAACTGGGGTGTTGCTCTTGGGGGTGGGAGTTTGTCTTCCTCCCCCCCTGGACCCTCTGGCTTGGATGCTGGGACAGGAGCAACCCAAATGTTGGGCTGTGCCTTGTGCTGCCCTCACCCTGGTCTGGGGTTACGAGGTGGGGACCATGGCAGGTAAATCAGTGTAGGAAATGTGTGTGCCCTCAGCTGGCTCGGAGGTGGCTCTTTGGCTCCAGGTGTTATCCCATGTTTATTCTGTTTCTGGGGGACATCAATGCTGTGATTCCTTCCTCCTGTCCCCCTCTGTGGGGGAGCAGGGATTTGGTCTGGGCTTTGGCAGGGTCATGGACCCACTTCTGTCCCTGCAAACCACCCGAGGGGAGGACCTTGTCCTGCTCCCACCCTGCTGCCATTCCTGTTTAAAGGGCTGTCAGGGCTGTGCTAATCCCACGGAAAATCACCCTAATGAGCTTGTGGAAAATGGGGGGATCCCTCTTTTCCAGCCTTCACTGATGTGTCCTGTGGCTCTGCTGGGATGCCCTGGGCATGCCCCTCGTGGGGGTGGGCACAGGGGTGTCCTTGGCCACAGGGTGGGCTGATGGCAGAGGTGACAGTCTGGCTGCAGCATCAGAGCCTGTGGGGTTCTCACCTCTCCCTCTGTCCCCCAGGGTCTCACCTGTCCCCTTCTGTCCCCAGGTCATGCTGGCTGCTTCCTACTGGTCCCTGCTGGCCCCAGCCATCGAGATGGCCGAGGAGTCCGGCAGCTTCGGAGCCTTCTCCTTCCTGCCGGTGGCCGCGGGCTTTGCCCTGGGGGCAGCGTTTGTGTTCGTGGCCGACCTGCTGATGCCAGTGCTGGTAAGGGGCACTTCTGGGCTGGGGGCTCCTGCTCTCCTTCAGCTGCAGGGAAAGCAGGTGGAACCTGGGTACAGATGGATTTCTCTCCCAGCTGTAATGACAGTGTGATTTCCCCGAGCCCTGGCTGGCTCTGGCAGTGCTGGATGCAGCTCTAGGCTGTCTGCACAACCTTTTTTTTTTTTTTTTTTAATCTTTTTTTTTTTTTTTCCCCTTCACGCCTCTGCTTTTGTTCTTTTCACTGGCAACACTCTGCAAACAGCTCAGGTGTGACCTTGTGTCTCAGCCCAGGGGCTTCATTTGCAGAGCTGCCAACCCTCCAAGCATTGCAAAATCGAATGAAGCAGCCTCGTGTTGAAGAGTGTTATTAAAAAAATAAATAAATGGGAGGCTGTTGGATTTCTGCAGCTGAAAACACAAGAATGGCACAGGCAGTGGAGAGATTTCCAAAAATTTCCAAAGAGATTTTTAAATGTTGTATTTATTTTAGGGGAAGGGGGGGTTGTCTGTGGTTATGAGGAGGGAGTGTGAGGTTTTCTATTCAAAGAGCAGGTCTGGGGGAGCCTGGGGGATCAGCCTTTCCCCCTCCCTTGCTTTTGGAGCCTCTCCTAACAGGGTAACAGGTACAGTCAGATGCATCCTCAGCTATGAGGAAAATTGCTGGATATTATGGTGTGTGGCTTCCAGTGCAAATGGAGATGCATTAAAGAACCAGTGAATGAAAGGCCAGTGCTGTCTGATGGCTCAGAGCTTGGTTCCCTCTCTGTGCTCTCCTCCTGCCCATGTCCGGGCTCTTTGGGGCTCCCAAGTCTATTTTAGGATTCACTGGGGGGCCAGGAGCAGCCACTGTTTGTCCCCAAACTTTGCCTTTTCCTCTGCCCTCTGGAACCAGACGTGTCTCACCAGTGTTGCCCTCGTGGTGCTGGATGGAGCCTGGGCTGTTTCATCAGCTGCCTCGGGCTGGTGTTTCCCAACAGGATGGAGAAACAGTTGCACCACAAACCCCCTTCTTCCTGCTGGCTGGTGTTCTCCATGGTGTGTTGAAATGGGAGTGCTGGGAGTGACATCCTTGTGCTGTGAAGAGCAGGATGGAGCAGTGACAAGGATGGGCAGGGAGGGGGTGGCCTCGTGTTCAATGCACATGATAAAATATACAATATATCTGGAAATCCAGTCTAAATGTTGGTGAGAGTGGAGCTGTTGCCTCCTCTGGCTGGACACAGCTGTTTGCTCCATGTGGGCAGCACATGCCACCACACACATGTCCCATGGGAATTCTGGTGGCTGGTACATGGGCCTGTGTGGAGCCTGGGGAGGGTTCTGTGGCTACTGTAGAACCTGAGGGTTTATATGCCAAGGCTGGTGCTGCTGCCAGTGTGCTTGCCTTCCTGGCAAAGGGGGATCCCTGCCTGGGGTGTCTCTCCTGATGGATGTTGGGCAGGGTGTGTGCAAATGCAAAGTGCTGCTTGTCCTTCCCTGGGTAGGTGGGGCAGGGTCAGGAGGGCTGGCAGAGGAGGGTGGGCTCTGTGTTCCCTGCCCAGAGGCAGAGGGGTGGCTCCTGAGGCTGGGCAGGGACTGTGCAATGGGCAGGGATGGCACTTTTGTGAGGCTTCAGGAAGGACAAGGCACCCCGAGGCTTGGCAGAGTTGAGGGATGATGTGGAAGGAACATGGGTAGGGGTTAAAGCTGAAACGTGTTGAAATGAAAAACAAGTGCCTGGTCAGTCTTGAGCCATCCTGGGGCTGTGCTGGGAGGGCAGTTTGGCTCGTGATGCATCTCCCTTCACTTGGAGCCCAGACTTCTTCCCTGGGAGCCAGAGCTGGTCAGACAAGGGTTAAGCCATTGCACTTCCAACAGATCTTTCTAAATCAGTTAAAATCTCGGTTGTTTTTCTCCCCAGAAGGGGTGGGGAGAGGATGCTGGTGAGACTGGGGCACTGTGTCCCTGGGAGGGCAGGACGAGGGATCTGTTTTTAGCTGCTGCTCTTTGCACAGAGAACTCTCTCCCTGCCTGGCGCTGCTCCAGGACTGGTTTGCTGGATAGCAACAGGTAGTAAAAGCTTTTAATGACCCTTTATCAGCCCAGCCCTGCTCCCCAGGGAGGGAGAAGGGCCCTGCTCCTGCCTCAGCCCCACTGGAACTGGGGTATCTCAGTGTTTGCTCAGTGGCAGCAGGAGGGTTAAACCTCCAAGACAAACTGGTTAATGGTGCTGAACAGCTGGAGTCATTAAATTCCTTACAAAAGGCAGATCTAATCTATTACATCTTTATCTTTCCCCCATTCCCTGTGTGAAGCCTTTAACGTGTTTGTTCATCCTTTGGCTCAGCTGGAGGAGGAGGAGATGCTGGTCTGGGCCCTCAGCTGGGCTGGTGGAGGATGGCAAAGCACAACAGGGCATTTGGGAGTGCTTGGAGAGCAGGACCATGGCAGGAACAGACCCCAGGAGTTTGAAAAAAAGGGGCTCTCCTATATTTTGCCAACTATCTCCTTACCTGGAGCCTTTAATTTAACCTTGCACCTGCTTTTTAAAGCAGCACTTGGCTTTCAGCTGGTGTTTGAGGAGGTTTGTGGATGGAGAGGGGCAGGGGAGGGAGGTGTATGAGCCACTACTGCCTTTGCTGAAAAGCACTGGGTCTCAGGGTCTTTGGTGCCAAGACCCAAAGCCTTTGAGGGAAAGTTTACTTGAAAATTCCTCTCAGAGCAGCAGGTCCCTGGTGGCTGGGGAGCTATTTTGGGGCTGCTGCAACGCATGAGAATGCTGGAATCAAGTGTTATTATTCTCATCCTTCAAATCTGTCTTGCAGCTCTGCTGACTTGGCTGACTTTGTTCAGAGTGGGGTGTTTTATTGGGTTTTCATGATGTGTTCCTTGCTCTGGTCTCCCCCTCCCTGCAGGAATCCCACCAGAATCCAGAGGATGCACCAGCCCTGGATCTGCTTTTCAGACAGTCCTGGCTGCTTTTCCTCCTGGATTTTCACACACATGTGAAAGTTGGAAGCATTGCATCCAGAACTGGCACAGGCTGCCCAGCAGGGGGGGAGTCTCCATCCCTGGAGGGGTTTAACAGACACAGATGTGGCACTTGGGGACATGGGTTAGTGGTGGCCTTGGCAGTGCTGCATTAAGAGTTGGACTTGCTGATTTTATAGGGCTTTTTCAGCCTAAATAACTTTATGGTTCCATGTGAGTTGCCTTTTTCTTGGAGCTGCTGGATCCCCAAGACCTCTCTGGGTGGTGCTGCAGGCTGTGGAGTTCCCAAGAGTGTTTCCAAGCCCATGTGGGTGGGTTTTGGGTGGGCTTTGGCTCTGGGTGCAGTGGAGCACCTGTGCTTGAAGAGCTCCTGCCTTTTCCAGGTCAAAGCCCCTTAACTGCTCCTGCAAGTGAATGGGAATTCATAGGTGTGATGCTGGGGAGATTGGGAAGGTGCCACGGGCAGGGAGAGGGAGGAATCCAGCTGTTCATGGTGCTGGTGAGTCCCCCAAGTGCTGCACCACTCCTGCCTGCTGCTCCTGTCAGTGCCTTGTTCTTTCCGCTGAGTGACGTGGGCTCCGTGATCATTACACTAAATAGGATAATGGGGCTTAATCAGCCTCATCTCCTCTACCTCTAGGCTTCATTTTCCTCAGAAACATCTGTCTGCACATGGAAAGCAGCTCTGTCACTGCCAGTGTGGGGGGTCTGTGGGCAGAGCTCAGCACAGCCCAAGGGGGTGCTGGGGTGGGGGGTCTGCAGCAGCCTCGGGGTCTCCCTGTTTGCTGCTCGAGGGAGGGAGAGGAGGGCAGAGACAGCAGGAGAACCAGGAGTTAATATATAATCCAAGGAAAGAGCTGATGGGCCATTACTCAGCTATACCCAGGAGCCTGCCAATACTTGTGGTGTAAAAGATGATTGGGGCAGGAGGATGGGCAGCCAGGGCTGTAATTCCATTGGCTTTATTTTTTTTTTCTTCCCAGCTGGATACAGGATTTTGTGTTTTTTTTTTTATCTTGGGTACAAAGTAAATCAATAAAGCCACATGTGATGGGCAACCCATTCCTTTGATTTAAACAAATAGTAACTAAAGTGCCTTTTAAAAGCCTTTCACCTGGGCTGGTGTTTGCCCTGTAGGTGCTGCTGCTGCCCCCTCATCCCATGGAACCAGCATAGCCAAAAGCCCTGTCTGGGCTCCAGGGCTTGTGTTTCATACCTGTTTTTCAAATATTTGGGGCTCTGGTTTGCTGCTGCCCAAAGGTTGCCCTGAGCAGGGTGAGGATCTGCACATGGGGTGGCTGAGAGAGGAGCAGGTGTGAGGATGGTCATGGTGGGAGGCTGGAGCACCTCAGCCCTCCCCAAAGGTCCTTGCCTTGTGCTCTTGCTCTTTTCTGGTTGTGCAAATCAAGGCTTGAAGGCTTTTTGGGAATAAAGTCTGGGACTGGGCATTTTGTGCAGTAAATTTTAGGCTATTTTTGGTGAGAACTCTTGGGAAGGGTTTGGAACTTGATAAATAAATATCCAAAGACACTCTTGTGTCTAATGATGTTGTCTGGCTTGGAATGTGCCTGGAGGATGGATATTTTGCTTTCTAAACCCATGCAAGTCACTTGTTTGGAGGGAAAGCTGGGAATGGTGTGTGGATGAAGCTGCAGGAGGAGGGGAAGGACCATCCCACCTGCAGGTGTAGGTGCATTTTGTTTAAGTTGTAATTTTTTTCTCAGGGCTGTTGGGTCAGGCCACGGGGAGCATCTTTTAGGGGGGAAGGGAGCACTAGGTAATGATTCCTGGCACTTACATACATTTCAGGAAGGATTTCTTTGTGGAAAGGGTGGGCAGGCACTGGCAGGGGCTGCCCAGGGAGGGTTGGAGTGCCCACCCCTGGAGATGCCCAAGGCAGGACTGGCCGTGGCACTGAGTGCTCTGGGCTGGGGGACAAGGTGGGCATCGGGCACA
>JAWWEV010000398.1:0-12300 GCA_035583235.1 Hafferia zeledoni
TGTTGTCTAAATGCTAAATGACTTTTTACTTTGGTTATAATAGCTATTCTTTCGGCCTGTCTAAATGCTAAACGCTTTCCTACTTCAGTTACGCTAGCTATATTTCTTTGTGGGGGCTAGCTCTTTAGGTTTTTAGGGTCTTGCTCTGTTTCATGGGGCAAGGGAAATTTGCCCTCAATATTAGAAGTGAAATTTCAAATGAAAGTCTAATTAAGCACTGAAATGGATAGTAGAATTAGTTAAGGGATGCTATGGAATTTCTGCTGCTGGAGAGTCTAAAGAACAGTCTAGACACATGTCTGTTGGCTTGATTAAATTGTAATTCACTGTCTTGGGACTGGTGCACTTGGGCTAGGAACCTCTTCAGGTTCCTATCAGCCCTGTGATTCATTCACTATAACCATTTAAATAGACATGCACAAAGAATTCAAAGACTGGAAAAGAAAAATAATCCACGAGTATCAATGTTGCCACTAGTTTAAACTGCAATTACTAATATTTTCTGAATGCACAGGTGGGAGAACACTCCAAATAAATGTTTGGGGTTTATTTTCTTTGTCTCTATGAGAAAATGCAATGAAGAAAAGCATATTAAATTACAATTGCTGTAAAGTTATTTCAGTTAATACATGAAGAGGAATAAACTTTTTTTTCAACATTTTCTTTGCCTCCTCTAAAAAGGAAATAGGATCAGAATGCAAAAAAGAGAAGAGATTTAGTACGTAGTCATTCTGCAGAATGCAGTGCCCTCTACTGCATTTTGCTGACAGGTGGATTTTTCATCTTGTGTGTTTCTCCTCCTTTGCATTCCCTAAAAATGCTATGACTTTTCCCACTGTGGTTAGAGACAAGTATAAACAAAGAATGTGCCTTTGAACTTAAGTGTAACAAGGCAAATGGTTTCTTTGGAAACAGCCATCAGAATAGCTTGACTTTCACTGCCTTCAGTTTAGTTTTGGACGCATCAGTTTGAAAGGACAACCAAATGTGTCTGGTCTTAAAACTTATGCGGAACGAAACAAGAGTTTTTTCTTGTAATTGAATCACTATTGAATGAGCATGCAAAGTCTATTCCCCTTGCACTGGGAGTTAGGCTAGCTGGTGGTTTCTTTTCTAAACTGCAGACAATTTGAGAACATATCTAAGATTAGAAGTGTCCATTAATTCTCAAAATGAGGAATAATTAAAAGATGCAAGCTATCAAGAATTCAGAACCAGCCAAAGAGACTTTCTAACACAAGCTAAAGAACTCATACATTCGTCATTTGCTCAGTTTTTTTATTTCCAGTATGCTTTCCCTTTCCACAATGAATATGATTTGTAACTCAGTTGTTTGTCTCTGTAAAAGCTGTTGACATTCCATGTGGTCTAATTCCCTAATCTTCAGACTGGCATTTATTGTAATAAAATATTTTCAAATTTTGTGTGTCCTTTGTGGCTGTCTTGACAATACCACAAGTGTTCCTCCTCTGTGTCGAGAAAAATTGTTAGTAGTATAGTCTGTAACTTAGCAATTGTGATATTCAGGCAACTGCTGAATAACAGCTAAAAATATGGGTGAGAAGCTGGTGATTTTTATAGATTGGAGGACAATAAGAGGATGGTTCTTATTTTTCTGTAGTGATCCTGACAGAAAGACTTCAAGGAGTTAACTGCTCCATCCTCAGATAACCTGAGTGATCAATCCCAGGCTGGTGCTGTACTGCACTAAACTGCTTGTAAAGGGTGGTCTTAAGGTCTGCGTTGTGCTGCACAATTCTGCAGCTTCCAGAGTAAATTTAACCAACTAATTGAGGCAGAGTTGTCTGCAAGCAGTTCCCAGTAGGTACCAGCAATTACACCACCAGCATGGCCTTGTCTGTATCTTACAGTGCAGCAAAAAGTTCTCATGCCAACAAACTCTCTCTGGCAAAGTGTCAACAACTTTCCCAAACAAAAACTGCAGCAAAAACAACTCTCCACTACAACAATTTCCTGACAAAGTATGCATTTTTTTTTCAGTTAAGATTCTTATTGTATAAGATAGATCATTTGTGCTTTAAAAAAAAAATAAAATTAAAAAAACAAACACATTTTCCATAGGTAATGTATAAAGCAATTATACCAAAATCTCTGATGACAGGTTATTCCCTTCTAGTTCTGCAATATTAAAATATTACACAGTGTATCTGGAAATACTTTCTTTGTTATTCAGGACATTATTTTTTTTCACCATAATCTGTAAATTACAATATTGTCTAACATGCAGGTAACACACTTAACTGCAACATGTAAATAGAAGTGGTCTGATTTTGACAAAGAATGTCTCAAATTATATTTCAGCTGAGGGCTTTCCATGTGGCGGAAACATTTGACAAATAATTGAGAGAGCTGTGCAGAAGAGGAATATTCAAGAAAGTACTGTTTGTTGTTCTGTCTTCTGAAGCCATTTCAGCCTAATGTGAGTACATTGTGCTGAGATATGAGATGTTGCTTTTGTAGTGTCTACGGCACAATAATAATTTACAAGTTGCAGGTGTCTCACAAGACAACTTGCCTTTGGGAGCCTAGAACACAACTTGGTTTTCCCAGCGGGCATGATGAAGATTCAACATATGTGCCAGCAGGAAAAATTGTTGAACATATTCAACAGCAGGAAAAATTGTGCTTTAATCCTAACAAATACCATTTCCTTGGGTTACTCGGGGCAGAAAGGTGGTCATAATGAACATCATCTTCAGTAAGTCCAAGTGCAAAGTCCTGCTTTTGAGTCAGGACAACCACCTGTATCAGTACAGGCTGGAGGATGAATGGATTGAGAGCTGCCCTGCAGGGAAGAACTTGTGGGCATTGGTGGCCAAAAAATTGGGCTTGATCTGGAAATGTGTACCAACCAAAATTATTGTGCCTTCTGTGTGTTCACACTTTCATTTCATTAGCTTACCAAAGTGGATTAAATAATGGAATGAAGCTCCCAAAATTGTGCAGTTGCCAGCACTATTTATTTCTGCATCTACTTCACCCCATGTTCAGTGTTGTTGCATTGCAGTTTTGTATGTATTCTGTTTTAGCCTCTTATAGTTTCTGGAAGTTAATCAAAATCAGAAAGGAAAAAAGGAAAGAAGCTGTACCAACAGTTGTGGTTGCTATAGTTATGATTTGGCATGTGCCAGAAACTTGATAATAAGAGTTAAAATCAGCAGAACAGCAGCTAGGTGAACTTGCTTTGCCTTAGTTAACAAATATTTTCATTTTACACCCTTCATTAACGTTTTTGTTGTTGCTTTTTCTGTGAGAACCCAATGATTCTGCCTATGTAATGCAAAATTGATCTTTATAAATCATTAATGATGTTCCAGCAGTTTATGAGCTTTAATTACTGCACTGCATCTCAAAAGATCTGTGTATTCTCAGCTGGGATTTGGGCATCAGCACAAGAATTTCAGCCTTTCAAATTCCTTTAAAAGATACTTGTTTTCCCTTCTAGAAATACTTTGACTTTGTTAGTGTATTTGTCAAACCTACGCTTCCACTCGATAGAGATCAGATGTCAGGCAAGGTCCATGTGAAACTAACTAGAAAATGGATATAATTGCAGTATATGCTAGACTTTCTTGATGTTGAAATCACTGATAAAGTCACATAATTGAAGCATACATGTGATTCAAACCTGAGTTTCAATGTTGATGGTGATGGGGAATCTCTAGAAACTATTTAGTACCAACGTTCTTACCTTTTTGATCTGTCTTGAAAACTGCAAGTATCAGCAATCCTTTATCTAAAATGGTGAATATCGCAGATGAATTTATAAACACTCCCTAATTACACTGTATCTAAATTTCTCTAATTTTTTTTTTTTTTCTGGTGAATAATGCTTGCTTGCTAGCCAGACTCTGCCCAAACTTGTATTCCTTATTTTGACAGGATTCTGGAACACTTTCTCCTCTACTCATAGACTATTAACCCAGAGGTGCCTCCCTACTTCGAGAATCAAACTAGACCTTTAAATAACTTTATTCATGTAAATGAACTGCAGATATTATGGTACAACAATCTGCAACAGCTCAATTCCTGTGATTTTCCCTCTTGGTGCTCAAATAACAGCACATATCAGCTTCTCTGTGCTGCATGGCCTGTGTTTGCTACAGCCAGTTCATCATCCTTACCTGGGTCTCCAGTGGTCCTGTTAAGAATATCTTTGGGATTTTCCCATGGCTTCCTCCTGGCTTACCAGGCCACACTGAGTGTCTGTGCAAATGTTTGAACATGTAGATGGGACAAGTATTCAGAGAGAGGAGCTGGACACCTTCTTGGCCCACAGTTTAGATGTGGCTCCTACAGATAAACAGGCAGAGTTTAGTCATTTGGAGCACCTCTACTGCCTCCTCATCCTTTCCCATAGCCAGACTTCCCATAGCTGCTCTGATGTACTTGTCAGTGAGGTTGATTTTCTTCAGCAGGGTACCCTAAAAGAACATAGTCTACATTACACATCTTTCTTCAACTAATTCTCAAAATGTCAGCTAAAAGGTTTAAAATAAGGTTTTTAAATAATTCTGCAGGTGAGTTTGTACTCATAACTCACTTGATTTCATACATTTTGGTGACACTGCCTTCCTGCTGTAAGATCATAAGAGATGAATGGCAGAATTCTTTTATCTTATTATGAAGTTCATGACAAACCTTTTTCTTCAGTGAAAAAATGTCTTACCCATTCCCAAAGAAGCCTCCTCACTTTTCTGCTGAGACACCACAGGAGACTCCTTTACACTTACGCAATTTTAAGTTCTGGTATTTTGCAGAACAAAACAATATAGGTCTTGCCTCCAGATATTTAAATTGTGATGGTGGAAGGTGTTTTCCCTAACTTTATTTGGTGAATATGCAATGATAATATAATAAGAAAAGAGATCTGTGAAGCAGTAAAAAGTCCATTCTTTTCAATGTCTGAATTCATTATGAGATGTTGATCACCAGTGTCAAGAATTCAGACACTTCAAATGATCATCCAGTTCAGTTATACTTAGAGAAGAACCAGATACTTCCTTTTAGGAGAACAGTATATTTGCAATATTGGTGCAATTTTTTGCTATACATTTTTCAGGGAAAAAAAAAAAAAGAAACAAAAAGTCTATCAATGGTATTGTTATGCTAGTGTAGTGTTTTTATATGAAGGTTGACTATAACTATGTATTTTCCACTGATGAAAATACTTTTCTTCCAAAGCAACTTTTATTTTCTTGAAAAATACTAAAATAATTGATTCCTGTGAAGTTTCCAAAGGACTAGGTACAGTCTAGGCTGTATGTTGAAAAGACACTTGTCAGCCTCAAGCAAATAAAACCAAAGGGGGAAAATATTTGCAGCAGCTTTTCCAGCATGTTTTTTTAATGAAATTGAATTCATTATTGATAGTTGTTAACAGAATAGTGTAAGGTAAGAAAAGCCAGGTATGAAGGATCCAAAAGCACCAAAATTTGTATTTCTCAGCATAATTTTGGTTCTAAGAGGTAGAAGAATGAAATGGTCACTTAAGAGCCTATTAGTCAGGTTAGTTCTACATATAACAAAGAAAGCAGAGGCAACAGATCCTTGTTGTCAGAAGGATCAAACAAAACATCATTACCTTCTTTGATACTTCAGACATTATTATACCAAAATCTAACAAAATTACACTAGAAAACTACTATTTTGGGTTGTTTTTTTTCTTATAGGAACGTTTGTGAGTGTTTGTGTAGCATTTGTTTCATTGATATACTTCCTGTTTTCTGAGTTTTACCTAAGTAGAAGACAAGAAAATTTAAGGTACCCAACACTACTTTCTTTACAGCTTCCTAACTGTCAAAATATATTTACAGAAAAGTCAAAACTTTTGAAATTAAAAAAAAAAAAAAAGTTAATGAGCTTTATAAATACTGAGCAATAAGAAAGTACAAAAACCAAAAGAAGTTTCATTGTAGGGACAATATTCTAAGTGAGAGATGAAGACAGATTCAGAGAACACAATGTGAACCCCACATGGAAAAAAACCACAGAGAACACATATGAGAAGGAACCTGAACAACTCTGTGACCAAAGAGAAATTCAGTACAGTGAAGAAACTAAAAGACAGAAAGCATATGAATTATTTTTCAGTGTCTATTGTTGTATGTGCACATTTTAGTAAAAAGAGTGAGACAAACTAAGAAAAGGGGGAAGAGATAGATGAAAAGGGAAAGAAAAATATCTAGCTAATCAAATATCTGACTGGCAAAGCAAAAAAGTATATGACAGTGTGTAACTGAAGTTGTAATTTGGTCATAATTTAGTATCCTATTATAACTCTGAGTTCATGAGATTTCCAGTTAGAAAAAGAAATTACATGAGGTGTCTTCATGACTTTAGTGTCTTTTATATCACCTTCTCATTTATTCTTGACTTCCTTCTTGATTATTGGTTATTCTTATGCTATCTTACTCTGAAGCCTGCATTGCAAACACTTGAATTTTCTAAGGAATTAAATGGATCTCTGACAAAAATAGGAAACAGCATCAATCCATGTAATTACCAGATTCGAATATAAACTTGCTTCTTAGAAACCATATTTGATTTTGATTTGGCAAGACATTTTACTATGCTTAACGTTAGACAAATTCTGTATTCATATCATAATTTTTTTATTTAGCAACATCCTTTTATCTCTGAAATGCAAATGGTTGTAATTCATGAAAAACCACATGTCCAAATCTGCATATCAAATACATTATCACCCCAGAAGTTGTTGAAAACCTTAAGAGGAGAAAAAGCAAAGATCTCCACAACAAAACAACATCCCTCCTACTGTGACTGATCAGAGTTTTTGAGTGATTGAACTTGGTAACCACTGTTCTACCCATGCTGTCAAAGAAAACTTAAAAAATGAAGGCATTAAATTTATTTATTCTTCTAATTAAGGTAATAGTGATACTTCACTGCATCTGGTCTCTTGTTCCTTTACTTGGTAAAAAGTCTGTTTACTCATTTTGATATCCACAGTGCTCTTGTCCTATTGTTTCCTGTGCAAGGACACTTTTTTTATTGCTGTTGATTAATGTACAAAAGCTGTATGCCTAGTTGCCCATAAGAAGGAAATTGAGGGAAGGTAAGGGTGGGGTGCTTTTTTTGTTTGCTTTTGTGTAATTGGTACTGCCAGCTTCTTAAAAAAAGGGTCAGATGTCTTGGAAGTTGAAACGGAGGGAAACAAATGCATAAAGAGGCAAAGGATGCTCATTCCTAGTGCCTATGGTGACCAAGGGAGTCCTAGGGGATAAAAGCAAATGCCTGGCAGAGTGTACAGGTGCCTCAGATCAAGGAAGAGGGGGGAAATGGCCTGAAAGGAGTGCATGAAATTCCTTAAGGGTTGTCACAGCTCTGAATATGAAATAGTTCCTGCTGCATACAATTCTTACAGAAATAGTGATCAAAAGTTGTAGAGAGACCACAAAAAATGGATTAGTGTGTGAAGCAAGTGTAAAATCTTCAGAAATTCTTTAGCTTACAGTAGTTTCAAGAGTTCTCAGAGGAGTTTCCTGATGCATTGTACTAGTACAACATAAAGTTAGTTTAGGACAGAAGCAGTTCTAACCTGACTTTCTCTAATCTTTCACTACTATATCTATATATCAATCACTTCAGCAGCATTTGTAGTTATAGTCAATGAAAAATTTCCCAGTTTTCTTCTTGTGCAGATATTTAGCTCAGAAATGTCTTGGATTAATTCTTAGGTTGACTGGTAGTTAATCAGAGACATTTTATTTTTAAGACTTTGCCCCATAAAGGCAAAAAATGGAGATTTTATTAATAAAATTACAAAAGTCTTAATCTTCTCAGCTTTGTACTGGCTGAATATTTTTAATTCATCTCATACAACAGGAAATTGAAAGGCTTCTATTTTTACTAGAGCATTCAGATGTGCCATTGCAAAATAACGTAGCTTTCCTGTTATTTAAGATAGATATTTCAATTTTTGTGAAATAGGTTAGATATTGTTTGTGAAATATAATTCACTAATTTTTAATTGATTTATTAAGTCAAATCAATTTGGTAATTATGAATAATTATATGATGGTGTATATAGGATGAGAAAATCAGTGGTGCAAAGACTGGAAGTTCTTCTCAGATGTGCCCAGTGACAGGACCACAGGTGACGGGCATCCAGTGAAACACAGGACCTTCCCTCTGAATATCAGGAACCAATTTTTTACTGTGCAGGTCATCAAGCACTGGCACAAGTTGCCTTGAGAGTTTGTGGAGTCTCCCCTAGAGACACTGACAGTTCTTGGCCAGTGGCTCTAAGTGGTCCTGATTGATCAGAGTGTTTGGACAAGAGGATATCCCCAGACTCCTTCTAACCTCAGCCATTCTGTCATTCTGTGAAGGTTATAGATTCCAACTGCAACAAAACCCGTGAAATTCCAAGTGGTTATTTCTTGTGAAATGTACTATTTCATATTAAAAACTGTCCACTTGTTAAATTTAAACAACTGATAAGGGTGTCAAAATTGCTACTAAAAAAACTCAGGGCTTCACTTCACTACATCATATGGAAACATGGATAAAAACATGTGCCCTTACCTTCAAGGGACCTTAAGCTATACAGAAAAATAAGAGAAATTCAAGATCATGAGATTTGATCAGCAGAATAGTGACATGACTACCCTAATTATCAAATCATTTATAAATAAATCACAGTGGTGGACTAAACATTCTGGTTTTCCTCCTCAGGATGGTGGTGGGGTAGAGAAAGACAGAAGGTGCTTATTTACATAAAAAGTAGCCTGTTCAGCAAAAAAAGCTGCAATTCTTTGTAGCTGGCTGTGGTTAAGGACATAGTAAATCATGGGATCAAATTCTTTCTATTAGATGGAATGGATGTCCTCCAAAATAGGAAACAAACACAGAAAACCTGATTCTGCACACCATTTTAATCTCACTTGTTTTATGGGTAACAGCTAGAGTATAGACAAAGTAACTTTATTTAATATCAATAAGTGTTTTGTCATGGTCAGTTAATGACTTACTAATTTTGATTCTATTTCATTTCTGATTCGCAGGGTTAGCACTTTTTTCCTATGCTTGTTTCTTTCACACAATTTTTTTTTATAATCAGGTAAATCCTTTTGACAACAGGGAATCTGGAAGCCAAGAATAACTTCTATTTAGCCTGCTCATATAATACCTTCTTGGGAATGGACTGATAATTTTATAAAAACAATCTTCAAAGCAGGATGTTGAAACTATGATCTGTTAAAATTAATGCCAGTATCTCACATAATTCATATTGCTTAACAGACTTCCTCTCACCTTTCTATAAGCCAAATAAATGACATTTAGCAAGCATAGTACTAAAATGAGGTCCTGGGCAACTCACACTAGTAGTTGATCACAAATAAACAATCAGTCAAAAAACACATTCAAATTGTTTCTCACTTAGTCCTTTTCCTATATACTTTCCAAGACATTTTAATAATTTTCATTCTCTCTGTTTTAAATAATAATTTCCTATGCATTATCTTATCAAATATATCACTGAAGCTCAACTAAATAACATCTCTGTAGTACTTCTTCTCTAAATAATTATGTAACTAAAAGAAAAATAAACAAATTTCTTTGTGACAATTTGACATTATTAAAGATCTAAATTTAAATCTTTGGAGAGGGAATTCAAGATTTTTGGGTCATTGAGGGTAAAACTTACAGGCCAAAAACTAAAACACATAAAAACACTTCAGGCACGTGGCTGTAAATTTTCTTCAGAAACAGTTTGGTAGTTTAAGAAAAAGCATTTTCATGTATTACAGACTGTTCTCTTTCAAGGAGTACTAGACTGAATTAGTATAACTTCCCTTTGAAGTACATGGAACTACCACAGTATAAAATCTAAGTAATATTTTAAGTTTTAATTATAAATTCTTCAGCAGACTTCACACTGAATTCCCTACAGAATGATACTGATATAGTTTTCCATTGTTTCACCAAAAATGAGACTTAAAATGCTATTGTGTCTACTGTAACATAGATATAAAAGACAGATACTAAAAACTTACAATGACTGTAATAATAGTTACACTTAAAACACTCTCTAGGGTCAAATTCACAGACAGTAGTCTGGAAACAACTACAGGTGAAAAATGGAATATCCATAGGAATGGAATTTTTTTTTTTAAATATCCAAGGTGCCACTGTATGAGAAAACAATGAACACAAGAGGTTAGGTGAAATAAGATCAGCTGTTTAATCATAACAACAGTAACTGTAAAAAATCACTTAAAACCATTGTGGGACATGGTACAATTATTAAACTTCTATGTTCTGCAAGGTCAAGATTATTCTTTTTAGTCATTACTTTGTGAGGAGATTCAGGGAATTCAGTTTCAACAAACAGTTCAATATGAGTGAGAGTGTTGGGGTCAGACAATAAGTAAGTAATGCTTATACTGTTGGGGAGAATACGAAACAAGTCCTTTCGTGTTATCTCAAAGACAAATATTGAATGCACATACACCTGGCCTAGCTTTTAGAATCCACCTCACACACTTTGTTCACAAAGATATAGCAGGAAATGCCTGTTCTAACATTCTTAATTGTGCCTTATTCTCTGTCCTGGTATATCTTCCCTTGGGCATCACTTGAGGCTGTTTTAGAGCATTTTAGGCTTTCTAATGGAACAATGGACAAGGTATGCCCAGTCACTGGTACATGTCACCTTTGTAATATACTAGAACTGTGAACTTGACTTCTTAACTTTGCTGATTTGCACTTTTTTTCCTTTAAGTGTAATGATTGTACTCCCCTAATACTTGTTTCCTATATGGAAACGGAATTACCTGAAACATGTAAACTTTTGGGTTGCTCTTTTTGATGCTCTCAATAACATTTTAATGGAAAAATCTTTTACTGTGCAGGTCTCTAAAACATGAGAGGTGTGAGTATGATGTTATCCTAGAAACACCAGGGGAAGGAAAAGCTCAGTGTACAAGTACAGTGTAACAAAGCACTTGCACATTATCTGTTAGCCATGCTTAAAGTTGCATGATAAGAAAAAAAAAAAAGAACAGCTAGATAGAACACAGCTTTTCTGAACCTTGTCAAGAGTCAAGACACACCAAGCTTCTGTTCCAACTGTGATCGATATATTTCGTTCTCATGTAACACCAAATTTTCACTACAGCACAGAGACCACCTTTTATAAAAGGCTGTGAAGTACAGAACATGCAAAATGCAGTACAATAAGGGGGAGAGATTGGATTTTCTTGGTTTTTTTAGAAACAGATTTAAAATAGAGGAACTGAAATGTGGCACAAACATCACAAATTACATGCATGCCTTCGCTGGTCTTCCTTTGTTGCGCTGGCACTCTCTGGACCTTCAGCTGAGTTAAAATTGTTCTTTGGAAGAGCAGAAAGTTCACACTTCTTCAAATTTCCGAGTAAGATTAAGGCTGGAACACACTGGGTCTACTTCATCTTCCAGAGCACCACCAGTTCTTTAAATTACAGCTCTGTTAAGCTTCCAGCTCAAGTCCCAGCCCAACTTTGTGACCTCCTGTGGAGTCACAATCACCCCGACAGCAGGAAGACTATCTGGAACATCTGCAATGCCTTGGAAAAACAGCCCAACCTTGAAAGGCAGACACCAGTAACAAAGCTTAAATTGCTTATCTGCTGTCTTTTGTATTTGAAAAGAATATAGCCTGTATATGTAACCTTTCCCTGTGTCAAGACTTGTAAGACCTATATTATTTATTGTTCTTCTTTCCCTTATGTCATGAATAATTGATTACCTTTAAGTTCCTGCTCTTATCAGATAAACAAACTGTGAATTCCTTAGACAGAACAATTGTCCCCTGTTTTGCATAACGTTAGCCCCTTAATTATAATAACCCTACATTATTATGGAAGTTTGTACAATAAACTGTCATTATTCTCCCCTTGAATAAAGTCCATTATTGACCGTCACAAATGGTGCCAAAAGGTGAGGCCTCGAGTCTCAGCTCCCAGTATTTGGAAGCTAGCTGTCCCGAGCCCTTTGGCAGAAGTAGGAGAAGCCCAGCAAAACCAGTTTTGTTCACGGTCCTCCATTGCCCTGTGCTGGTCCCAGTGCTCTGAGAACACATCAGTGCCTCAGCAGCCACTAAGCTTGTGCCATCTCTGGGACCCTGCCCTGCTGTTAACTTTGTTTTCCTACTAATGACTCTACTGTGTCAGGAGACTGACCCAGCTCAGTTGAGTTTGGCTTCAATTTCACTGAACTAGTGTGAATGTTTTTCTTTTCTGACCCCTCACACTTTCTGCTGAGAGGCTT
>JAWWEV010000399.1:0-12280 GCA_035583235.1 Hafferia zeledoni
CCCAAACCAAAACAAATGAAACAGACAAATACAAATTAAATACTTCAGGAAAGGAGAACTGGCATGATACAGACTCAGCAGGTCCTGGCTAGGAAAAAACCAACAGAAACAGAACAGACCATCCTGACTCCTCCTGCTCTCCCCAACCTTGCCAGAACCAGGAAGAACTAAAACTCCCTCCTATCTCCCCTCCTCCTCCGTTACGTGGAAAACATGTGTGGAATACTTGTAATGTCCACTTCCTTAGTTACTCCCAGTTACTGAGGAAGCCATGGATCAAAACCATCACAAATATCCAATCTAAAACTCCCCTGGCACAACTTGAGGCAGTTCCTTCTTGTCCTAATGCTTGTTACCTGGGAGAAGAGACTAATACCCTCCTGGCTACAATCTTCTTTCAGGTAGTTATAGAGGATAAGGTTCAACTCCTGAGTTTCCTCTTCTCCAGGCTGAGGCCCCCAACTCCTTCAGCTGCTCCTCATGTGATTTACTTTCTAGACCCTTCCCTAGCTCTGTTGCCCTTCTCTGGACATGCTCCAGCTCCTCAATGTCTTTGTGGTTGTGAGGCACCCAAAACTGAACACAGCACTTGATGTCTGGCCTCACCAGTGCCAAGTACAGGTGAAGAGTCCCTACACTGGTCCTGCTGGGGACATTATTGCTGATCCAAGCCTTCTTGGCCACCTGGGCACACACTGGCTCATGGTCAGACAGCTGTTGGCCAGCACTCCCAGGTCCTTTTCCAACAAGCAGTTTTTCAGCCACTCTTGCCCCAGGCCTGTAGCACTGCATGGAGTTGTTATGACCCAAGAGCAGGACCTGGCACTGAGCCTTGACTATGAAACACACTTTTTTATATGTTGGTCCTCAGGGATTTCTTGTATTCTTCTAACACATTTTATGATGGAGGACAGAAAAGAGACACTATTTAATGTAACAGCATTTTTGTATAGATTTTTATTTTAAGATTTCCTCATGCAAAGTGGTATCTCAAATTTCTACTCACTTGTCATGATGTCTTCCTTGTTTTTTTTTAATTATGACATGCATTCAAGATACCAGTTTGTTTCTTTCTATTTTTTTTTATATATTTCTATATAACTTAGCAGACTTTAGGGAAGAATGCTATCATATTAGAGAAGATAATTAATTATATGTTTCTATAGAGAAAAACAATTTTAATCAGAACATTTTAGCTGAGAGTTGGTGGGCAGTCTACAAGTTGTTGTTTGGATGTGTTGCTCTTTACTCCCAGGCTGAGTAACATCGGAATGGGGATCTTGAGGGAAGAAACATGGAAACTATAATTCACTGCTTATAATTCTAAGGCTTTTCGAGTTTTTTATATCATGAAGTCACTTTCTTGTATAAGATGCTTTCTTTCACTGGATTCTCTCTTGTGCTGCTGCATCATGTACCCCAAAGGTGATACACCTTGTATGGTGGGAGGGTGTTATCTGCTTGCAGTTTACGATGTGCTTTGTTTGGGGAATTGTGAGAAACCAACAGTTTGCTTTACTATGGCTCTTACCATTTTAGGCAGGCAAAGTGCTCTGGAGAAACAGGCAGACAAAGCCTTCTCTGGGACAAACTAAGCACTTTCTGGAGTGATGTATAAGTGAAAGCTGAGAGAGGATGGGGTACTGATAATGTACCCACAAGAAATCCCCTACTCAAAAAATACTAAAAAAGAAAGAGGGAAGGCCTGTTTCCTAGAGGCTGAGGAGAATTGTCTGAAGATCATACAGTGCAAGATGCCATCAATTGCTGCTGGAATGAAGCACAAGACCAGTTATGAAATTACAAGGTACAGAGAGACAAGGAAGTTAAATCCCCTACTCTCATTTGGTATCACCTCCTTCAGAACTGATATTCTGCTACTAAAAGTTTTCTTGTGTTTATGAATTAAGTTTTTAAGAAAACCTTGCTTGAGTGATAACAATAATGAGAATGCTCATAATAAGGCAAATTCAGACAGTGTCACCTGAAAGCTCAGCCAAGGCTCTCATCATACACCTTTTTGAGGCTATCAAGACTCACCTTCTAGTTTACTGTGGCTGCACAAAAAAAGTATCTATTAGGCTGCACTAGTTCTGTATTAAGTTGTAAAATCACCCTCTGGGTCCTTACTAACTAATAAATTACTTTTTGCTAGTCAGAAGCTGAAAGAAAGAACACAATAATGTATTTATCCTATGAAGAACCCATTTGCATCATAACTATTTGGCCTGTTTGCCAACCATGTGAAGATCAGGCTATGTGAAAGACAATTAAAGCTTGTTTTAAATAGTGGCAATTTTTCAATAGGCATTATGGCCCTCCAGACATTTTTATCCAACATAGTCTCATGGAAGTTTTTGTAGCTGTGAGAGTGTGCACTGCCCATTTATACTTATTTCCTCTGACAAAGCTAAACAGACCAACTCCTGTTTCTAAGAAACTTCTATAGCCATGCTGGCAGCAGGGGTGAGGCCACATAGCTCAGCTTGGGTAGTTTTTTCTGCGAATGTTAACATCAGCCTCCTTCAAGTAATTTATGAATAACTGCTGAAGAGACAGGCATTAGCCAGACATTTTCTCTTCCCACTTTCTGAGTGGCAACAGATTTCTCCAGCCTACTGTGTTCTCGGGAAGATAATTTTGTCAGTAAGAAGTACCTGTCTCTCCTGTACAGTTTTTCTCTCATGTTTTTTGGAGTCCTGGGATATTAGGCTTCGGAAAGACCCTTCCTTTCCATCTCCCAAGCATCTGGGTTTTCTCTGCTCTTGTTCTTTGGCAGTCAGTGACCTCAGCCTGTCCCTTATTTGAAAAAAAACAACAGCAACAACAACAACAAAAAAAACAACAAACCACAAAACAAAGAAGAAAAAACCAACCAAAAATAAAAACAAAAACAAACCATCCTGCTCTGCTCTCATACCCTAAATTCTTCTGATTTTTGGAGTATAGGTGCAACAGGTGATCCCATTCCTGTACTTTGCTCACTATGCCAGGTTTAGCAATTTTGAGCTGGTAAATGCAAACAGTCAGCAGAGGAGAGAAACACAGTCTTTGCACAGCTGTACCTTGGCTCAGCCTCACTCCTGGGAGACACCATTTCCCTGAGGTTAATGTTCTTTTATACCAGAGTACAGGCTAAGCAGGACTGGGTTTAATTTACAGTCTAAAACTCTTTGCTGTGATTACAATATGTTGAAAAATCTCATCCTGTCCTCACACTGCACAAAGCAGAAAAAAAACAACTTGTTTTACTTTGTTGGGTGCTCAGGTAATTGAGGCACAGGTAGAATTCTGATACTCTGTCCTTTAATTCTGGACTAACTTTTTATGAATACTAGGAGATTAAAATTTTAATAAGAGAGTTAGTAAATAGCTTTATAACGAGGCTGGTTGAACTGCCTGGGTAGATCTGCAGTGTGTGTTTCAAGATGAAAGTCATCAAAGGGCTTCAGTTTCCTTCAACAGGCTTTGGAGCATGTTTCTTTCAACATGGTCTTGTGAGCTGCCTAACTATTGCTGAGGGCCAATAAAATGTGGGCTGCCTAGCAGCACTCAGGCATCTCCCTTATGCACCCACCAGTTTTGCTGCACAGACTCCATTACTCCAAGCTATACCCTTGAAAGTAGGGTCGGTATTTTAGTTTGCTAGTCCCTGCTCCTGGTGCATGGGTTTCACAAACAAAAAAGTGACCAAGCAATTTAAGAGCAATTTTTAAAGCTTCTTCCCCTTTAAAGCTTAATCCTGCATCCCTCCTTAGTGTGACTACTCCTGACTCCTGGGTGAGTAGCAGGAGCTCTTTTCCCTCTACACTTATCAAAGTGGGGAAGATGAGGACAAGTGTTGTGACACAAACCCACTGTTTGTGTAATCCACGATCCCTAAGTTTAGAGCTGCTGGAAGCAATCAGTCTTCTCTCTGTGTGTGGTTGTGTTAACAGCTCTGTGTTTTGATGGACACATGACAGCAGCTCTCATCAGGAAGAGCAGCTATAGAAACTGCTAGTGCTGCTGCTGGTCTCAGCTTGCAAGCTTTTGGTAAAAATATAGTTCATCACGTTATCTTCCTGTGTGAACTTCTACATCTTGGAAAAAGAGACATCTGACTATGTCATACAAATGGCTCTTCCTGACCTTAGGTCTCTTAATGTAGTGATGGAAACTCTGCTCTTTTTTATGAGTTGACATTATCTGCTCTCTTCAGAGAAGCCTGTGGTGTATTTGAAGAGACTTTGAGGATAAGTCATAATTACATGTGGTTTTGCAATTAAACACTGTCTGGTCAATATTTTCCATAATTTACTAAGCTTATCTTTTCTGATAAACAACAATGGAACTTAACTATCAATGTTTATAAGACTTTATGAGCCTAATACAGAACTCTATCTTTGTTCAAAATCAGTAGCAGGTGAAAGTTTTTCATCAGTGTCTGTTCTTTTACCTCCATAGTGTTGGTGAGGGCATAGTTTTAAGATAGCACACCAGACAATCCATATCAAAAAAATGCTGGTCACAGGGAATCTATGAGGATGTTCACCCGTTTGTATTAATTTAGGTCGTGCAATAAAACAATCAGCTAACCATCTGAATTACCATCTCTGTAAGTCAAATCTGAGAGCATATGGCTGTATATATGTCCTCAAGGCAAAGCTGGGACACAGAACAGAGCCATTTTGAATTGCAGGCACTGAAGTTGCATTTTTCTTCTCTCCTCTGATGTGCAGGAAGAGGTAATGGAATTTGACAAGTTTCTATATTAGAAGAAGAGGACAGAGGTAACACGAAAAAATAAATCCAAGTTGGGAAGATTGAGTCACCTGAAATATGTCAATAAAGTTGAAGGAGAGAGAGTGAAGAAGGTCTAAAATAAGATGACGAGACTCTCCTTTTTTTATGTCCAATTTCAGAAAGCAATAGCATATATTAAAGAGAGATCTTAAGGGAGAAAATCTAATGAAACTCCAAAGAAGTAACTTCATTTCACTGTCGCCAACATTTTCATTACCACCTGGTGGGTCACTGTTGAACCTGGACCTGAGCTGTGGGTCTCAGATAGTGGGATGAGAGCTGATGTTGCCAGGTCATTTATTTACCATGCAGCTTACCAGGTGTAGCCATGGACGGTACTTCAACAGGGTCCTGTTATTCTCCCTGAAGGGGTTATCAGGCCACCCAAGGTACTGTGAGGGCTCAGACTCAAACTATGGACTGCCTGTACACTGGAAACAGGAATTTTTGTCAGTGAATGTATATATGTTTTGATTTTCCTTGCTGTATAGAGGAATATGTGGTTTGGCAGCTGCAATTTTTGCTCTTTCAGGAACACATTTTTAAGTCTTGGTTTTGCTTGAAGAAAAGCTGGGTTCTTGCTATGCTGCCAGCCTTTGGCTCCCATTGCCGGCAGCAGAACACCATCACCTCTCCCAAATAGCAGAGTCAGATGAAACTGAGCCTCATAGTCTGACACTCCTGTCCCAGAAATTTATGTTGTGGATCTGGCATCCAAATAGCCAAGCATGCCATTGATGCTGACATGCACTCCAGAGCAGAGTGTAATCTTTCAATTACAGTCTTTGCTTCTGTGCAGGCACTGCACATGAAATACCACCTGCTACTGGTCTATCATTCTCCTGGAGACCCTGCTTCCTGGGACAGTTGGGACAACACTTTTGGGGTATCTTGTTCCCCTCACTGCCTGCTGCCTAGGAGCAATTTACACACATAACCACCTTATCACCCCTGCCTTATCCTTGGCATAAGGAAAAGTGCTCTTTCTGGTCATGCTGTACAGCTGTAAAAAAACAGGCTCCTTCTGAAAACCGTCCCTAAATGCTCTCACAGAGGACTCTGTCTCCCTCCAGTGACTATTGAGTACCTACAGGGAAGAGCCTTCTAAATTAAAGTTAGATGGTTTAAGTGATCCCCTCAGGTTAGAAAACCATACTGAACCTGAAATATCTCAGCTGACTTTTTGTGTCTTCTGGCATGTAGATTGTCATATCATCCTGCACTGTTGTGCCAAAGTACATCTCTGAGGTAGGATGGCAAGGTTTAGCACTTCCCTTTGGTTGTACTAATGGCATTCTCTGCTGATTAAAGACTTGAGCCAGCTCTTGACAAATGCAAACACCTCTGACAAATCTTTTCATCCACAGTTTTTCCTTCCTTCAAGGCAGATCCTTTCTGTACATTTCTCCCCATAAAGCTGCTTATGTCATGCAAGCAAGACTTCATTTTTTTTAATGTAAGTTTATTTACCTGACTTAGGTTTTCATTTTCCTCAGCATTCAAGTAGTTTTCAGGTGTGCTTTCCAATTTACTGTTTTTAAGGTGGCTCTCAGAATGTGTGAACATGAGGGTGTATCCTGGTTTTGACACACTGTTCCTGAGTTGTATAAAAATGCAAAATGGTCTTCCTGCACACACTAGTCCCTTATCACCATGTGAGAACAGATTAGTCTTTTTTTCAGCAGTCTTATGATGAGAATTACCATTGAATTGCCTGTAGGTACTGATCAAGGCTATTGCTTTTCAAAAGAAGCACCACTCTTCAGGTGGCTGCAATCATTGACCCGTGATCATGACTTTGCATTTGATTTGAATGTAGTAGAAAACAACTGACCCAAGTCGAAACTAGAATACACTCTAAGACCCCCATATAACTAACATTAGTTCTCTCTTGCCCAAAGATTATCTAATCTGCAGCTGCCAACTGTAGGGGTTTTTGTCATGTTTCAAATACTTAATAAAATATAGGAAAGAACAGAGCCACCAATTGATCAATAATAATGCTGTTAGGAAAATGCTCATTTGAGGAGTTTTGACACCAATTTTTCACATCTATTGGTTGAGCAATTCCTAAGTCATAGTAACGTGTTTTATTGTTACTGCATTGTTAAATCAAACTGCACTGTGCAGAACTGCAGTTACTTTTATCAGTCAACGTAATTATCTTTTAAAAATCAAAGAAACACTTTTTTGATTAAAATAATTTTCCATAAAACAGTTACTGGGCACTAGTTGTGGTAGATCCTGCAGTTTCTTCTTATTTAATCGTACATCAATTCTTTCACTATGTTAAGTCAGACTGATTATAAATTCATTATTTAATTTGTCTGTGTAACAGGATGTTATAAAAAAATTTAGGACTACACATAAAGGCAGCAACTTGATCATGACTGTTCTTGAAGAGCAGGGAAAAAGGTTGTTACTGGCAATAATATACACCTTCCTGAGAAATGAAAATTAGTTACCATCCACAACCATTCAGGATCTTGCTGAAAAATGGTCCTGACTAGTTTCAATTAGATAAACCATCCACCAGTTTTGCCTGTATTTTGACTATCTCCAAATTGCGGTCTGGATTTGTTGTTCAGTAAACCAAGTGAGAGGCTGTGTACCTGTGATTATTGTTATTCCTTAGAGGTCAAACTGCATCATTCATCAATAAATCACTGAAAAGACGAAGGATTGGAACAATGTTAAGCGAGCTTCTGGTGACAAGACAAGCAGATGGCTCTTTGTGTTATCTAACACTCAAAAGGTGCTAGTCATGATGCTGCCTGGTTTTCGTCAGCTGGAGGATGCTGAAAGATGCACAGGTGCATCACTCACCTTCTACAAGTACATTTTCCTTGAGAAAATAAAGGCAAAACACTTAGTTTTTAATTTAACATGTTCTTCAAACAGGCAAATTGCTACAGAGCCTTCAGTGACCTTACCAAAAAGTGGCAATTTTAACACATAGTACATATGCTTCCCATGCTTCTTTATAACAGAGAAAAAAGGTTATGCAGAGTGATACATATGAAGTGTTTTTTCCATTCAATTTTCCAGGGAAAAGAAAGACCAAACTTACTGGTAGTGGGAATTATGGATATTACAGACTTCCTGCTCATAAAGATGATCTTATTGTCTTAGCACTAAGAGTTCATCAGATTGCGTGTAGCTGGAAAGAAATGTTAAATAAAGGCCCTCTGAGCTTAATATCCTGCTTTGCAGAGGCTGCTGAGATTTTTGGGCTGGAAGTCAGCTCGAAGAAGACAGAAGTTCTCTACCAACCTGCGCCTCAGGAAGTCTTCCATCATCCCCACATCACCATAGGCATATCAGAGCTTAAGTCAGTCCAGCAATTTACTGATCTGGGATGCATCATTTCCTCAGATGGTAAGATTGACAAAGAGATAGACAACAGGCTAGCAAAGGCATACGGAGCCTTTGGAAACCTCCATAAAAGAGTCCGGTGCAATAAATGCCTGAAGAAAAGTAAAAAGATCAGTGTCTACAGAGCCATTGTTCTGTCTACTCTCTTATATGGGTCTGAATCATGGGTCATCTATCGCCACCACCTGCGGCTCCTCGAACGCTTCCATCAGCGCTGCCTCCGTTCAATCCTAAACATCCACTGGACTGATTACGTGACCGATGTGTCTGTTCTTGAACAGGCGGGGGTCACCAGTATCGAGGCCATGCTGATGAGAACGCAGCTGCACTGGGCAGGGCACGTCTCCAGGATGGAGGATCACCCACCGCCTCCCAAAGATTGTGCTCTATGGTGAACTCGCCACCGGCTGCCACAAGAGAGGAGCCCAAAGAGGAGATACAAGGACCCCCTGAAACAACACCTCAGCCTTGGCCATATTGACTGCCACCAATGGTCCACTCCGGCCTCCAGTCGGGATTGATGGAGACACACCGTTCACGCTGCTGCTGCTTCATTTGAGAACGCACGCAGAGTCAGTTTCAAGGAGAAATGACAATACAGAAAGAACCGTTCATTGCCAATATCACCTAAGGAGACATTCTGCTCTGCCTTTTGCAACCGGACTTGCCTATCTCGCATTGGCCTCTTTAGCCACCAGAATGCTTGCAGCAAGTGTTGGCAGAGCCCTTCCCAAATCTTCATTTTCAAAGTCTAGTCATGATGATAATGATTAATGAGAACAAGCTGGAAGGTGTAGAAACCTCAGAGATGGGATTTAGCAAGAAGGCAGGACATGGTATTTAAGACAGAGACAGATCAAAGAATGTGTAATAGATGTGCCAGAATTCTTAAGGAGAAACCTATTAGTGACACTGAAGGTAGATACAAGCAGAGCACACAGGATGAATGTAGACTTAGTTGGGGTGGGTGAAAGTGAGGAGGCAGGTTGTGAGCAGTTCATCAAAGAAATACAGTATTTCATGTAAGAGGACAGAAGAGTGATCAGAAGACAGATGCTTGTGATCTATTTGAGATACACAATCTGAGTCACCTCTGCCTTCTAGGCAATCTGTGAACAATGGGAAAGAAATCCCATGCTGAATGCTAAACAAATATGTCATAGTAGGAAATGTGAGAATCACTATTTGGACAATTCAGAAGGCAGGGATGTTGTTGTTGTGATGAATGGCTACAATATAGTGGGAAGTAGTGAAAACTTGCTTTTATCACTAGCACAATAATCTGAGGGAAGGAAAGTTTTATAGGGAAATATCAACAGTTAATCTTGATCTGAAAACCCAACCAGAAGTACTGTCTGAAAAGAATGGAATATGTAAAAGGACATTGGGAGGAAACAAGCATTGTCATATCCCTCTTTTGGCCAGCAGACCTCCATGTAGTTTCCATCAGTGCTGGAACTCCCAAAAATTTCAGGAACAGACCAGATGCTCCCATTCAATCCCTCTAAACCACACACAGGAGTATCATGTAAGGATATTGAATTTCATCAGTGAAGGGACACCACTGTCCTGTTGCCAAGAATGAAACATTTCAAAGTAGAAACTAAGGACCCTTCAGGAATGCCTGAACAGCTCAGTTTTTCATCCTAGTCTAGTTTTAAAATAGTGAGATCACTCTGTAAGGACAATGTGTGTAACAGGAAATGTGTATGATTGTGAAAAAATGCCTATCTGTACAAAGGGTAGCTTTTTTTTAATTTTTCCTTCTACTAAATAAGCAACAAAACACTTGTTTAAGTCAGCACTGTCTTCCAGTAGTGCTGCCTGTACTGCAATTACTCCTTTGGGGAAAATTGCTAATAATATAACTATTTGAATGTCTGGTCTTTCCCACTTGTGGGCAAAAACTGCACATAGAGTCTTATGTTTTATTTCCTATTTTTTACTTAATCATATTCTTTTCCTCCAATTTTGAAAGCTGATTTTTTTTTTAGGGGCAAGTGAGGTAGACAATTCATCATTTCTAGGAAATTGAAAGAATTTTCTGTTTGTTATTAAAAATATTTTTTAAAAGAAAAAAATTTATATTTTCTAAATGATAGGTGCTTATTTCTTTTAATCTCTTCTGGAAGTTTGATGGATACTATTTTATCTAGTGCAGCCAAAAAAGTAACATTTAAAGGAATTCTCAACTTATACTTTACAGAGTGAATAATTGCTCATTTCTGGCCTGCCAAATATTTGTCAATTTGAACTGGACCAAGAATCAGTGAGTAGAAAAAACAATGTAATTTTAATTATGTTTAAAATTCTTCCTTCTTTCACTGGAGACAATTCCATTTCCAAAAGTATTCTTCTCTTCACAGTTGAAATAAGGTGTTACATGTCTATTTGACATATTCTTAATTTCCCTTTGGGGATTAGCCTCAGAGATAAACTGCTGCTTTCATCCACTTCTCAAAATCACAAAATACCTTGCCTGAATTTTTAAATGCATGGGTAATAAATTTTCAAATGTTGTAAATGTTTGCAAAGTGCATGTATTGATTTCAAAATCATTACATTTGGGGTCTACGCCTGTACTTCCCAATTCTAGTCCAGTGTTGTGAACTGTACTTGCAGGACTGAAGTTCCTTTCTTGCTTTAGGGAAATGTAGTGGAGGTTTTGTAATTGCTTACGACCCAAGTCAAGGGCCTTCATTGCAGTAAAAGGAACAGTGATCTTAAAAAATCACCTCTAAGTCAGAAAGTGAAGCTCTCAGGGTGACAACATGCCATAAGAATCATGGCATTACGTTTGTATGGGGCAGCAAACCTGAACAAACTTTGGCTCTGTATTTTAATTTTAAAAATACATAATCTCAGTATTGCTCAGCACTTTTAAAAGCTATATAGTCCAAAACATGTGTAATGAAGTGAGTGGAAGGAAAAGGAAATATAAAACTAACTTTGATATTTCATTATTTTTACCTCTGTAATGTAGTAATTTATTTGATTAGTAATTAAACCCATTACAAAAATAACAGTGGTGGTGTTATATGCTGCAGTGACTTTGGCTAAGAAAGTTAATGTCTATATTGCAGTCTAGAGGGTTTTTTATAAGGAAATTATAAATATATGAAAAACCTGAGGATCCTCAAAACTAGATGTTAGAATGAAGGAGGGAGTAGGCAGCTTCAGTAAAGCCTATTGGTATCTAGTACCTAATATTTACCACTACTGTTCTTGACACAAAAGGAAAACAGGCATATTACTTCTATTCATTTTGATTTTGGGTTTTTTTTCAAAAGTGTTCAACAGAGAACAGATTTTAAATTTTGTTTATCAATTGTATGTTTTCTGTTTGTCAAAATTATATGATGGCCATTTAGGTAGAGATGAGGAGAAGTAACTAAGCTTCTAACAACTGCTGTAATGCATCTCTATTAACTAAAAGCTTAGCCCAGAAAATAATTACAACAATCGTTAGGCCAATGGAAGATCATTTGATTTTCAGTTATTTAGAGACTTATTTTCATTGCACTTGTCTTTTGAATGTTAGTTTCTGAATACCAAATAAAACATTTCTCCCATGTTTTGGTATGAGTAATCACAAGCAAAACAGAAGATCTTTGTGGGAAGCAGAGCCTGGCAGCAGAAGCAAGACCTTATTTCTTCATCACAGTTGCAAACAGCATTGAATGGGTCAGCTGACACCTGAAATGGCAGTTTTCTGCCAAGGTCCCAAACTTGTTTTACTTTCAGTAGCCCCAAAACTCTGCCACTGGGAAATGTCTGTTAGGCTCAATTAAGCTAATGTTCATTAAGAAACATGAATTTCCCTTCAAGAGTTAGTTTTCCTTGAGCTTTCTGATGAAAGTGAGAGTTGGTGACCAATAACAAAAGTGTTGGCTGCTGGGAACTTACTCCTTAAGTTGTACTTTCTGGAGGAAACTTTCACATACAGAGACCAAAATCTACAAACTGTCATCTCTTTCTCTGAACAGCAGTGGAAGCTCTGTGGGGATGTGTGGGACAGGGTAGGGAGGACCGGAGGGCATCTGCCCCAGCTGACAGAACCACTGCTTGGCCCTAACAGAAGAGAAAATAAAATTACTAAAATGAAATTTTAATAGAAAAA
>JAWWEV010000400.1:0-12273 GCA_035583235.1 Hafferia zeledoni
TTCAGTTCAGTTTCTTTTGAGTTCGTTTCTTTTCAGTTTTTTTTTCCCTTTGCTGGGAAGGCTCTGGGGGGAGGGAACAGACAGTCCAGGGTTGGTAAAGAAACTAGGCCAAACCTGAGACAATACAGAACACACAGCAATATTCCATGATAAACTTTCATATTGACACTATCCATAATAAAAATTATACAGAAACAGTGCTGATAGAACTGCATGAAAGTTTTGTCTTTGGTAACTGATTTTCATCCTACAGTACAACAAAAAGCAATGTGGCCAGGGCAAGTACAAATATTAAACCATTAATCCAACCTTTCCAAATTTTTGAAACTGAAGTCTTGTCCTGGATTGCAGGTATTTCTACAGTCATCATAAGGTATGACAGAAGGCATCAGTATCTCTTTAAAATGTTGAGAATATTCTACCAGTTATGAAAGTTCCAAAATGTTTACCAGTTACTATATGACACATAACATATGTATTCTGAAGTGCTCATAACATGGACTGAGAAAATGGTAAAGATCAGGGATTTTCTACATTGGGTAGACATGTATAAACAGATAAAATTACATTTTGTCTCAGTATCTTCCCAATCAAATTATGAATCACTGCATCACTGTAGCAATAAACCAAACCCCACCAGAATCAGGCCTTTCCAGTTAGCTCAGGGAAAGACTGAATTCAGTTTGGATATCAGGATATTAGGCTGGATATTACTCAGAGGGTGCCTGACCACTGGAACAGGCTTCACAGGAGAGTGCTCACAGCACCAAGTTCAAGAAGTGTTTGGATGATACTCTCAGGCACATGGTGTGATTCTTGGGGAGGGTCCTGTGCTGGGCTAAGAGTTGGACTGTGGGTCCCTTCCAAGTCAGCAGATACTGTGATTCTGTGATCATCTCTAAGAAAACACAGTTTGTGCCAGGAAATGTGAAAGACAGTTTGAATTTCCGATGGGAATTCAGAATTAAACTCTGAAAAAACATCAATTTTCTAGTAAGCTGATAATGTGTAATAACTTTCCTGTTGGATAAAGCCTGACAGATTATACTTTTTAATTTTGTTTCTCTCCCAGATAATGCAATCTACAAAAGCTCTAGCCAGTCTCCAGTAGGAGTAATGCAATTGAACTTTACATGTGCAGCTACAGATGCTCCCTACGCACCAAGGATTTTCGGTATGGGGGGACCTAATGTGTTTCATTCAAACATAACTCAATGCCTTCATATCAAGAGGCAGAATGGTATTTTCTTGTATTGTGTGAGTGATTTATAAGTTTCTTTTTAATAGATACATAAAACATGGTGTTGGATCTATGATGTAAAATGCATACAAACATTAATATATAAATATTAAAATGCTCTGATATTTACGTTCTGGTTCTAAGAAAACTCAACTACAGAGAATTAATACTTTAGTATTTTTAAAGAAAAGTTGTGTAATGAGATTCTAATTAAAAAAAAAAAAAAAAAAAGGCTAGAGGAAAGTACACATGCCAGCAATGTCCGGTTTTAGTTCCAATTTTAATCTGCATCATCCTGAATGTGTCCCTAATGAAATTAAAGGCAGACTTGGATTCAATTTGGGTTTATCAGGACTAAGATATTCCATATTTTAACTAATTTATAACTTTTTAGCTACGTTATAACTTTTATTCATTATAAAGTGATATAAGATCAAGCAGTTTTTCCCAGAGTTGCAACATCACTTACCTACAGGGAGGCAAATTTTCATGTCTATGTCACAACAAAAACATGGAAGGTACAGAAAAGTGTAGTTTAAAGAAAAACACAGAGAATAGTTTGTCCAAAGGATCTGCATTTCTCTGAGGAAATTTACCATTGCTCATAAGTAGCCCAAGTCTGTTGTGGAGAATTTAAGGTATTGGAATTAATGTGATTACCTGAAGAACCATCAGTACTAGCTGATGTTCAGGAACATTTTGCCAAACGCACATCGTGATCTGGGATTTATACATGAACAAATTTCCCTGCAAGCAACATTAATGACAATGATGGCCGTTGCTGATTCCAGAAGGCTGAATGTGGACTGAATAACATCCTCAACCTCCTGTTCATTTCCTGATTTCACTGTCCACTGACTCACGTTTTTCAAAGAGCAGCAATCACACACCACTAGATTTAACTTACTACTGCACAGAAGAAGCCATAGCAGAAATCATAGTAGTGTCTCTTCCTGTAACCCAAATCGCCTAGGATATAGTCACAATGTGGAATTAATTTGAGGTCCTGCTGAAGAAAGCTCTTGGCACAGGAGGGATACTCTTAAGTGTTTTCTATCACTGTCCCAGATATCATGGAGCACGTCCAAAAGCTCTTATTCACAGTCTTAAAACTGTCAGGAATTTTTCAAAGATGCTTACATAGCTGTCTGTGTGCCAGTACTCAGGACTCTTAAAGGTCATCTTTATAATAAAGAATTGCAACATAGTGGAAGCATAGCAAAAAAACCCAAAAAGCACAAAACAACAAAAAAAAATTAAACAAAAAACCCAAACAAACCAAAAAACCCCAACCAACCAAACCACACCTATAGCGAATCAGAATAAAAATTAATTGTACTCTATATTTGCCATTGTTCTTATGTGCAGGACAACAGTCAAAGGAGTAGCATTATCTATTTTACATCAGTCCCATCCTGATATGCTCTATTTTTTTAATCTGGGAACCACATGATGCACAATTTGCTCTCAGCTTTGAGTTTTCATTGTCAAAGGATATATGATATGAATGTAATTTGTAATTTCTCTTTCATAAAACAGTGGGAGTTATTGCACCTTTTGCAACTAATGTTGAATTAGGAAATGATAGACATCAAATAAAATGCGTATAGACATAATCAGTTCTGAGATTCTCTAAAAACACACTTGGAATCCCAAAAAAACAAACAACAAAACAAACATAGAAAATGTTAACAATGCAGCAAAATTCACTGTTTGTTGTAGACCAGTAAATATGTTAAGGGAAGGAGAATAGAGCTGATAGTGACTTCCACATTTTCTGCTTTCCTGGGAAGGATAAAGAACTTTCTAATATAGTCTAAAAAGTTGCTGGAGTATTCTAAGCATGTAGAAGGGCAGGAGAAGAAATAGTTCAACCCTTTACAAGTGTAGCTTGTGGCAACAGAATTCTGATTTTAAATCATGAATCCCATATGTTTAGAGCACTAAGTTTTACTTCATGGCTAAATTTCACCTAAAGAATCAAGAACAACTGGTTCTACGGAACACAAAGGGAAATATTACTACTAACATATGAGGGAAAAAGTTGAATTCCTAAAAGAATCTCTCTATACATATCTATACATGTCTCTATATCTAGAATGGGAAACTATATACTATTGAATATAGACATTTTTAAATAAATAAATAAATAAATAAACAAACTCCCAAACCTGGTGTTACAGTAGATAAAAGATACATCTACAGATATTCTTCAAAATAATCTGTACCAAGCATGATAGACCATGAAGATTATACAGTTGTGCATAACAGTCATGTACTAGGTGTTCCCTGATCTAAGTGAAATCTCAAGAAACCATGATTTATCTTCTGATTAAGTGTAAACTAAAGGCTTATAATTAAAAATATACTTGATTGTTTTTCAGAACTGGCATAATTTTATGTATTAATGTACCTTCCTCTAATTGAGAGGTCCTGGTGAGTGTTCTCAATACAGAAACACAAATCAAATAATGAGAGACATTAGCAGAAAGTAAATTTCAGAACCACATTTGAATTTTCCAGAAATCTTGTATTAAACAGTAAGTTCAGACATTCATGACATAATGTATGTATATGTACTGAAAAGATAATTTAAAAATCTCCTTGCTGATATGTATTAAAGTTATGTTACAGTGTTCCTTTTTGCACATTAAAAGTACCTGGTATCTGACTTTTTGAGAATTAAGCTTGAAGAAAATATTATCATCATATATGACAAAAGTTCAGAAAATACCCTAGAAAAAGCTTGCAAAATACACTCAAAAAAATCTGCTATAGCTCTGCTTAATTAGATTATTTTACCTGACTATAAAGAAAAAAAATGGTTATTAGGGTTAAGTGTACTCAATAAAAAAGTCTTGCCATCATACAGACTCATATTAAAATTTCATATTCATTTTTAACGCTGAAGGAGTGGGAGCTTTATATTTACATTAACTGAGTGAGTGACATTCCTGCCAGGAAAGAATTTAAAGTGACTGATGAATGTTTTTCAAAGTGGGAAGAAGAGATGCAAAAAGAACTAGGTTTTCTGACTTCATGATAATCAGTGTTGCACAATCCTTGTGAGACTGGTTGAATTTTGAGCACTCAAAAGTTCAGGTTTACCAGTTTGTAACAAATGGCAAGAAGACCCAATCTTTCTCATTAGCCTGATTCTCCGCAGCATAGTACCTGGCTGCAAAGTAACATGTTCAGGAAACTGGAATTCAGTTTCTCAGAATACCAAATTCATCTAGATAAAGGTCCACATAATGAGGTCTCGTTGTTGCTTGTCCTTAACTCATTTTAAAATAGCTCAGGGATTTTCACAGAGTAATAAAACGTCCTACATGGACATATCTCTTGCATAAAGTTCTACTTCTACTGGAATTCAAATTCTAAAGACTTTGTGCCGCTAGGAAATTAAAAACAAACAAACAAAAAAATGAAAACATTTCTTCTATTTAGCACCTCTGTGTTCTTCAGCTGTACCATTCAAGAATAAAAATATCACTGAGCTATCCAAGATTCTAGGACTACACTCAAGGAACAGAGAGAGAATAGGATAGCATTTAAAACTATCATTTTCCTCTAGTTTGTCAAATATCATAGAAGGTAATCTTTCACCCATTTTTCATGTGTAAATGGTGAGTTTACGACAGCCAGAATGACCCCAAAATGCTCTTCTGCTGGGCTTTAATTACTCTCCTGAACATCCTCTGTACTCATGGGCCCAAAGCCAAAAATAGTGTCCAGGTAGGCAGTCAGTGAAGCCTCTTTCTGAACTCAAATCACTGAGATACAAGAAAAGGAGCACCGAAGTAGGAAAAGAGACATGGGAAAGAATATATACTTCCAAAACATACAATGTAAAACCTATATGATCTGGGATTGGCCCCAGCTGGTATTATTCATGGCAGATGACTAAATCCTTATTTCTCCAAACTGTGCTACCAGGTAAAGGGGAAACTCTGACACTAAAAGTTTTGGAAGTTGGAGGTCCACCACAGTGGTCCACCACAAATGCAATCCCTTGATGCAATGGTTTTCAGGCAGAGGGTGGTAGGAGGTAAATAGATAGCACTGGTGAAGCTGAGACTTCATAGTTAGCTATGCCCTACTAGCCTAACCTTTCTGATACCACTGCCCACAGACTGACTTGTGACAGAGTAACAGCAACAGACTGAACTCAGTGAGAGTTCAAAAGGAATTTCATCACAATTGTCTTTGTTTTTCCAAGTATTTGGAGCTCTATCTTACTATCTATTTCATGCTTAATGTGCCATGTGTGTTAAGGTCGAGAGGTTATATATAATCCTGCCAGGTATATTTTTACTCAGTTAACTCATGTAGACTTGAAAAGGGTGGCATATTGAAAAAGCACAACAAAACATAAAAATAAATATTATACAGCTTCAATAATTCTTCCTATTGCCATACATTCAAATTCTGATGTATTTTCTTCATTCTATTAAATCTCATCAGAGTCATGTGGCAAGATTACAAGATTTCAGTATGCAGAGATTTTTTACTTCAGGTTTATTTTGATTTTATCAATTTTAGGATGACATCAATCTTATATGGCATAGGAATTATTCTGTTAACAATGATAACGTCATAACTTCAAAAATACCTGTATGTTCTCTGACCTTAGTGGCAGATGTCAGGACACAAAAGCAGTCCAAGATTTGCAAAAACTGATGTTCAACAGGAGGCGATACAGTGGGTTTTTGTTACTATCTCCAATAAATCTGAATCAGGCATTAGCAATACCTAAAGATGCAGTTTTCACTGCATCTGAATTATCAGCTTAGACATGTGGCCATGTAAACTGCAGAAATTTCCTTGGGGAACTATAGATTCCACACTGAAACATGGTCAGATTTCTAAAACTGGCCAAAGGAAAACTAATAGCCCTTCCAGCCACAAGAATTTCCCAAGTTACTTTGAAGTGGATGCTCAGCATTTCCTCAGCAACTGCCAGACTGAGATTCCAGAGGTACCAATCACAACAGCAGTGTCAGAGAGTCCTCAGTACATAAGGCTGAACTCTCTGCCTTCCATGAAGTTCCAGGACCCTCAATGAGAATAATGATTTCAGAAGATTTAAAAGCAATAGAGCATGTTAAAAAGTGTAAATTCCTAAGGACTTGCTAATAAAGAGGCATTCCTGTGGTGACATAAGTTGATTAGTTTCCTACATTCAAAATTGGAACACATTGTAATGTCCAGCACTAGGAATCTCAAGATGTGCTCTTTGTGAAATGGATTACTGATTTTTCTTTCCACCAAAGATCCATGACATCAAACACACACAAATAATTCCAGGATGACTTTCAGCTTAAATGCTAAAGTCTGTTTCTGTTGACTTCAGCATAAAAGATTTTCAGCAGTCTGAATTCTGGTTTCCTGTATGTAAGAGAATTTTATGTCAGGCTCCTTTAAGTTACTCATTTGATGCACTGCCTATTGTTGCACCCCACTGAGACATCATTTATTATTTCACTTAACTAATACTTTCCCTTCTAACTGCTGTTGTGGTATTAGGTGAGAATTCATTTTCTTCAAACAATTATATCCAAATAAAAGTTAAATTCACTTTTCTCTCTTTTCATTTAAAACAAGCATATTTTTTGAGTTTATGTGTAAATAATTTCCTTTTTAGATTATATGCAGGAACAATAAAAATCATTTGATAATTGTTGCTTTAAGTAATGTATTTCTGTAGAAATGTAAAAGTTATAAAGACTGTAGAACACATCAGAAGGCAATTGATTTTAAATGTATCTCAGGGACTACTTTGCTGTGTCTGCAGCTGCTTTTTACATGGAAAAAGCACGGGTCTGTGAGATAATCTTTAACAACTACTGAAATTGTGCAATGTTTTCTGACACTAGTTTTCAACCCCTAGATAAGTTTTAGTCTAGAAAGTTATATGATCTCTAGTGCCATGTTGAGATTTCACACTGAAACCTGAATGTCAGTTTTAATTGGTTTTTTGTTTGTTTATTTGTTTCCCCCAGAGAATATGTATTTCTGCATAATAATGTTGGAGCTATGGCTCCCACTATATCAAGTCTTCAGGAAATATTTTTGGCTAAATTTAAAGGTATCAGAATTAAATTAAAACAACATCTGCAAATATGTAGCAGAAAATTCCCTGTTACAAACATGGTTTTAAAAGGGATCATAGGAATTACAAACCAGTAAGTCTACCTCCCATCTCTTGTAAGATGGGTGTATCTACAACAAAAATTATGGCACTGAGCATAGAGAAAAACGTGGAAAAAAACACTAGTGTGATTTCTGTAGCAGGAAATCCTGCCTCACAAGTGTCACAAAGGAGTCAGTAACAATATGGGCAAAAGCAGTTCAGTGAACAAAATACTACACTAAGATTTTCTAAAGGATTTCAAACTAAAATTCAGTAAAGAAACTTGAGATAAGATTAGAGGAAATGTAATTTAATGAACTGAAAGGTCTTCAAAGATAAGGAAGCAAAGAGCAAGACTCGGCAGGTTTTCAGGATGAAGAAGGCTTAGCAATACTCCAAAACACCCAGAGAATCAGTGTTAAGACTAGTTTTGTTCAATGTCTACACTGGTGATTCAAAGAAAGTGAACGTTGAAATCTGCAAGTTTGCAGTTGAAGCTTTTTTGGATAGTCAGTGCTACCCAAAAACTCTACAGTTTTTGTGAGTGAAACTCTCAGTCACAAAACTGAGTGAGGATTTGATGAACTACAGACCTGACAATTCAGCTGGGGGGGAAAAACATGTTTATGTGATATGGAATTTGCAACGGTCAGTCACATCCCAGGAAAGACTTTGGGATCTTAACTGAGGTTTCATTGAAAAGATTAATTGATACACAGGCCAGCCAAGAAAATTACAACAGGATTTTGGGTATCATCAAGAAATATGATCAGGAACTAAGATGGAAGGAGTCATTTTGCTGCAATAGAAAACTATGTAAATATACATCTTGGTTTTCCAACATTCCTCACATTTATACTGTAGTAGAAAAATCATTTAGGTGTCAGCATCAGAGGAATCAAGGCTTTTTTACTGTAACCAAAATTTAAAAGTCTTACATTCCTTATGATCATGTTGCCCCTAAAATGTAGCATAGCTATTATTTGCCACATGCTGGTGACTAATAATCTGTCATTAGTTACTTTTATTTTATCAAAATTTTCATACAAAATTAAAATTTAAAATAATTAAAATATTAGATTAGGTAAAATTAGATTAGATTAGATTAGATTAGATTAGATTAGATATGAGATATCAGGCTAGGTTAGAGAAACACAACCACACAATGATGTTTCTAGTCCAGCTGGAGCAACTCTGCTCATGAAATTTAAAAACTGCAACAGTGAATATGTAAATAATGGTCAAGCAGGCAGTAATAATAATGTTTTGACTAATATAGATGGTTTATAGAACACTAACTTAGTTAATAGAACATTTCCATTTCTAAACTTCCAGTCCATTCATTATTTAAGCAGGTCAGCAAGATTGCAAACCTAGCATTGTAACAAGAATGGATTAAGTCTATGAACATACTTTAAATTCTAAATTTTGGGAAGATTTAAAGCGCTAAAATCATTCAATGAAATTTTATATCACTTATTTTTTCTTCATTAAATAACTTTAATCTGTCACAAAATATAGTGTTTTCTTTTCCTTTTGGTTCTTATTGGCTGTTTATCACCTGTCACAATCCAATGATTTCCTTTCCTCATTACCTTTTTCTTGTTCTGAATTCATTTTAATTAGGGATAGTTAAATTAGCAGTAATTATTCTCCTCTCAAGAATCAGTCAACAGTTCATCTTCCTCTTGAGGAGGGGTTTAGCCCTACCCTTGTGGAAATTACTGGGATGTGTAAACAGGGGAGATAGTTCCTTCTTGTATTTCAGTTTGTAGCTTGTTGCACAAGGAGGAGAAATACTTGTAGATATTTGCAGCTAGGTCCAATAAAATGCTTAAGGAGTGCCATTTTTGACAGGTGTAACCTCCAGAGACCACCTACTATGAGAAGCAGCCACTCCCCAGTCACTGGAATGAGCACAGCAGAGGTGCTACTGCACTAAAGTCCTCACATGGGGTGTTTGAGGGTCCAGGACAATCCCTTTGGCTTCCACAGTGAATTTGCTTTAAAGGCTCAAGAGAATGAGCTTAAACTTTGTCCACACCTAATTCAAAAATTGCCTGGTGATACAAATGGATAATGTTTTGGACAAAAGGAAATACTTCCATGCCAAATGCAAATCTTGGGCCAAGATCTGCAGGTGGAGTCCCCTCATCCAATCAGTGGACCCAGTACCCTCAGACCAAGATGAAGGTAAACACTACTACTTCAGATTCAAGGAACTGAACAGAAACAATGCTTTCCCTTTAAAATGGTGTGTTGTATACAACTTCCAGGTAATGCAGAAGCAGATTCTGAACCTTGAATCTGCTATCAGGGCAATCTATTAAACTGATTGAGATTGTGATTCCGACACTCACTGTCTCTGGGTGTTTTCTGAAATTATCCAAGAGAAACAGATTTAGTTCATCTACCTTACCTCAAATGCACATTCTTATTACTAGTTAGAATCTCTTTGCCTCCCTTCTGACACCATGAGTAATACAACCTTTGCAAGCACCAGCACCACAGGTGAATGAAAAGTACCTCATGCTTCTCCACATGGGAGTGAAACTTTGTGGCTTCTCTGGGAAAGTGGAAACCATGGGCTTGATTCTCTCTGCGATACAGCGTGCAATTAAAAAAGCTCTTTCTCATGATAGTTCAGTGTTAAGCTGTTTTAGAAAGGTGGTCAGCACCAGGTCTTTTCTGAAAAGATAGTCTTTGAAAGTATAATGTGTGGCAATCAGTTCTGCAATGATTTCTGCCTCGTTAAAGTACATCAAGTATGTAAGGAGAGAGCAGATGGAAAAGAACCTAAAACAGGAGTTATAACCACAGCTATTCTGCATCTAAAGACAGTCAGGTCCCACCTGGCCTTCTTTCTTGTCGTACTTGTGGCAGACTCTCCCTGCTGGGGCAAATCAATTTTATAGAGTGGAGTGGCAAAAAAGAGCTTATGACCTGAACATGCTGCTTTTATTACATGGATTGTCAAACCAAAAACCTGGTTTCCTCTTTTTTTGCATGAAGGTGAATTGCACTTCATGTTTAGCCACTGGGAATACAAGAGATCATCATATACATTCCTGCTCTACAAGATCCTAGAAGCAAGAGTAACAGTTTTGAACTAGTCCTTTTTTCTCATAAAGGCAATGTAATGGAAGCTACAGCAACTTCATTGTTGCAGTAATACTTGCAGTCCAATTCCATGGTCACTCTGCAGATCATTCTTGTCCATCAGATTACTTAAACTAGAAAACAAAATTTAAAAATCAGTGGGCACCAAAAACAAACAAACAAAAAAGTTTAGTACTTTTAATCAAAAATTTTTTCACAAAGAAAAATAATATTTTAAATACAATGTAAGGACAGCATTTTTAGTGAAACTATTCATATAAATCAGATTTTCAATTTAATTCAAACAGTTTAACAGCTAAAGGCATGACAAGGTAAAGAAAATTTGGATTTAAATACTGAAAGTCTTATTTCTTCTTTTCTTACATTGCAGTGAATGTGCTGCTGATTTTGTGTAGTAAAGTGCAATTTGTTGATAAGGCACTTCACAAAACTGAAATGACAGTAGAAATAATCAAGTTAAATCAAGCACAATAAATATGTGATTTTGTCAGATATGTTGGAATTACTGACATTTTCCTAAAATTTCACTACTTTTCAATCAAAGATAAAAATTTCATATTATTTTGAAAACTACATAGAAAATGTTGCAAGAATTGGGGAGGGAGGGGGATTGTGCTTCCAAAGTGTTTACTGGATAAAGATAGTTAGGGAGGGAAAAAACAACAGCAAAACCCAAGCAAAACCACTCACTGATCATGGGCATTCAACACATTTCCTCCACATTGGAGGACAGGTCATTAAATTACAATTTAGTTTTTTCAGTCTTATCTATTTTCTGGTGTCAGGAAACAGTTGGATCTGTTTGTGCTTGCGTCAGATTGAGATTTGGTGAGATTTGCTCAGCAAAAACCTGCCATTGTTTCTCAAAGGTGTGGAGTTTTTCATCACCTAATTCGAGATTAACCATCATAACTAATTGTTGAAAACAGCAAAGTTCTCGGACTTGTTTAGATTTTAGATTATGTCCATTGGTAACTTCTGAAACTGGAAGTGCATCTAGGACTGGATTAGTAGGTTGTGAAATATTTTAAAGGCTGTAAGTTCTGTTTTCTTGTGAAATTTCCTCCATGCAAACAGCAGTCTCACCTAAAAGAATCATTCAAATGGGAAAGCCACCCATGGCAAAATGATGTTTAATGTGTATCTTTACCAATGCAGAAATAATCTGCCAGTAAACAATTCTTAAGAATAAATAGCAGATTCTTAAAAGGGTTTTTGAGAACAAATTTATCTGTGCTTTTTATTACCCAATCTGTTTTCTTTGTGCATTCCATAATTCCAGATCTTTTCAGTGGTTACAGTTTCAAACCAAGAGTGAACACTAACCCTAAACCTTTCCCCAAGTTCCATTCTCTACTTTTGATCACGGATAAGTTGGTGCAATTTTTTGGTTTACAATTTATTTTTTTAGTGAAACCTCTCAGTTGGGAGGTGTTATTACTTTTCTATTGCTAAAGTTTAAATTAAGAGAAAATACCTTTCTAGAAAAATTAAACCTCTGGTAAAACCTCAGCATTTGCTTATTGAACAGGATCAATTGCAGCACTTTTGTCTGGTAGGACACAGTGGCTCAGGCAGGTTCTTAGCATTATGACTTAGTTGGAAATGGCCATCTGAAGCTCAGCAGATGCCAAAGCATGTTCCTCCAGAACTCCTTCTGACTTACCTTGTCATGTCCGGCCTATTTCTAAATGAAATCTGTATAGAATCACAGAATCACAGAATGGATTGGGTTGGAAAAGACCTCCGAGATCATCAAGTCCAACCCTTGGTCCAA
>JAWWEV010000401.1:0-12270 GCA_035583235.1 Hafferia zeledoni
TTGGGGTGACATTCGCCAACCTCCAATCATCTGGGACCTCCCCAGAGAGCCAGGACTGTTGGAAGATGATGGAGAGCAGCTTGGCAAGCTCTTCTGCCAGCTCCCTCATCATTCTGGGATGGATCCTGTCTGGTCTCATAGACTTGTGGGGATCCAGCTGGCTCAGTAAGTCACTTAACTATTTTCTCCTGGAATACAGGGAGGTATTTGGCTTCCTATCTCTGTCTACCAGCTCCAGAGGCCAGTTGTCCTAAGGTCTTACTGATCTTTAAGAGACCTTTTTCTTACAGCTATGCCCATTTAAGTGTGGTGTAAAAGTGGGACAGTAAACAGTACAATGTCTGTTTATTGACTATTATGATACAGCTTATAAACACCAGGACAGGGGTGGTAAAATGTTTGAATAAGCCTGCGTAACCTTCCACAAATCAGCTTGCTTCTTCAGGGGACGTGTGAGTCAGCCAAATTCTCCCTCAGTAGTCCTGCTTCCTCCTGGGAAATGGAGTTTTCCAGGCTATCCTTCTGCTTCCGGTTACCAGTAGCTGTGCCTGTAAACATTTACCCAAAACCAATCCCTACATTTAAGATAAAGTACTCTGTTACTTCTTTGCATTCTTCCTCTCAAGAATCACCTACTGTACCACAGTTTACATTAACTCTGTTGACACATGAATCCAAATTTCAAGTTGTTTAGGATGGCTACAGGTTATGGAGCCACTCTGCTGTGGTGGCGTTTCTGTTTCTAAGCTGACTTGTAAATGCTTTAATGATAATACTTAAATGTAGACAGCCCTAACTGGTTTTGAGCCCTGGGTTGTAGAAAACAACCTCTTTCTTCATGTGACACCAAAACTCTTTCAGTTAGTATAGAGCTTGAGCAATTTCCACTTTTCATTTGAAAGAAAAGAACAGAGCATTACTGCCTGTCAGGTCTTTGTGCTTACAGGACTTCCAGGGGACCTCAGGTGCAAAAACTGTGAAAGCAGTTCAGCAAAAGTTGCCTTCTTTCTCTCTGGTCAAGGATTATCTGAGTTGCAATTCTGCAATGCATGTTTGCAACACCTACCAACTGACTTTTTGAAATAATATTTTTCCAAAAACTAACTTTTAAGTTTTAAACTTCCGTCTTCAGAAAACTCTTAGCGTGCTAAATTAGTGTTAATGCCTGATAATAAACATTTTAACTTCTCAGATTTTCAAAGCATAAACCAAGCAATAGGTGTAGCTTCTTGAATCTTGTATCCTATTTCGCATGCTTTATTTTTTCCCCTCCCTACCTCCACTCCCATTACCACTGCAGATTATTTATGCTCATACATTTTCCTCACTGTATCTCTGTTCACTGCATGTATTAATTTTCTTTTCAATCTTACTTTCCTTTACAACCAAAATAATCCATCTCCTTGACCCCAACCCCACATGCAAGTACAGCTCACTCATCTGAGTCATCCCTTTGAGGTGTATGGGACAACCCTTTCTAGCACTGGAGACTAGTTCCCATTCAGTCTTTCTCTTCTGATCAACCTGTACACTTGCAGCTCAGTTGAACAGTCCTCAGATCTTTTAGTCTGTTGAGATTCTGAGTTTCCCTTGAAGTGTGCCAATGATTAGTTATATACAGGAAATTCATTTAGGCACTTCACAGTTATTTATTAACATCTAAATGGCAAAATTCATGCTTTCAATCCTGTAATTTATATAATCTTTCCCAGCAAAATGCATTTAATTAACTAGGCTGATGATATTTTTCTAGATGGCAGTAATAATAACCTGTTAACTTTGAGGATATTGAGTTTTAATAGGAGGACAGCATATAGTTAGATGATGTGTTAGTGTCTCCACATTTCATCTGAAGTTAGTTTCTAGTTCAGAGCATTGAACACACCAAATTTAGGGTGTGGTCCAATTATTTTAAGTCAATTGCAAGGGTTGATTGTTTCATAGTGTTTCAAGAGATGATCAAGGCAGCTGCTCAGAGCAGCTTTTGTTATAGAAACATTTAGCTGCTTCTTACAAGGACTGAGATTATAATGGTGGGAGATTGTGCTCTTCCAACACCCATTTATGTAACCAAACCAACAGAGAGCAGTAAATAAATCTGAGTTTTAACAGTGTTTGCTGAAGGAAAATCTTAAGATTGGTACCAAAAGTGGCAATTCTTGTGAATGACAAACCCACCTATATAAATTTACATGCATCCACTGTACTGCTCTTAGTGTCAGAAATAATTGACTTTTCTCTCACTTATATGAAAAATTAATTCTTTTACAGAAGACAAGTGAATTTCAGATTTCTCTCAAAATAAATTTATATAATATGTACTAGAAGATTTATGATAAATTTGACAAAATATAAAATAGTAACTCCAACTATGTACAGGCAGATACTTCAGAGGTAAAATCAAATCTTTCTAACATTTTTTTTTCAGGTGATCATGTGAAGGCTTAGGTCTTGACTGATGTTATGCATGTATAGATAGTATTCTAATGGTTTGAAATGACCAGCAGTGTAATCTGTTGTTACATGCACCAAAATAAGAAACCAAAACCAAACCAAACCAAACCAAACCAAACCAAGCAAAACAAAACAAAAAACCCAAACCAAGCACATTTAGAATGGTGTACTTCATATTCCTCAGTTTTAGAAAAGCTTATTGAAGTGCAGAACTGTGCCAAACACTAATTTGGATTGGAAGTTGTTTATCTGCAGACCTTTTTACTTGGTCTTGTCTAAATAATTTTTTCAATTAATATTTTCTTCAAATTTTCTCTGGGATGAAAGTTTTGAAATTCAGGTTTGATACAGAATCTATCATCACTGTACTGCTTTCTGTCTGGCTTTATTCTCTGGTATGGAACACAGCTTATGTATCTGTATGAGTTAATTTATATTTCTTTCCATTGATAGAGACCATCATATTTGATTTATCCTGAAAGTTCATGAGTTTTTATTGTTTGTTCTCCAGTTGTGACAGATGTGCTCATTCACTAATGTAATTCACATAGGAAGACAAATTTTCAATGTGGCTGCTAAACATTGTTCAGTAATGTTCAACAAATGGTGAACACTTCTCCATTATTAATAGTTCTTATTTATTTTTAACTTGTTCAAGAAAAATCTGGTAATGAGCTAACCTTGCTGATAAACAGTCTGATGATAAAGGAACAGAAGATATATTTTACTGTCAAAGACAGTGAATTTGTTATCAACTAATGAGATTTGAGAGATGATAAAAAGAAAAAATAGAAAGGGATTCCCAGACATTCTTGCTATGGCAAATAACTAGGCTTTTTCCATCACTGTGCTGCCAAATAATACTGTGTTTTAAACTGTAAATAGGTCAACTGTATTTTGACCTTGGATGTATTATATGGACTCACTTAAACAAATCTTTAAAACTTTACAAACCACATGTATACCACCTTCAGAAAATCTCATCTGACTTCTCTTTATTTTATTCAGAAAAGAATACACTAAAATTTCTTTTTCTGAAGTCCATGTGTGTACCAGAGAATAGTCATCAACTCATCATGGCTTGTGTGCACTAATGAATCAACTTTATTAATGGTTGGACATGGGCATTTATACCCTTCCTGAGAGAGTAGTTACACTCATATCACATGCACAATCTACACCAATCCACGGAGCGTGCAGGCAGCATGTGTGATTGGTTGCTTCTCCAGCTGTACTCTTCTGGGAAATGTAGCCTTTGCCTTTGATGCAGCTACCCAGCAATCTCTTTATGTTAAACCCTCCCCCGCAATTCCCCGTTTTTATTAAATAGCAATAGAGAAACCATACCACACTCCGTGAACAGAACAATACAAACTAGAACCCAAACTGTACCTTATTGTGAGTAACTGTTTAACCCAGAGCCTATTCCTAAAAAAAATCTTTATTAAATCTGACTACTCTTATGAACGCGCAACCTTGATGAATCCAGGGTCTCTTAAGTTTTTCTTAACTTTTATCTGAGGGTCCAGGCATGAGGTTAAGGCATGTTAAACCTTTTAATAGACAAGCCTTTATTAGCAAGTGGACATGTCAGTGACTTCGAATAATGTGAACTGATCGAGGGGAACACGCCTCTCCAGGAACCACATGCACATGAGGTGGAGGGTAACTTAAAAAGCCTTTATTTCCTGGTTTGAGTAAGCCTTAAGGGCTCAGATAAGGGAGTGGCTTCCGTGACAGGGTAGGGGTACAGCACGGGGCCACCCTAGACCTGGAGAAACCATCGTGGTACCTCTGCGGCGTGGGCTATTAGGAAAAACCTTGGGAAAAAACACACGGAGACAGGGAGGGAATGTGGGGGGTAGAGAGACTTCAGGTCCTTGAGGGGCTGCATCTCAGCGTATCCTGACAGTAGAGTAGTTGTACCTCTTTTTGAGAGTGAGTGTTTATATGGTGTGATTGTATACATAAATGAAATACATTCTATCAGTGGTCCCATTATCACATGTTTACATAGTCATACACTTACATGCACTCAGATCTGGGTGCCCTGTCATTCACACACTTGCACAGATTTCTGGAATGTTATTTTGCTGTGTCTGAGAAATTTGCATTATTTTTTCTTCTTGTTTCTAAATTAGTAGGATTTTACTAAATCTTTCTTTGGTCCTTGAATTGCTGTTCTGAGGATGGGACAACCTAAATAAAGAACTTGTAAAAGTATATCCTTTCCCCTGCCCAATTGAAAATTCAAAACCTATAAATCCCTCATTATCATTTCTACATATCAAGAGATAGACTCCCCCCTTTTTCAGTTTTTTGCATTGCAGCAAAAATAACCTGGTAACACATTTTAAACCCAGTTTAAACCATTCAAAACCATTGAAAATTGTAACTATACTTATAACAGTTATATTTAACTGCTCTTATTAGAAAAATAAGTCTAAGTTGAACTCGAAATTTAAAACACTGATAGAAACACAGAACACCTTCAAAACCCGCCAACACAGAGACTTGCTAGAAAAACCCTTTTGTTCACACGAGTCAACCCATGGGCTCATCATCAGCTCTCCCTCAGGGTGCTGCCCAGTCAAGTGCTTTGAGCAGTCACTGCTGCACAGCCAAAGTCAAACTGGGCTGTTCTTGGCTTTTGGTGTAGCCCTGAGCCCCATCGCACATGGTTACCCTGGTGCTTTCAGATGCTGCCGCTCGGCTTCTGGCATGCTCCAGTCATCACGTGGGCTGCCAGCCCATGGAGCCCAGCTCAGACCCCGCTACACTAGCTGGGTGGCACAGTGCCAGGCCATCTCAAACTTCTGTCCCGTTCTGTCCCGGCAAGGCTTTCCATGCCATGCTTGCCCCTCTGGCAGGAGCTCCTGTGCGCTGGGGTCCCCAAACCATGCTATTGGTTTGCTCACCTGTGCTCTTTGAAGCTACCCATGATTGCACTACACTGCTAGCAACTTGTCAATGCATTGTGCCTGCCACTGCTGCCCTGACTGCCTCACGCAGGCACCATGGCTTTGTGCTGTCCTGGCCAGGCAGGTAGTCTCTGGGCTGTCCCCCAGGTTTGCCTGGCAGCAGCTCAGCGCCTGCTGCCGCTGCCACTTGTGTGCTTGCTGTTGGGGAAGGGATAGGTCCTGCCATAAGCTGCCTCATGCCAGCCCTAGGCTTTTCACCTCCACTTTTTCTCTTGCTTATCAGCTTTGGCAGGGGCTCGCCACAAGTCTTGGCTTTCTCTATCCTGCACTGCTGTTGCCCACGCGCAAATAGCTGCTCACTCCTCACTGCCACAGTTCTCGTATGGGCTTCATGGCTCCTCTACCATTTTGCCACTGCCCACTTTTGCTGTGTAGGCACCACGTTGGCTGTTCATGGCTTTCTTGACTTCTGCCGCCAGGGTCCGATACCTGCTGAGGCTTGCCACCTCTCTCCTTGCTGCACTTCAGCACAACCACACCACGGCTTGGTGCAGCAGTCTCAGTTCCATCCATGCTGCTCCGTGTCACCATGTTGGATGCAGCATGGTGCAGCTCCGAGCTGGAACTAGGGAATCCCTCAGGCTCTGTGCCAGTCGTAAGGAGTTTTTCTCCATCTTTCTGCCAAGCATTTACTGGGAGCATCTCATCCATCGAGCATCCAAGTATATGCAAGGTAGTCCAAACCAAAATTACTATTTTTTATCTGCCTGTTTGACAGGTGTCTTTGTTTCTTGTTGCGATAAACCTCTCCAACCTCGACCCCTCACCTCATATTTCAGTTCCTTGTTCTTTGTGTTTCTTAGAGTTTTATGTCCTTGTAGACCCTGAGGTGTTATGCATACGTGATTCTCATTGGAGCTCCCTTTTCTTGGCTGGGACAATTGGACAATTGGATGTCCCAGCAAGTACTAACTGCTGGTTCCCGACACGTGTTTTGTAAGCCCCTGTAACGAGGCACCATTTGTGGCAGTGAACAGACATGGACCCATCACAGCTTGTGCACGCTAATGGCTCAATTTTATCAATGGCTGGGCATGGACATTTATACCCTTCCCTTGGGGAGCAGTTACACTCTCATATCACATGCACAATCTCCACCAATCAGTTTGGACCCATCTGGGCACTTTTGATTGGTCACTTTTCCCACTGTAGTCTTCTGGGAAATGCAGTCTTTGCCTATGACACAGCAACCTAGCAATCCCTTTATATTCAACTATCCCCTACACATGTGAAATGTATAAAACCAGAAGATGTCAGGAAATAAAGCCATGAAGTCTTTTGGAAAACAGTAAATTTAAAAGCTATAGAGGACTCTTTTTCATTTAAGGGATGTGTTTTTCTGATTCTCTGTTAATGGGATCTGCTGTGCTAATGTGAAATACTGACATAAAGCCCAACAAATATCTTTCCAAATTGTCACCAGGATCAGTCCTACCAGAATGATAAATGCAAAGTATCACTCAAAAAATAAAAGATTTTACCATATAGAGATAGATACTGAGCTGATGAGATTCATGACATTTTATGTGTCATGTACAGGCAGGCTCAGGGAGTGGATATGGAGGTAGTTATTGTGGATACTTAAAATGGCCAGAAATTCTCACCAGCTGCTCTCCCTGTTTTAATATAGCTGGCATGTTCATTTTTAAGGATAGTAGAGTAGAAATCCAGCTTCCTATCCAAATGTTACATAGTTCAGAGTTAGTTTGGAAGAGCACAGCAGCTCTTCAGTCCTGCTTTGGGTGTATTAATACCTTTTTAGATGTCTTTGCAGGTTTAGGTTTGCCCTTTCTCTTCTCTTGCAAGGTTAAATTCTTTCTTCACTTGGAGTAATCTCTGGCACAGTCTCACTTACTTTGACTGTAAAACACGTCTGACAACTGAACTTACACCTCCAAACAAATTTCACACATTTTAGATAGAGCTTGTTGCCCTTGTATGACCTGTAGTTTAGGAGACAGATTTTGGTGATGCTCTATCTACACAGAGTAGGACTGAGAAATTGAAAAGTCAGGCTTCTTTCCATATTTATACATTTTCTGCCTAGCAGCAGTGATGGACAAAAGTCCTTTGCAGATCAAACTTTTAGGTAGATTGGTTCTCTTCCAAACTGAAGTGTTGTCTTCTAGAACTTATGTTTTATTCCAGTAAGACTACCTGCAAGATATTCCTATTGAGCTAATAGAAGTTGCAAGGAGGATGTGTGTTACTTGTATGGGGTCCATAGATTCAATAAATGGTTTGTGTTGGAAAGAACCTTCAAAGATCATTTAGTCCAAACTCCTCCCCCCGCTCCCCCTTCCCGCCCCCCAACTATGGACAGATAGATGAACAATATGAAGAATAACTCTTTTTCTCTGACCATACTAAAGCTAGTATCTGTAAGTTCTGTTTATTCCAAATTAAACAAAACAAAACAAACAACAAAACTACTATTATGAAGACAGTTTGACTTATTAATAATTATAAATCTTAAATTAATATGAATGTTCTGATCCCTTTAGAACTTAGATTCACAGCATCCTTTTCTACCCACTCCTGTACCAAGCTTTCCTCTGTATGAGATCATACCCAGGTAAGCATTTATCCAAGTCTGGAGTTAAATGTCTTCTTTTCTCTAGGCTGAACAGCTCCAACTCTCTCAGGCTTTCCTCAAAGCATAGGTGTTTCAGTCCTCTGATTACCTTTGTGACCCTCTTCTAGACTCACTCCAACAGGTCCAGATCCAGCTATTAAGACCTAGTTATTGAGAGATACCTCTGCCTGAAATAAGGTGCAAACAAGACCACATGCCGATGTTAATAGTACAGATTTTATTTAACAATAAAATATGAGGTAGAGAGAAAGAAATAGAGAGCAGAGAGAGAAAGAGACAGACAGTCAGACAGATAGATTAAGCAGAAGATAGTGACCACCTGTGGATCCAGCAGCATCTTGTTGGTCCTTCACTCAGAGCTTCTTGGTGGTGGGTAACATTTAAGGCCATTCAAAACTTTTCATTATATGTTTATGTCAACAAAGGAATTCGTGCTCATTGGCTACATAGTTTTCTTTGTCTATTAGTTAAATGATTCCCTCACTTCTAATGTTAATTAGTCAGCATGCTCAGTCTTTATTGTCTTTTGATTAGTGGGTTTCTTGAGTCGGTGGTTGTGAGTTGGTGGTGGTGGTGCCCTGCTGGAATTACCTTTTACCCAGTCAGAGCTGATTTCAGCACAGTTTCTGAGTTGGCTTTTGTTATGGTTCACAAATTCTGCATTCTCTGCATTTCTTGTCCCTAGGTTTGTTTACCTCCCTGTAGGTCTGATATAGCACTCAGACCACCTTTATCTTTTCTCAAGTTCCCTCACAGTGGCTTATTTTATAGTCCAAGTTCCAGGTATCCATGGAGTCATATTTGGGTGTGAGGGAGCTTCAGTGGGTGCAGATGCCATTTGTCCCATGGCTTGGGGTGATCTTTGTTTGACCAATGATATGTATACAAGCAGTTGCTTCTTTACAATTTGCCATTGTGGGAATTTTTGTGTGGATGCATTAGCCAGGATGTGCTAGCCAGATCATGCCTCCACCAGGCCTGGAGTTAGCACCATCTATGTTTATATCATGGCAAAGTCCTTCCATGGTTTTAACAGTGTTTGAGATAGGCAACTGTGCTCTTTAAGTCTTTACACATTCTTATGCTGCTGGCTCCAGAGCTGGACCCAGTACTGCAGGTAGATTCTCACCAGAGTGGAGTAGAGAGTCTGCATCACTTCCCTCAACCTGCTGGCAATGCTGCTCTTAATATAGCTGAGGACACAACTGGCTTTCTGGACTCCCCAGTTCATGTCCAGCCTCTCATCCTGACCATCCCATTCTGGAAGGATCTCAGAGAACACCATAACATTTTCTTTCAGATGAAGTTAAACAGGAAGTGCTTGACAGAATCATATATATTGTGCTTCAGCTTCTACTGTGCATTCACTCCCTGGTAGCAGACCAGAACAAGTCCAAAGTTACACTCTTCTTACTCAGCTAAGAGATGAGTAGAGTGAAACAGCCTACTAGCTATTGTAGGCTTTGACAAAATTTACCAGCTGCAAAAATTTCAAGACATACTAAAACAAGTTACGTAGGAAAAAACCCTGTTTCTTATACAAACATGGTATAACTAGAAATAATAAAACTTATACTGAAAAAAAATACCATTCACAAATTATTTTTAATAAAATGTTGATTCCATTATCTTCTTCCTTCTGATTTTGCTCATTCAGAGGTTTCTTTAAATTCTTTCATGATACAGATTTTTTCAACTTTTGGACCATGCAGACTTCTGTGTACATTGAAATTGCAAGGAAGAATTGGACATTTTCAACTCTGTCACAACAGTGCATGCTGCCCATCTATCTACAACTGAAAGCCATTAGCATCTGAAAGTCTTGACCCAGCAAGCACAAACTAGTAACTTTGTTATACTCTAAGGAGTAAAAAATTGATTTTTTTTTTTTAATCATGAAATCTGTTATGCTCTATAATTACCTTCCGTGGAAAGTATGGGCACATGCTCTGAAAGTCAGGTATTAGGTGTGTATCTGATGGCAAGAGTCCTGCCCAGTCATCTTATATTGCATCTATTCTGGCAGAAACTAAGAACTGCCTTTGCAAGAGCTTTGTTAATTCACCTTCCAGCCACTAGTAGGGCAGTACAGATGCTGATGCTTGCATTGCATGTACTTCACTTCTGACAAAAGGGGTTAGAGATTGCTCTTAAAAGTTGTCATGTTCTTTTTTAACATGAAAAAGAAAAGCTTATTCAAAGTCTCGCTCCCTTTTTCCACTCATAATTACAGTAGGTGTGTCAGTCTATGTTTAGCTTTATCAATTAACTTTGGCCCTTGAGACAGCTGAATGAAAAGATGACAATATGAAGACATCTTCTGATCATAAAATGTACATGGATGATTTTGCCAGTCATTGATTTTAAGATCTCTAATACTTGGAAGCCTTTGGGGATCCCCTCTGGAACAGTTCCCACAGTACATTCCTTGGGAATGAGCTAGTTCTGTTAAAAGAGCTGTCAGTTTGATAGAGGGAAAACTGACATTGTATACATAATGAAGATACAAACTATTTTGGCACAAAATTATAGAACTTTCAAAATATTCTACACTTTTTTGAATCTTAACTCTAAGGAATGCTTTTATATGCTTTGTTGGTGTTAGATAATTTTGAATTGCTTTGAGATAGGGATATTTGCATTTTGTGGTAACTCTTTTTTTTTTATTTTTTGTTCCACTTTTGGAACAGTGTCATTCAAACAAATGTTCCTCCAAGCCTTTAAATTAGTTTCTCAGATTTGCCTTTCTTTGGTGGCTGACTTTGGTCTTTAAAATGAGGAAAAATTTGTTCAAACTTCTTCTGTTTTACAGCTATTTCTCTTTCTCCCTTTGTCTTTTTTTTTCCTTCTTCATGGAACCACTCTGTCAAGCAAGGCATATTTTGCTTCTGCACTTTCCCTGCTGTTGCCAGCACCTATGGGTCACTTACTTCTTCTCTCCAGGGCAATTTAGGACCTTGTTTCTCTGTGACTTCTTTAATCCTGACCAGCGTGGGTTCACTAGGTTTGTGGATGTAGGGAGGAGAAAACCTGACTGCATAAGCCTGAAAAGCCAAGCTAAGAATAGAAAGAACTTGCTTGACTTGTTTTACTTTCCAGTCATTGTCAGGACTGAGTCTGAAATGAATGGAAATTGTATAATAGGACAATTCAAGAGTTTTCAAGAAAATCTGACAGTAACTTGCATACCAGCTCCAGATCTATTTGCATGTTTTCTGCTTCATTCCCTTTAGGAGCTTCATCATATTTTTGCATTTGAGGCTCTGGAGACAAGAAATATGCTGATAAATACTGACTTTCTCACAGAAATGCAGAGCATCTTACATCCTACCTGGTCAATGACCAGGTTTAGGCAAATTTTTTTTTTTTTTTGGTTACAGACCCCTACTGGACACTGATGTAAAATTAATGGTGATTGACTTCACATATTCTGAATTTTACTGAGGTTATGATAGTGAATGCTGTACCTCATGCTGAGCTTAGAAACTGGTTTCAGAATTAACAGGATCTGAGGATTTTGCAAGAAATATATAAATGTAAGAGAAAGTCACTCTGGTGACAGATTCTGGGACTAAGTTCCTGTGAAATAGTTAGATCAAAAGGTTAGTTACACAGTCAGCTGAAAGGGTTGTCTCAAACAAATACATACACGGCTAAATATATCCTTTGGGGACATATAAAAATAAAATTGAAAATTAAGGTGCAGTTTCTATGCCTCTGGAAAAGGGGGATCAGTAATACTGGTATTTTGGATGAATGGTTGTCTTAGTTTTGAGGGGAAGAACCAAAATGTTTACCCAGAAACAGGGGAGGGGATTCCTCTACAATAATCACGTCATCCTTTATCAAATTTAAGACAGGGTACTTTAATTAGAAAGTGGATATAAGAAGGATAACTGTTCTTAACTTTTATATATATATATATGTGTGTGTGTGTGTGTGTGTGTGTGTGTGTGTAGGTATAGATATAACTGTAAACAGACCAGAACAAACTGCTTCCCAAACACAAGAAAAAAAATCAAAACACAACAACCCCCAAACCAGCAGGTTTCCTCCTGGAGAAGTTATACTTATGGGCAGTGTCTGTGTCACAGCCCGGCTGGTTGCAGGGTGAGCTTCCATTCTCTCTCCAGCGAGACAGATGAGCGGTGAGCACTCAGACGAACTCTGTCTCTCCCCCTGTGTCCCTTGTCCCAAACAAAGAAGGAAAGCTGGAAAACAGAGAACCGCAGCATGTCC
>JAWWEV010000402.1:0-12236 GCA_035583235.1 Hafferia zeledoni
GCCCCACTGGTGCCAAGGAAGGACTGAGCTTTGTGCCAAGAGAAAAGGTGGCAGCCCTGGGCTCTCAGGTGCCAATCCTGCAGCCCCATTGACCCTCTAAAAGCAGCAATTGCTTTGTGTCCTGGCACCTTTTCCCTGGGAGGAATCTTCCTCCGTCTTCACTCCTGGGCTGAAAAATGGCCATTTCCTGGGCCTGTACGTGCCAGAAACCATCGAGCCTTGCGCCAAGATAAATGGTGGCAGCCCTGGGCACTCAGGTGCCAATGATGCCACTCTATTAACACTAAAAATGCAGCCATCCCTTTGTGTCCTGGCACCTTTTCCCTGGGAGGAACCTTCGTCTGTCTTCAATTCTGGGCTGAAAGGTGGCAATTTCCGAGACCCGCACGTGCCAAGAATGATTGAGTTTTTTATCAAGATAAATGGTTGCTTCCCTGGCCTCAGTGTTGTGTCCTAGAAATAATTACAAGGCCTTAAGGATTAGATGTCTAAGTTGCCCTTTTCAGCTTGGGAGTGCTGCAGCTGCTCTGTGAAATCCTCAGCCTTGCTGCATTGCTCCAGGATCTTGGAGTCCTGGTTCCTTCCATCCTGACAAGAATTCACCTTCCAGCAACATAACAATGAAATACTGTAGGTTTGGTGAAACAAGTAATTTCCCTAAGATCTTCCAAATTTGTTTTCTATACACGTTTTGATATCAGTTTTAAAATTTTGTCCAAAATTCCCATGCACTGCTCAGCTTTTCCTTTGAATTTGGACAGCCTGATCTCAATAGAAAAGTCTCCAGCAAATGGATTTTAATCATGTCTAAGGACAGGCCTCATGCCTTCATTTCCTAAAAAATACTTTGGGATGAGTCCCCTGGAAACGTTACTCTCTGTTTTGAGGCCGAGTGATCCAGGCACAGCCAGAGGTAGCCCAGCTCCCAGCTCTGCCACAGCTGAAGGATTCAGCTCATGAGGAGCTCACATCACCCTCACCTTATGGCCCCAGCTCCCTGATGGTCCCAGCTCTGGAGAGCCATTGATGCCAAGAGCTAAATTATTTCACCCCAGCAAAGGGGCAAACTCCTAATATTGCTCAGATCTGGAACATTATACTAAACCAAACAGAACACTCCATTTATACTCATTTAATTTCTGCTTTTTACTGATAAATAACTAGGTAAGAAACAGGCAAGCAACCATGAGATCCTTGGATTTTGTGCATTACTTAAGGGGAAGGGTGAAAAAGGGAGAAACCAGTTGCAGCTGCAGTCAGGACACCGAGTCTGCTCAGGGAGCCTGTCAGGTTTGTGTTCCCCACAGTTTACTTTCCTGTGATAATAAAGGTTCTCACTGGTACTGAATGAGAATTCTGAATTGGTTCTCAGCTCAGCAGTAAAAAGAATTAAGAGTTTCTCCTTTCCCCATTGTTACCTGGCTTATCAGCTTTCCCATGGCCAGGGCAGGCTGCACTGAGGAGCAGCAGCAAATAAATCCCCCTCATTAGTGAGTTTCTGTTTGACAACCTCAAGCCTGACTTTGTCAGCTCAGAGTGGCTTCTCCCTCGTTGTTAAAAAGGCAGAAAATCTGCACTGTTCTGCCAAGCTGCCAAATCAGATTTCTGCAGCAGGACACTGAAAGCTGAAAAAACCAGAGCTCAGGATCAGATCTGGTTTGCTTTCTGCTCCTCAACCTTGGCACAAACTCTGGGGTCATCTGCCCATCAGCTGCATCTCAGGGCATCTCTGAACTCCCAAGGCAGGAATTTCGGAGCCCCCTGTGGCAAGGGCAGGCACCCTGAGGAAGAATGGAGAGGATTCAGCAGCAAGACAGGCAGGTGTGCACAGGAGGCACAGAAACACCAGGGCAGCAGCAGGATTTGTGTGCTCAAATTGTCCTGAAAATGCAGCAAAGGGACAATTGTGCAACGTGACAAGCAAAGAGACACAGAGCAACACACGCACCCTGCAGGGTATGGAGGGTCACGAGGCAAGAGGAGGGTTTGCCAAAGGTGCCCATGGGGAGGCAGTTCCTGGGAGTGGATGGAAACAAACAGCACATCCACCACCAGCAGGAGATTCTCCACTGCTGCTCCCACCCTGCTTTGAAGCACAGTCATAGTTATGAGAGATGTAGAAGGAAGAGCCTCACATGGTCACTTTGTGATGCCAGAAATAGTAAAAGATGTGCCCCCCTAAATGCAAACTGGGACCTGGCTCAAACCATCAGCTGCCAGCACTGATCCAGGGTACACCTAAAGAGCACAACTAACCTGTGCTCATGGTTGGCATTTTTAGGGTGAAACCTCCCTGTGCCTCAGTTGTGGTTTGGTAACAAGGTAACATCCCCCTCCTCTGGCAGGTGGATTGCCAGGGCAGCCTGGGATCCAGAGGGCAGTTCTGGCTGCTGCAGAGCTGTAGCACAGAAAGGACTGAAGACCCCAATGGGACCAGGGAAAGCCACAGGAAGAGATGGGGGAAGTGAGCCAGGAACAGCAGTAACTTGGTGCTGTGGATACCAAGAGCTGCTCAGCTCTGCACAGATCCACAGCAGCAGTGCCAGCCTCTCACAGCTGATCAGAGGACTGGCAGGGGGAGGCAGGGATCCTAGAGCAGGGGAGGGATCCTGAAGGGAGAACCCAAGGGATGGTTCTGGCCTTGGAAGGGAGATGCTGCCTTACCCCCTGTGCTCTCTGCAGCAGCTCACAAAATAGGGAATCACCTTCCTCCAAGTTTTCCTCTGCAATGCCCGTGGTATAACAACAAATCTGGAAGATTTTTAAAACCTATGGACATGTGGTAGGCTACTTTTCTAGAAGATTAATTTCAGTACTGCTCCTTAATTTACAGGGGTGCCTCCTTTTCCCCCAAAACTTTTTTGCTCCTCATTCTCTGCATGCAGTTGTGCATTTAGCCACAAGCTGAAAAACCCCCTTCCCCTCTCCCCTTTTAGTCCTTGAACCTCAGGCTTTTAGCATCTCATTTGAATCTCAGGCTTTTAAAATGTAATTTGAGAGAGCAGGGATTCATGTTTAGCTGCCATCCCCGAGGAGGGAGCACAAGCAATAGAGACACCAGGGTCCATTAGCCAAAGCTCTGCTCCCTGAAGACTGTGCTAAAAAAAAAAGGGGAAAGTATAGAGTTTTAAGGCTAATTGCTTCCAAAATATAGTCCCCATTCCCTCTCATTATAGCCCCTCTAGGGATAAATTCAGTAAAATAACTGGTGATATTTAGAGAGCTTACATTTGGCAGACTGTGCAGTGAGAGAGTGGGAAACAGTCCCCAGGGCACTCCTGCACCCCACCTGCTGCTGCTGCACTGCCAACCACATGCACCTCCCTGGCAGCCTCTTGCCAGTCCCTGTCCTCTCAGGCATCATAACGACCCATTTCTAGACCTGTATTTGTTTCCCTCTATCACAGAATTTCCCTCACAAGCCATTTCCTCTCACACTTGTTAATCCACCAGACGACACATGAGGGAATTCACATCTTGGCATGTTTGGAGCTGCAGCTCAAGGATCACCATCACAGACTGCACAGGCTCCAGAACTGATGCAGAGGTGAGAAATCCCCACTGTTTGGGGAGGAAAAGCTTTGATAAATAAACCATGTACTTTAAAGCAAAGAGGAGATTCCAGGCTGCAGAGACAATCCCCAGGAATGCCCCAGAAAACAGGTCCTAACACAGTCCTGTCAAACCTACTGACTACGTGGGGTCCATGATAATTAAAGTTCTGTTCACAGTCCAAACTCACAGCTTGGGGCAGAAAACCTTGCAGGAGGCCAAGTTCAGGAAAGCTGAGCCTTTCACTTCAAAAGCAGATAAAACAACACTCAGGGTTTCCTGGCTGCACAGGACAGGTTGAAACTACAAAACCACATGGAAGAAGCAGCAATTTTTTTGACTCTCCTTCAAAATTCATTTACCAAAATCTGTATTTCTTCCAGCAACCTCCTGGCTGTTTGGGTGTGAGTGATTTTCGAGATGCTCTCTGTGCCAACACTGTTAATTGGGCAGGCTCACTGTCCTTGCCTGGAAAATCCCATCTGCCCACTCCTGCTCTTGCTGCTTGAAGTCTGTTCCTCTCCAGCTCAGAGGGAGGGACACGGTGCTTTAAGGCTTCTGTTTGCACACATTAATTGGGAATAGCCCAACATTTATTCTACTTATGCCTCAAAGCCCTTTTTTTAAGGAACACATGTCAAATTCTTCTGGAAAACCAACTAGGTTAAGAATTGAATTGCTTGCAAGCTTATATTTGGGAGTTAACCCCTCGTGTTACTTGGTTTGTGACATTTATTATAGAACTAAGATTCCTCTGGGGACCAGACTTTTAAAAGGCTCTTCAAAGGACAAGGAGCTGCTGGAAAAATGACAGTGGGAGCAGCAGGGAGAGGTCTGAGCAGCCCCCCAAATAAATTAATATTGCATAAATATTGTGGGGCACATCTGCACTCCCACACACAGGTGGGATGTCTGTGGAGTGTGACCATCTAAAACCAACTGGGAGTTGTGGAATTAAATGAAATTGTGTTAAAGATCATCTCCCAGCAGTTTGGGGTCACTCAGAGCAGCGAAGCCCAGCAGGAACCCACCCTTTGCAGTCCCCTATTCTTTGTGGTCTACACTGAAAATTCCACTTGCAGTTCTGCACAACAACCTGAGGAATTCTGCTCATCCCAGTGAAGTCCCTGTGCTGAGACACTGCATGAGTAACATCCCATGCAGTGATCCCCCAGTGCTGCCCAGTTGGCTCACTGTGGACTGAGGCTCTTGCCCTTAAAACTCTAATCAGTGATGGCATTATTAGGAGCACAAAGCCCCACTGTCATTAATTGTTAATGAGGGAAGTGCAGCTCTTGGGTGCTGCAAGTAAAAATATCTTGGAGCAGCTGTTTGCTGTACATGGCAAATTTTGTGTTGTTGGGAAAAGCACCAGAAAGGCCTTGAGGCCCTCGAAACATGTCCTAGTTTACTTTAAAACAGTGAAGGGGGAAAAAAGCAAACCTGCAGCTTTTGAAAAATCCTGTAGGAATATGGTGTTGGAGAAAATTAAAGGGTAAGCTCGAGGTATCCTGAAGGTGCTGCAAGAGCATCTCTGAGAACATCAGGTTGGTTCTCACCTGCTGCTTAAACTCCTCAGTGAGGGCAGAGGATGGAGGGACAGCTCAGAACCACCTTGTCACCATCACCCTTAGTCTGAAAACTCATTAACAGCCAACACCAACAGCATGGAGAGTTCTGGGGAGGGACTGACCCTTCCCCAAACAACCTGCACCTCATATAACCAGATTTTATGTGAAGTCAAAGACAAATCTTAAAGTCCACAGCAAAACAGCTTTACAGTAAAAAATGAGCCAGTTCAGATGAGTCTTTCATGAAGTGTCCAAGTAAATCTTCATTTCTAATGCCCAAGAAAAATGGAAGGCTGCATGGAAAACCTGAAGGGATGTTTTTGTCTCTGCACTTCAGCAAGTGAAGACTGAGCTTGATGAGCAAAGCCACAGGTCTTGCTTGTCTTTTCATTGTTGATTTCCAGGAACAATAATTTAGTGCTCAAGCCCTCCCTGAGGGTCACTGCAGATTCTTATCCTCCCTGTCAGCCAGTTATGGTAACATTTCGGTCCTATACTTGGGTCAGTATTGTAACATTTCTGTTTCCCAGCTTTGTGAGAAAATAAAAATACATTCCCTCATTTGCCCCTCTCCCCCATGGGGAATAAACCTTGTGAAGGACAATGGACAGAACCAGAACGCCACAGGAGGCACCAGTGCAAATGTTGCACAATAGAAAAGTGAGTTTTTCCAGTGTCCAAATTTTATCCAGATGTACATTTAAATGGAGGGGATGTGGTACAGAGGGAGCTGCAGTGAGGTTAAACAACTCAGTAGTTCTGAAGTGGTTTCACAATTGAACAGGGGCCATATAAACCAGAAAAAGCATTTCATCTGCTTTTTCAACCTTAAAATGTCCCCAGAGTTTTTATTTCCCAGGCCCCAGCCTGAGCCCTTGGCCAACCACTGCCAGGAAAGATGAAGAAACATTTTTCAGTGTTGTTTGCCTCAGAGTACCAGATGATTATGAATCACAGTCACATTTTGCAAAGTTAATGAGTGTGACTGATAGATGTGGGTCCTTTTGGGATGGCAGGAGTTGGGGGAGGAGAAGGAGCATCCTCTGAGGGACAAAGAAAATCGTGGTGGCAGCTGAAGGCAGAGACTGAGCACAGAAGGGCTTGGAGGATGTTCATGTGTGTCAGAAGCTCGTGTGGATAATTCTGTGGAGCAGCAGGTTATTTTTAACCACAGGGGCCTTGTGTGACATGTAGCACATCTGCCAGATCATCCAACAATTAACCAACACCAGTCTGAGCTCATTGCACCTCACAGGTGAAAACTGCACAGGTAGAACTAACTCTGACAGGGCCAATTCCTCCCTTCCAGGTGAGCTCCATTAAAGCAGCAGTTCAGTGATGTTAAAAGGGATGACAGCACTGCCCTGAGCTGTCCCCTGGAGCATGGGAGGCCAGGATTGAACCTGAGCTGAGCACACAAACCTTGCCCAGGTTGTTTGCTCTGACTCCTCGTTGCTGCAGTTCTGCCTCCTGTGTCTCCCTGAACCAAAAGAAATCTCTGCCAAGTTCCCACATGACTGCACACAAAATTGTCTTGCAAGAATGGCTTCTTTGTCTGTGGAGCTTTGAAATTCCTTTTGTACTTGGGTCATCTGATAAGGACAGACATCTCCACAGGCAGTTTTCTAATATCTGTCCTTATAGACACTGAGAGGATGCAACATCTAAACAACTCATCTCTCCTGCTTTGATCTGAATGTTCTTGCATAAATATTAAGTGGCCAAATCTGAGCTCCAATCAAACTTCTGTCTGCAGTTTGTTTGTGGCTCAGTTCAGCATTGTATCACTGCTATCCCAAGGCTCTGCACCATAATCCTCCTTATTTTCTTGCTGCTTTCCTACTCCAACCCAGACTTATTTTTTTAATTTTGCAATTCACTCTCAACCGCTGCAAAATATTGCCCTGGATATAAAATAACTGACTCTGAAATTAGGCACAAATCCATCAACTTCTTAACTGGGATGCAAATAGCTCAGGCTACCTGGCTGCAGCTTGTGCAGAGACAAACACCAGGTTGGGGTGGCAGGACCAAGGTTGTGTTTGTGGGTGCCAGGGAACACCCCAAAGGCCAAACTCCAGCTCTGGGGAAGCATTTCCAAAGCAAAGCACACATTTTTCATCCAGCACCAGACACTTGAGCCAGTGTCCTCCAGAAGCACCTCTGCTGACCTTGGCAGGGTCTGGCTTTGGGCCCAGGAGCCTGAAGAGAATTAAGTCTATTCTTGAAGATTTGAAGGCTGTTTTTTCAAGCTTGTGAGGTGTGGCTGTGTTTGCTTGGCTTTGGAAGAGGAGTTGAACATTACCTGAATTAAATCAGAGCTAACTAAAGCATCAAGCAGGGTTAGAAGCAAAGCACAGACTTTAGAAACTGAAATACTTTAAAGTATCCAAATATAGATTGGCCTGAGGCAGAAGGATGGACCTGAAGGCAACTGCAGGGAAGTACCAACAGAGACTCCCCACTGAATAAGTGAAATTAGAAAACCCTTCCCCCAAACTACCTCTGTTCAGAGATTGAAAAACATTCCCCTGGATGCTCCTCAGCCCTGTCTGCACCTGTGAGAGAGGTTTGTATCTCTGAGCACTGAACAGTTAACACGGAAATATTAAAAAAAATAATAAGAAGGAGAACTAGAGCCCCAAGATATCAAAACCAGCTGCTGGGTTTGAGTGCATTTCAGAAGACTGTCCAAAAGGCCAAATGTCCAAAGGCATTGGTTGTAAAGGCATTCAAATGATGTGACCCAAATGGTAAAGGGCTCAACCTTAAAATCTCAAGTTCACAGAATCCCAGAATATCCTGAGCTAGAACAGACTCACAAGGATCAGCAAGTCCAGCTCTCAGCCCTGCACAGGACCTTCCCCAAGAGTCCCACCCTGTGCCCCAGAGGATCATCCAAACCCTCCTGGAGCTCTGGCAGCCTCGGGGCTGTGCCCACTGCCCTGGGGAGCCTGGGCAGTGCCCACCACCCTCTGGGGGAAGAGCCTTTCCCTGAGATCCCACCTAACCCTGCCCTGGCACAGCTCCAGCCATTCCCTGGGTCCTGTTGTTGTCTGATGGTCTCATTTGCCTCCAGATTCTCCCCTAACCTGACTTTGCACTTTGCCCCTAAGTGAGGGCAGCCCCATTTTTGCCCTGCCCTGTGCGTGGGCACCGTGGGCATGGGGCAGCCCGGGGTGATGGATGGGAGCCAGGCACAGAATGGGAGCAGCTCAGGGTGTTGATATATTAGTGTAATACTCCAGATGATGCAGGAGGATCAGAACAGGCCCATCTGATAACATGTACAAGTAATTCATCACCACAATGAGTTGCTCCAGTGATGTATTACTCAGGAAAAAAGAACTCACCATCTAAAGGGGGAGCAAGCCCAGGAAAAAAGGAAGCTGGTTCTTTCCAGGGGGAAACACTCCTGAACCTCCAGGGCTTCCTTGGCACCTGGCACTGTTCAAACACACACTGTGTACATCCCCCTCTTCCCTCCCACCCCCAGGTACAGATCTAGTTGACTCGACTCTGGGAACAAAACAAAGCTCATTTCATATGCCCCAGAATGCAAACCTGAGTGCTGCATTCAAAATTCATAGTGGGAATCCCCTTGGATTTCTTCAGAGTGTGGGATCTGCAGTTTAAGCACTTTACAACTTTGCAGATTAAAATAAATTCAATGAAGTGATTTTTAATTTCTTATTGTGTATTGATTTGCTTCTTTTCTTTTGGCTTTCTTGAGAGTATTTAATTTAGTCCAAACTAATCCAGTTGGCTGATGGGAGGAATGGAAGAGAGGGAAGAAGAGCCTCTTCCCTAATAAATCCAGAGTGGTTGATATACAGCAGATATTAGAGAATGAAAGTTCTTTGTATCTGCAGAGATGACAGTACAGTCTAATGAGAAATGATTTTGAAGTAGTAATTTAAACCCTATACAATAATGACACCGGGAGATAAATAATTAATGTTTCGTATTTTTTTCCTGAGCTTTTCATCTCAAGGAGTCTCCAGGCTCCTCACAGTCTTTATAACTGACAGGAATCAATGCTCTCAGTGTTCACACACATCCATCCAAACACACACAGCCCCTGCTCAGAGCATGCCAAGAACCACAGGAGGCTGCAGGGACACAGGAGACTTGGCCAAACTGGAGTGTGGCTGGAATTTGGGCTTTACCACCTCCATATCTGCAGAAGGGGCCACTGAGGGACTCAAAACCCCTCAGGTCTGTGTTGCAGGTGAACCTGCTGACATTCAATTGTTCTCTTCACAACCCACTGCACAAGAAAGGGACACACCAAGCTGCACATACCACAAAGAACTAGAAAGGGACTTGTTTTGAAAGTGATTGCCATAAAGCATTTTATGCTTCCCCCTCCACCACCTTCTCTTCATGCTTGGAGAAGCAATAATTTCATTAAGTGATTAAGTGCTTTTATTCCTCTGACTCATAGCTCATAAGACACACGAGCATGAATTTCAATTAGTGTTTCTTACAGTGAAATTGGGATGAGGAAAACATTCCTGAGCTGTGTAGAAAGGGTGAGCTAAACTATCCTCAGCAGCCCTGGTGGAAAGCAGAAGCAACTCCATCCAACAGGCTGGGACATGTGGATGGAAAACAAGCCAAACACCAGAACATGACTCAGTGTGTGCCACCTCCTGCTTTGCTAAAAGCCAAAGTTGAGAGTTCTGTGTCTGTCAGGGCTAAAACCTTCTCCTGGAGTGAGTTTTAGTGCAGGAGTGCACTAAAGGAGCAGGGGAAGGTGGGGGGAAAGAGAATATTCTTGGAGAGTGGCCTGAGGGGACTCAGCTCCCATGGCCTTGGCACTGCTCTCCAGGAACAGTTCTCCAAAAGTCCTTCTTTCCACTGATTATTTTCTCTCCAAGAATACTCTCTTCCCCTCCCACCCCCTGCCACTGGCTGCTCAGAGACCAAGGTGTTCTTGCATAAATTCATCTCACCTGATTTTCATACCCTTTCTCCTCAGACTTTGGACCCCTGACATCCACCTCCAAGTGCACCCTTTGCACAAGAGGTTTTACACAGTGCAGGTAGAAGATGAAACTCAGATTACACCCTCCCAACACTAAGACTGTTCTCTCTGTAGATCCATACGACTGTACCTTCCAGAGAGGCTCAGCTTTGAGCTCTTCAGGACAGAAAGCAGCCAGACAACGACTGTGCCTCCAGCAGGGCATCTCCTGCCCTCCTTTGATCTGTTGTGTGTTCACTCTCCCATTTATCACCTGGCAATGAGAGCACCACAGGGGCTGGGCATGGCTATCGAGTGCCAGGGCTTCTTTTCCATCCCTCTGCTGATTCCTATTGATCAGGGAGCTGAGACAGTTACTCCAATCCTCCTCCAGTAAAACAACCCCCAACACATTCGTTCTGATGTCTCAGAAGAATGCAGATCCCTTTCCTTCTCCAGTGATTCCTTTGCAGTGCTCAGGGTAGATATTATTATTCCACAAGATTGCCACAGAACCTTTTCCATGGGGCCCTGTTGTGCAACTGTACAAAAACTGTGGCAGAAAGGCACAATAAAAGCTGTGGGACGGAGATAAATATTCACCCAGAAGTCAGATTTAGCAACATTATCCCTGTCTCACATATTCAGGATTTCAGAAGGGAAAGATTAATGTTCTCAGTCTTTTTGCACTGGGAAGGAGATGTCAGATTCTGGAATTAAACCCCACTACAGCGTCTTGAAGGACAGAAACTTCTTTCCACTGACTTGCCCAGAAAGACTCTTGTGGTGGTTTGACATCAACAGCTTTGGTTTAAAAGCTGCTTCTCTGTCCCTCCTTGCCCAGGTGAGCCCCTGTCTGGGCTTTCCTCTGCCAGGAGTGACAATTCCTCTCTCCCCGGGCACTGACAGGCAGAGTTAGCTGTTCCCTGACCGTGTCTGGAGTTGAATGTGCCCTAATAAATATTCCTCAGTTGTCCAGGGTAATTATTTGTGATAAAGGCCAAATACACAATTCTATGAGGATGTTCCTTACAAGTTTATGTGCCTGTAAAACTGTCAGGGCAAATACCTTCCTACATTTTCATACTTCAAGCTGAGCTAACAAATCAAGTAATTATCAGGAGAATTAGCTTGGATAATATTGACAATGACCCTGATCACTGCCCAGACCTTCCTCTGTGCACACAGTTTCCCAGTGGGTGTGAAGGCAGGGCTAACTCCACCACCTGAAGGGAATATATGAATCTGCTCCAGTAAAAAGAGCATTAAAAAAACTAAAGGGAAGAAACTTTTTCATCCAGTTCTCATGGAAGCAGCAGAATGGCAGCCCAGGGACTGATGGCCATGGTTTAGTGTCAGAGCTGTGACAGCACCAGCTCTGGCAGCAAATCTCTGCCGTCCACCTCTGCTGAAAACATTCCTGCAGCCAAACCCCAGCTGGAAGGACACAGGGAGTGCAGCTGCTTTGTTGGTACAGGGACACATTTCTGTTCTACTGGTGCTTTTGACAGTGTGGCCACCCTTTGGATCAAAGAAGGTCTTGATCACTCCCCAAACCTTTCCCATCAATCACAAAAACAGTTGTCATGAGGAAAGTACATTTAGTCTGTCCTGACCGGGGCTAAACTGAAAACAGCATCAAACCAAGGCCATTTTGCTGCAGCCCAGCACGAGCCAGGAATAGCAGGAGGGGAAAATAACCTTTCCCACTCTTTGCAGAGAGAGGTGAATGTCATATACCTGGGCCTGGTTATTACCCACAGCAATAACCCAAGGTAATGCAGCCAGGCCCCTCATTATGCAGCCTGAAGCTGCAGCAGCTCAGGGTGAACAGGTTATGTACCTGTGTCTCTGTATTATGCAGCCCTTTGTACTACACATTCAACTGCTTTTCCTTTCCCCGACTACAAACTGCCTGGGATTTTACATCTTCAAACCTAATGTCATGGATTCCATAAAAACCTCATCCCCTCTCAGGCCAGCCCATTTTTCCCATGCCCATTCCTTGCATCAGCCATTCCTGTTGCCTTCTGCTTCCAAGGAAAAGCCCAGGAAAAGCCCCCCCCACACACACACACAGCCCTGGAAAAGCCTCCCACACACCCACACAGAGCCCTGGAAAAGCCACACACACACACACAGAG
>JAWWEV010000403.1:0-12231 GCA_035583235.1 Hafferia zeledoni
GCCCCCCCCCCCCCCCCCCCCCCCATCTTTTTTCTGGGATTCACAAACAGCAAGGAAAGCTTTGGAAACCCCAAACAGCCACATTCCTGATTTTCACCACAAACTTCCTCATTCCTACAAGCACAGCCGAGGTGTCCATGTTGTCCAGGCATTAATATCCCTGGAATGGCCAGGACAGGGAAGCTGTGGCTGCAGCCAACCCTTTGAGCCTGAATCAATAAACACACAGTCACGACCCAATTAATGCAGATTTCCAATTCTGCCAGAGAAAATCAGGGAAAAGGTGTTGGGATGAGGAGCATACGGGCAGAACCATGTGGAGAACACACTGAGATCCTCCCAAAAACCAAGGAGGAAACAGTTTTCTTAGAGAAAAGGGAAGGAAGAATTTTCCCTTCTCAGCTTAAGGCTGGGCACAGGAAATTTCAGCTTAAATTCCATTATTATTCAGGCAAAAGTCAAAACATTTCTCCTTGTTTGGTCCCAGTTTGGGGAAAAAACCCAACTCATAACCCCAGCCCTGATTCAAATCAGGACTCTGAGAGTAGATTTTCAGTTGTGCAATTTAACATAAAAGGCAAAGAACATCTTGACAGAATCACAGAATGGTTTGGGTTGGGAAGAGACCTTGAAGATCATCATGTTCCAACCCCACCACCCACCAAAGTCGGTGCTTTACTGAAAAGCCCCTTGACCACCATACAAAGCCTGGAGGATAAAATTCTGCCTGTTCTTGACTCACAAACATCCTGCCCTGCCCCTCCTTTCCCATCCCAGCCCAGCTGCTCCAGAGCTGACTCTACAAGGACAATAAAGGGAGTCCAGTTCTGCTTCCCAACACCAAGCCCTGCAACATCCCTTACACACTTTGATAAACATCATTTCAAACCCCAGAACCCACTGCCTGGGCTCAGACTGGCCAGGACGAACCACGTCTCTTCCCTCCAAAGCAAACAAGCAGCTGTGAGTTACCCCTGAACCAAAACACCCTGTTTAAGGGGTTTTAGTAAAGATCAGTGATTTCCTTTGGGGTTTTTATGAGCAGATGAATTTCCTTACAGAGCAGCTGGCCCTGAATCTGTCAGGAGGAGCAGCTGTGCAGACACAGCATGGGGACACCACGGGGATGTCACACACTCTGCACACCAAACCCCACAGACAGAAAGCACCCAACCCTTACTCACAGTTTGCCAAGCCTTGTGTTCACCTGCCCCTTGAGGAGATGGCAAAGCCCAGTTTGAGGGGCAGGGGGTCCATGAGGGTGCCAGGCTGCAGCTGCTCCGCGCTCTGGATCTGGCGCTGCCACCGCAGGCCCCCCCTCCCCGGGGACACACCGATCGATCCACACCCACAGCGCGGGGCCCACGCCCTGCCTGGCACTGCAGGGCTGGGGTGATGGGCTGGGCAGGAGCTGCCAGGCCCTGGTGCTGTGTGAGAGCTGCGAGGGGGGCACCGGACCTGCCGCTGTCCCCACACCTGACTGGGCAGTGCCATCTCCTGAGCGAGCCACTCTCTGCAGTGGCACCCAGGGCTGGCATGTGCCACCTCCCCCCAGTCTGCTGTTCTCCACTGAAATTCTGCACCACAGATTTGGGGACATTGCAAGGAACCCCCCAAAAAGCACCCAGAGCCCCAGGGGCTGCTCAGGGGGCAGCAGAGCACCCAGAGCACCCCGAGAGCAGCTTTGCCACCTCTCCCTCCAGAAAACTGTTCCTTTCTGCAGTTGGTGTTTACAAAACTCACCAGTAATCAATGACACTCAGGGGGTCACCAACAAGGGTGGCAGGGAGGGGAAGGGACAGCCCAGGCAGTCACTGGTGCTGCTGCACTGCCCAAGGGCTCCCAAGAGGCACCATCCCAACTGCACATGGGATGAGGGTCCAGCAAACCTGTGCACATGGAATTTCAGCCACTCTGTGCCTGGACCAAGTCCTCATTCCCTCTCCATCTCCTCCTAGGGCAGGAATTTCTCCCTGTGCAGGAGCCAGGGAGAAAATTTCAGTCCATTTCCTGCTGCTGGAATCATAGATCCCAGAACCTGTCCCAGAATTAATGGATTTGTGGCTGTTACCAGTTGCATTCCCATCTCCTGGGAATCAGGCCAACACCTGATTTTCTCACATTCCAAGCAGAGAGGGCACAGGACAGGCTGCCCCCACCTCCCCAGGGCTCACCCTGACTGGGCTGGGCTGAGAGCAGCAGGAATTAGGAGTGGTTTACCTGTTCCACTCTGCTCCTTGCTCGGTGCATCCAGCCCCTCTGTGGTCCCCTGGAACTCTTCCTGGGCCACCATCAGCCTCTGGGGAGCCTCATCCAGATCTCCCACAGCTCCTGCAGGCAATGCTGGTTCCCTCTCCAGCTCCTCCCTGCAGAACTGAAGCACAAGGGTTAATGTTCCAATGGAAATGAGAAAACTCTGTGGAGATGGGACTAAGGCAGAGCTGCTTGTCACTCCGGGCCACTCATCTCCAAAGCCATTTCTGGGACATGCCAAAGGCAGGTGATGACCAAAAGGCAGCCCTGACCCAAAGCTCTGAGAGTCCCCAGGCTCCCAGCAGAAGGGATTAACCCCTGCATGGGCTGATGGGGCTGCACAGCCTGAGGACAAGGCTGGAGAAATCTGCAGGCTGTGAGTTTTCACTCTAAAACCAATAAAAATCCTTCCAGAGTGCTGAGGAAGAGACCTGCAATAGGGGGAGACCACAAGACTGAGCTGGGGGACTCAGCCTGGAGAAAAGGAGGCTCAGGGGGGACCTTCTGGCTCTGCAATCCCTGCCAGGAGGGGGGAACTGGAGGGGTCGGGCTGTGCCCCAGGGCACAGGGACAGGAGCAGAGGGCACGGCCTCAAGTTGTGCCAGGGGAGGGGCAGGTGGGATATTTGGGAAACTTTCCTCACTGAAAGGGTGGTCAGGCATTGGAAGAGGCTGCCATGGACAGTTCTTCAGTCACCATCCCTGGAAGTCTTCAAAATGTGTGGATGTGGCACTTGGGGACGTGGGTTAGTGGTGCCCATGGCAGTGCTGGGTTAATGGTTGCACTTGGTGACCTCAGAGGGCTTTTCCAACCTTTTGAATCTATGAAATCTCCACTCTGAGCTGTGGCACCAGCAAGAAAATGAGCATTTCCTCCTTCCCTGTCCCCCCGAAAGCCAAGTGTGTTCACCTGAGGGTGCAGCTCCCAGAGCTGGGGAGGGTGACCAGACCCACCTCCCACAGCCAGGACTTGGAATGCACAGCAGCACCAGCCAGGGCATGGCCATGTGTGCCCTGGGCAGACAGTGTGTGCCCTCACCATGCCATGTGTGCCCTGGGCAGGAAATGTGTGCCCTCACCATGCCATGTGTGCCCAGCCCTGCCATGTGTCCCTTGGCCATGCCATGTGTGCCCTGATCCTCCCATGTGTGCCCAGCCCTGCCATGTGTCCCTTGGCCATGCCATGTGTGCCCTGATCCTCCCATGTGTGCCCAGCCCTGCCATGTGTCCCTTGGCCATGCCATGTGTGCCCAGCCCTGCCATGTGTGCCCAGCCCTGCTATGTGTCCCTTGGCCATGCCATGTGTGCCCAGCTCTGCCATGTGTCCCCTGGCCCTGCCACATGTCCCTTGGCACCAGTGAGGGAAGTTTTCAGATGCAACACATCTTGACTAGAAGGGGTGCTGCAATCATGGCTTTCATTTGGAGGGAATGTTTCAACCAGAGTTATCCCAAATGCTTGTGAAAATCCCTCAGTTGGCCCAGTGGGTACTGGGAGTTCTGTGGGCTCACTACCCTTTTTAAAGCCTCTGATCTCCTGACCTTTCCCTGTCAGAGCTGGTGGGCTCAGCTTTGCCCAAAGTGTGTTGGCACAGAATGGGACTGACTCCCTTTATCAGAGGAGACTTTGGATCATGGAATGGTTTGGGATGGAAAGGACCTCAAAGCCCACATCATTGCATCCCCTGCCATGGGCAGGGACACCTCCCACTATCCCAGGTTGCTCCAAGCCCTGTCCAGCCTGGCCTTGGACACCTCCAGGGATGGGGCAGCCACAGCTTCTCTGCCCAACCTGTGAAAGGGCCTCACCTCCCTCACAGGGAACAATTTCTACCCAATATCCCATCTATCCCTGTGCTCTGGCAGTGGGAAGCCATTTCCCTTGTCCTGTCATTCTATCCCTTGTCCAAGTCCCTTTCCAGCTCTCCTGGAGCCCCTTTACATACTGGAAGGGGCTCTCAGGTCTCCCTGGAGCCTTCTCTTTTCCAGGTGAACATCTCAAGCTCTCCCAGTCTGGCTCCAAAGCCAGGGGGCTCCAGCCCTTGGAGCATCTCCATGGACTTGTTCCAGCAGCTCCACATCTTTCCTGTGCTGGGAGCCCAGAGCTGCAGGCAGCTCTGCAGGGAGGTCTCTTCAGAGTCCCGCCCAGAACTGGCCCTTGGGGTGCAAACACACCCTGTGGGCTCATGGCCAGCTTTCCATCCCCAAGAACCTCCACATCCATCCCCCAAGGAGCTCCAGTGAGTTCCTTCCCCAGCCTGGGCTCAGCTCTGGGACTGTCCAGACCAGGAGCTGCACCTGCACCGGGACTTGCCGAAGTCCACGAGGTCCCTGTGTCCCCTGCTCAGGGCTGTCCCTGTGTCCCTCTCCTCTGAGCCATTCCCCAGCACCTTCCTGCTCCCCCTCAGCACCAGCCCCGAGGGTTCCTGAGGCTCAGCACGGCGGTGGCAGTGACACTGTGCTCTCCTGGAGGTGACCGCTCACACACACCGTGACCCAGAAGCATCCCCTGGGGTTTTGCCAGAGCTGACCACACAGAGATCAGGTTTGGACCCCCCTTCCTGCCTTAGGGGGGACACATCAACCAAATCAGTTCTGCTTGGGCAGTCTGGCTGAAAGCTGAATTCCTGCCTGTACCAGCAGGAACGTGGCTGTCCCTTCCCCCGGAGTGGCACAGGACAGTGGGAACAAGCGAGGCCACACATTCCCGTAAACAGAGTCAGGGGAGCAATTAACCCATTAACCTGTAACACTGATGGGCCTCTAATGACTCTGGTAAACAAGACTGATGCTCCCCCAACAATGGAGGGCTTAATCCACAGTTTCTGCTTCATAGGGATGGACAGCAATGACATCATCTGGTGGGAATAATCAGCCTGATTCAGGGAGACCGTTTTCCGGGAAAACACATCTCCAGAGTGTCCTTCACCTGGTTTAAAACCACAGAAAAGGTGCTCGGTGTAGGAGCTGTGGAGGTGTGTTTGACTGGAAATAAGGAGCATTAGGATTAAAACAATTCCCTGGAAGTGCTCAAGGCCAGGTCTAGTGGAAGGTGTCCCTGGTCCCTTCCAGCCCAAACTGTTGTGTGATTCCTCTCCTGTCAACAGGAATAAATTGCAAGGAACAAAAGCAGGAGGAGAAGGCCAAGCCCTGACCTCTGTTTGAGGTCTTGCTCCCTCCCTGCTTTCTCCTGGTTCCAGCTCCTGCCTCACTGCTTGGCCTCTCAGACAAATGGCACTTCTCAGAATTCCAGAACGCTCCTGGACTCCAGTTCCAGGAAATGAACACATTCAGGAGCGTGTGGGAATTGGTGGCCTTCAAATCCTACAATCAGAACGCCCTGAGTTGGAAAGGACCCACAGGGATCACCCAGTCCCACCTCTGGCCCTGCACAGACACCACAACAATCCCACCCTGTCCCTGAGCATTGTCCAAAGGCTCCTGGAGCTCTGGCAGCCTTGGGGCCGTGCCCACTGCCCTGGGGAGCCTGGTCAGTGCCCACCACCCTCTGGGGGAAGGGTCCTGCCCCTGCTCACACAGAGCAGAGATCGGGGCTGCCCCTCAGGAGGGGCTGCAGAGCCCAGAGATCTCTGCCCAGAGTCCTCTCCTCTCTGCTCCAGCTGGACCCAGAGAAAGTCATTATTACCCACTGAAGATCCTCACAACCCCAAACTCTTCAACATTCTACTCACCCCACCCCTTTTCACTGTCCCTGGGCAGACAGAGGAGCAAATCAAGTGCAAATATACAAGTGGCAAAACTAAGAAATCTTAGAATTTCACAATCTTAGAATTTCAAAATGGTTTGGGTTGAGAGGACCCCAAAGCCCACCCAGTCCCATCCCTGCCATGGACAAGGACACCTTCCACCAGCCCAGGTTGCTCCAAGCCCTGTCCAGCCTGGCCTTGGACACTCCCAGGGATGGGGCAGCCACAGCTTCTCTGGGCAACCTGTGCCAGGGCCCCACCACCTTCACAGGGAAGAATCCCTTCCCACTATCCCATCTAACCCTGCCTTCTGCCAGGTTGAAGCCACTCCCCTTGTCCTGTCTCTACCTGCTCCTGTAAATAGTCTCTCTCCATCTTTCTTGCAGCTCCTTCAGATACTTCACCACCAAGACTCCACAGAGGCCTCAGACAGAGGAGAAACAGTTGCAATTTCAGAACCACCTCAGAGACGCTCCCTTGGCAGCAGCTCTGAGCAGCCCAGGGCAGGGCAAGAGGTACCTGGAGCCCCTCCACGGGGCTGGGCAGCAGCCCCAGCCTCCCCAGCAGCGCCGTCCGCTCCACCAGCAGATACGCCACCTGCTCGCTGGCAGCGCTGCGAGCGATCTGGGACAGCCCCTCCTGCTCCAGCAGCTCCTCCACCTCCTTCAGCTGCGCTTCTGCAAGGCAAGGCAAGGCTTGGTGTGAGCACAGGAACAAACAGGGCGGCATTTCCCCAGAGCCTCCAAACACTCCCCAGCACCACAGCCCCTGTTTCTCCTGGAGCCCAACAGCTCCCCAAGTCCCTCCTCCTGCCTCCATCCCCTGTTCTTACCTGTTATCCCTATTCCCTCTCTCCCAAGGGTTCTGCTCACATCCCCTTCCCTGTCAATCAGGTGATAGGACCTTGTTGGAGTTGGAGTTCTCCTGCCTGGTTTTCCATGGAGGAGTTTCTAGAACCATTTTCTTCTCCCAGCCTGGTTTATCCTCACCCCCTGAGCCCTGAGCAGAGCTTGGTGGAAACTGAACAGATTAAACAGGCACACAGGGAATCACAGAATCATTAAGGTTGGAGAAGACCTCCAAGATCATTAATTCCACCCTCAGATTACCAAGTCCAGCCTTGGAGAGAACCCAAACAGGTAGATGTGCAGTCACATGGAGTTCTCTTTGGCAAAAGAGACACAAAACACCAGATCACTCCTAGAGAGCATCACTGTTTTCCCAAGGAACATCTGAGAGGGAGGTAGACCTCAATATCTTCACAATTTATCCCAAAATTATAGCCAGGAATGCTCTGTAGTGGGAAAAACTTCCAGATTCAACAGCAGATTGGTGACAACCACCCTTACAGGAGTTGGTTTATGAGCAGGCACTTTGTGCTTGTGCAACAAAGGGGTGTTAAAAAGATCCCCCCATTTGTGTGGTTGGAATTTCACTGCCAGGAGAAAAGGAGGAACATTTGGTCTCTGCCATGGTCAGGGCAGCAACTCCTGCACCAGACCCAGCACCCTGTGGAGCCAGGGAAGGGCTTTCTCAACCCTTCCTGTGTAATTCAGATTAAACAAAAACCTACAAACCAAATTTCTGGCCCAAACAAGATTATAAAGCTTTCCAAGTGCTGCAGGATGGAAGTGCAAGGAATTGTATGGAATAAGGAGGGATATTCCCTCTCTTTCCCTGCTCAGGGAGCTGGAGTTGGACATCAGAGGTTCAGCAGAGCAGACATTCCCCCCCCACAGGACACAGATCTCTGGGTGAGCCTGTCCCTCACTGCCATGCACTGATCTAACCCAGGGCCCAGCAGCCACACCCCGAGGCTCCAATCAATGCCATGTTTCCAGCCTGCACTGCAGCCCTGTGGATGGAAAACACCCTGCGGTGCCCGGGCTCACAGGGCACAGCTCAGTCAATAGGGGTCACCCAGGGCCCAGCAGCAGCTGCAGCACAGCCAGAGGGCACTGGGCAGGCAAAAATAGCTGGACCTGCTCCACGTGCATGGGGAAGAGCCCACGGATCACACCAAACTGAGCCCCAACCTGCCCGGCCCTGCCCTCCCACAGTTCTGCCAAATCCCAGCCAAAATGAAGGGAAACTGCTCTGATTTATGGCCAGGTTAAAACTGGGTTGTGATAATGCCAAGGTCATGGGTTCAATCCCCTGTGTGGGCCATTGACTTAAGAGCTGGACTCGATGATCCTTGTGGGTCCTTCCAGCTCAGAATAGTCTGGGATTCTGTGAATGGGACCCCCTGTGCCCCAAACCCACACGGTGCCAGCACTGACCCCTTCCCCTGCCAGTGCCAACCCTGCACCCTGCAGAGCAACATTCAGGGTACAGTTTAAGAACCCAGACATTTTCCACAGGCTGAGGAGGGAAAAGCATTTGTGAGGATGAGGAGGTGCCATACCCAGCACGGGTCACCTGCCTGTCAAACCCAGGTTTCTTCCAAACCCCTTCCCTCCCCCACCCAGCAGGTCTGGGAAGAGCCAACACCTCCCCAGGCACGGATACACCAGAGCACTGCTGGTCCCACTGGCATCTCCTGCCCTCCCTCATTAGGAAGCAAGTTTTATATTTATATTTGGATTCTCCTACCCCAGGAAGACCCCCAGCAACAGCAGCTCACTGGTGTCCTGATCCCACCACAGACCTGTCCCCTCTGGGTGTGTTTTACCCGTCCAACTGTTACAACAAACAAGCTCAGACCACAGATATTCACTCTTTTTATTCCACTTTTTAAACCAATGGAGAGAGCTCCCCAGGGTGGTGTCTCACTGCCACTCCAGCTGTTTTTCAGGAAGGCTTTTGGCACCACCGTACACGTGCTGCTGACCTGCCCTCCAACACCACCCCGGAGTGTCCACTGGGAATAGGTCAGGAAGTGCCTGGAGGAAAGGAGAAATGTCCCTCTGAGCAGAGGAACCACATGAGGTGGAGCTCAGCTCAGCGGCCCAGCAGAAACCAGCCCTGGTTGCTCCAGCAGGAACCTGTGCCAGGCACGGAGCAAAGGTGTGGGCAGGGACTGAGTTCTGCCATCACAAACTACTCAGTGTCAGGGATCAGCACTGACGACCCTCAGAGCAAAAGGGGCTCCAGGAGAGCTGGAGAGGGACCTGGGACAGGGATGGAGGGACAGGACACAGGGAATGGCTTCCCACTGCCAGAGGGCAGGGATAGGTGGGATATTGGGAAGGAATTCCTGGCTGTGAGGGTGGGCAGGCCCTGGCACAGGTTGCCCAGAGAAGCTGTGGCTGCCCCAGCCCTGGGAGTGTCCAAGGCCAGGCTGGACAGGGCTTGGAGCAACCTGGAAGGTGTCCCTGCCCATGGGAGGGGATGGGACTGACTGGGTCCCTCCAAACCCAACCCAGTTTGTGATTCCATGATTGTATGAAACAGCTTTGAGCAGATCAGGCTGCTCCAAGGGATCCCAGACCAAGGTCTCCAGCCTTTACCAGAGTCCTTGCCCCTGTCTGCTCCAGCTCTCAGCTCCAGCCCCCGGTACAGGGAGGATCAGGACACATCCTGCCCCTCACACTCACCATTCCCAGCTCAGGCCTTTGTACCAGAGGCCTGAAACAGCCACTGTCCCCAACTGCCCTTTCCTGTTCTCCTTCCAGTTCTCCCAAAAGCTCCCAACCACCTCCTCTCCTCTTGCCTTGCCCACATTTTTAACAGTCCCAGCAGCCCCAGGGCTGCATTTCCACAAGACCCTCCTGCAGCCCAACCTGCAGGATCATCCTGTCCCTGCTGCTGTCCCCAAAAATAAGAGGGGGAGAAGAGCCAGAGCACGAGTCCCATGAGGAGAAGCTGAGGGAGCTGGGGGGGCTCAGCTGGAGAAAAGGAGGCTCCGGGGGGACCTTCTGGCTCTGCAATCCGTGCCAGGAGGGGGAGCCAGGACAGGGGGTCGGGCTGTGCCCCAGGGACAGGGACAGGAGCAGAGGGCACGGCCTCAGGCTGGGCCAGGGCAGGGGCAGGGGGGATATTGGGGAAAATTCCTTCATGGAAAGGGTGGTCAGGCATTGGAAGAGGCTGCCACAGACAGTTTTGGAGTCACCATCCCTGGAAGTGTTCAAAAAAACATGTGGATGTGGCACTTGGGGATGTGTGTTAGTGTTGCCCATGGCAGTGCTGGGTGAATGGTTGGACTTGGTGATCTCAGAGGGCTTTTCCAACGTCACCAATTCCATGATTCTGTGATCTGTGACACAGAGCAGAGGCCCAGGGAATGGGCACCAGGATGCAGATGGAACTCTGTAGCAGAGGCACGTCAGAGGCCCAGAGCAGCTCCAGAGAGGCCCCTGGGGATGTGCCACAGCCCCAGCCCCTCTGTCTGTCCGTGCCAGAGAAGGGACAGTGGCATTTTTTGTGCAGAGGCTGAGTTCGACCCATGGAATCAGAGAATATCCTCAGCTGGAAGGGGCTCAAAAGGACCACTCAGTCCAACTCCTGGCCCAGAACAGACACCCCAACAATCCCACCCTGTGCCCCAGAGCATCATCCAAACAATCCTGGAGCTCTGGAAGCCTCAGGGCTGTGCCCACTGCCCTGGGGAGCCTGGTCAGTGCCCACCACCCTCTGGGGGAAGGACCTTTTCCCAATATCCAATCCAAACTCCCTCTGGCACAGCTCCAGCTGTTCCCTCAGGTCCTGTCCCTGCTCACATGGAACAGAGATTGGAGCTTCCCCTCAGAGTCTCCCCTCAGCCTCCTCTGCTCCAGCTCACCCAACCTGCAAAGCACAGACCGGCTCACCCAACAAACCCTGCACAGACACCCCAAACCAGCCCAGGGCTGGCACCCCCTGCAGGGGCAGCCTGGGGGAGCAGGGCCCCCTCCTCTGCCCAGATCCCTGAGTTATCCACACACATCACTAATGCCAGCACTGAGGGCCTTCAAACCCACAGCCTGACAGTGATATCCCAAAACCCCTCCAGAAAACCCTGTGGCTTCGAACCACAACCCCCCTGGGCTGGACATGCTGGGAACAACATGACCACAATTAACCAGCAGGTCCATGGCCACGGATCTCGGCTCCCACTCCAGCGTTAATCATTGCTCCGCAGCCACAAAGATCCCTCAGAAATGGAGGAAGTCCAAAGGAGCAGAACCACTGGGAGGGAATTGCTGCGTTCCAGCTTTGGGGAAGGTCTGTCCTTCTCCTGCCACCTCGTGGGAAGTGAGAGAAGAACCAGGAATATTTTCCTGCCGCGGCGACGCACCCAAAGACTCATTAATCATTTCAACCCCTGTAACCACATTTTCACCACAAACCACGGCTTGAGGTGCCCACAGAACAACCAGATTTTTAGGTAAAGCCATCCTTGGAAAGTCACTCCACCAGATGTGCTCCTTGAAAACCTCAAAAGATGCTCCAAACTACAATGAGTTTTCCCAAAACTCCTGGATTTTCTGCCCCAAGCAAAGCCTTTATCACAAAGAAGCTGCCCAAGCTGTGCCACCACCCTCAGTTTTACCAGGATAACACACCCCATAAAAGGAATTAATGTAACATGGGCTATGAGCAGCCCTGAAAGTGCAACAGGACATTGAAATAAATCAAGAAACCCAGCAAAAAATATTTGCCTTTACTGGAAGTGATCCCAGAGTTTGAAAATAAATCATTTGCAGTGAAAATGATTTGTTTAAACAAAATTACTGTACTAAAATAGTGAAGCTGCTCTGAGCAACCTGGACTAGTGGAAGGTGTCTCTGCCCATGCAGGGGGTGGAACTGGAGAGACTTCAAGGCCCCTTCCCACCCAAACTGTGCTGGGATTCCATGGAATAAGCACACACAAGGTCTGAACCACCAGCACAACTGTCCCTCACAGCTGTTTTCAAAAACGTGGAGTTTGTGTAAACCAAAGCCAAGAGCGAATTGACTGCCTGGGTGGGAGTGAGGAGTCACTGACAGATAAACCAGTGTTGGAAACCAAACAGCACCATCAGTTCTGGCCTTCAAACAGACGCTTCATCAACAGGGAGGAACTGCCAAGTCCCCTGAACAAAGGCAGCAAAAGTGGGCAAGAACCTCTAAATCAATTACAAATCAGCTCATTAACACTTTTACCAACCTCCCAAAGAGCAAACCACTAAGAACCCCCAGAGAACTCTCTGAGAACGGCCAAGAAACGCTGCTCTGCCCTCCAGAAGATTTAACAGCTGCCAGTGCATTCCCCGGGCCCGTGGTCCGGAGGGAGGGCGGGAGAGAGGAAGAGAAGGAGGGAAAGAGGAAGAGAAGGAGGGAGGGAGGGAGGGAGGGAGGGAGCGACGGA
>JAWWEV010000404.1:0-12212 GCA_035583235.1 Hafferia zeledoni
CCCCCCCAGGAGGCAGCAGGTCCCCCCCAGGTCCCCCCCAGGAGGCAGCAGGTCCCCAGAGGGTGGTCCTACCTGCCCCCGAGCCGCAGTTGGGCGCCAGTTGGCCGTTGGAGCAGGTGCACATGTTGGGCCGGGAGCAGAACCCGTCCCCACAGGAGTTCCTGCAGATGGCTGCAGGGAGAGAAGGACATGGCCATGAGCCCCACGTGCCCCAGAGGGCACTGCCAGCCGCGGGGGCAGCTGTGAGTGCCCCCCCAGGGCTGCCAGGGGGTGGATACTCACGGACAATGCACTGGTTCCCTCCGGGCAGCGTTTTCCAGCCAGGGCAGCAGTAGGAGTGGAACCTGGAGCCACACACGTTGGGCCTGCAGATGACAAAGGGAAGGTCTCCTGAGGTCTCCATCCAGCCACAGATCCAGCCAGTTCTCAGTGACCTTCTCCTTGCTGAGTCCAGATGTCCCCGAGCCTCTCAGAGACATCTTTGCTGAATTCAGCAGCTCAGGGAGGAGGCAGAACCTTCAGGCTGGTGGAGGTTTCTGGTTTGGCTCTCCCAAGAGGAGATCTGGCTGCTCCTCATGGAAAAGCTGCTTCAGGGAAGGGGCACAGAAGTTTCTGTGTGGATGATTTGTGGCCCTTCTCTTCTTGTGAAATGAAATTCCTGCCTGGGCACGGTCGCTGAAACGACTGGGGACGATTTAACCCTGTGGGTTTTCCAAGGACAACGATCCCACCTCTCCCTCCAAGCTGGAAGTTTTGCCCCCAGTTCAGGGGTCCCTTTGGGTTTGATCCTGGGCTGAGTTTTTGCTGCTCCCCAGGGATCATCTCTCACAACAATCTGGGGGCACCAGGGGCGTGGAGTCACCCCGAGTGGGGGTGCCCAGGGGGAATAATTAGTGCCAAACGGGAGGGTGGGTTGGGCAATTCCTCCCCCAAGGCTGAGGGATCTGGGATTGGCTCATGGAATGAGGACAGAGCTCAAACCAAGGTGATTTCTGGCTCCCTGGGGTGGTTGTGTCCCCCTCCCTCCTGAGCCAGCAGGTCCCTCAGACCAAGGCTGGGGGTTTGGTGTTGGGGCACCCTCAGCTGTGGCACCTCCATGTTCTCCTCTCTGGGTGGGCACTGCCTGAGCAGCTCCACGAGCCTTTGGCAAAGGAGAAATGGGAGGAAAACGCTGGAAAACTCTCCTGTCCCAACCCAGGCAGCTCCTGGTCCATGGAGAGATCATGACCTGGGCCCACAGAGGAGGCTCTTCCTTCCTTCCTGCCCCCTGGAACTCCCCCCTGCTGCTCCCCAAAGCTCCTGGTGACCTCCAGCCATGGGTGCAGACCCCATGACACCAAAATTTCTGGTTCCAAGGACTGGGGGGGCTGTGCCATGAGTAAACCCCCCCCCCTGAGAGCTCCCACCAAACACTCCATGGGGGAAAATGTGCAGAGCTCAACCCACAGAAACACGGAATGGTGGGTTGGAAGAACCTCCAAACTCATCCCATCCCACCCCTCCATGGGCAGGGACCCCTCCCACTGTCCCAAGGGGCTCCAACCTGGCCTTGGGCACTGCCAGGGCTGGGGAAGCCTCAGCTTCTCTACCCAACTTGTGCCAGGCCCTGCCCACTGAGAGATGGAATTCATTTTTTTAATGATTATTAATAAGTTTCATAAAAGGAATGAAGCAAAATGGTCTCTGCAGGGTTTGGGCTTCAGCTGCTTCTCTCAGTGCCAAGTTCAAGCCCCCAAAAACCTCCCAGTTTTCTGTGCTATGTTTTTTTAGGGTCTCTCAAATCTTGGTGTCACCTTTTCTTTGTCAATAAGAGCATTTTCCCAGATCTTCCTGTGGGGAAACACTCCCTGGTCTGGGCACCTTTAAATTCACTCCCTGCAGAGCAGCCCCAGAGAAAACTTTCCTTTAAAAGAGACTTCAAATCCAACACATTTCCAAGAACTGCTTAACACCTTCACTTGGAAAGCAAATTCCCAACTCCTGCCTGGGTTTTTCCCTCCCTTAAATTCTGAACTCACTCAAAACTTCAAACAGAGTCCTCCAAACTTCCAGACAAGCTCAGGCAACCTCTCCATGCTCTGCCAGGTGAGCCCTTGCCACTCCAACCCTCCTTCGTGGCTCCTGCCAGGAACAAACCCAGCCTGGGCCACAAGGCCAAGATCAACCATTTCACCACATAAATCACCACACAAGGAACATTCAGGAGGAAAAGCCTCAAGTCAGAAGTTTCCAGCTTGGTTTGGTTCCTTCTGCTGCTTGGGGGGGTTTCATCTCAGGCTTTGTGACCAACCATATCCTTGCTATGAACATCATCCCAGGACACTGCAGAGATGGGGAAACCCATCTGAGCATCACCCCAGGACACTGCAGAGGTGGAGACACCCACCCCTGGGCCATCCTTGGTATGAACATCATCCCAGGACACTGCAGAGGTGGAGACACCCACCCCTGGGCCATCCTTGGTATGAACATCATCCCAGGACACTGCAGAGGTGGAGACACCCACCCCTGGGCCATCCTTGGTATGAACATCACCCCAGGACACTGCAGAGGTGGAGACACCCACCCCTGGGCCATCCTTGGCACTGCCCACCATGCCAAGGTCAGCCCTGGTTTCCCTTGGGGTCCTGTGGCCCAGAATTCCCAACTTTCCCTCTCAGTGCATCCCAAGCTTAGGGAGGGCTTGGAGGGTTCCCCCCAGGCCTCAGCTGGGGTTCTGCAGCTCCTTCCTCTCCATCCCCTGAGTCAGGCTGGAAAATAAGGAGGTGCCACCAGTCCCCTTTGGGAGCTCCTCACATTCCTCTCTCCCTACAGCTCTTCAGCCCTTCTGTCCCTTCCTGGCAGAGCCACAGCAGAGGGACAACAAATGCCTCTCCAAACCGCCCTCTCCATCCATCTTCTCAATTGCAGTGGCCATTTCCTAATTAATGGGCCTGACATAACGAGCTGTGCTCAAAGTCAGGCCATGGCTGAGCTTTTGTTGTCCCCTGAGAGGACAAACAGGGAGGAACTTGCAGGAAGTTGAGGTGGCACCAAAGGGCTCAGCAGGGCCACCCTCTGCTCCTTCCCCCTTGTCAGACACATTCCTGCTCCTGCAAACTGCTCAGGGGTTCATTAAACTAATTATCCCATCCCAATCCTGCCCCAGGAGTGGCTTTGGCAGGGCTGGTCCTTTTCCTGAGAGGCTCCTTTGAAACGGTCCCTCCCTTAATGAGCTCAGGGGCTGATTAACCCACAGCTCTGGCTGGGATTTGTCACCCCACGTTGCTTTGTTAATTGGCATTTGTGGGGGCACTGGAGGGGGAGAGGTTTGGTTGGTGGGGGGTTTGGGCCAGGCTTTGCTTTGCCCTGAGCTCCAAAGAGACACAACCCCACCAGAAACATCCACAACCTTCTGGAAGCCTCTTTTACCAACCAGACACCCCCAAGTACCCTCGTGGGGAGGGACAACCCCCAGAGCTGGTGCTGGGCACGGTGGAGTTGGAGGTTGGGAGGTTCTTACCATGAGCTCCAGGGTGGGAAATTCTGGGGGTCAAAATTTCACCCCACCAAAGGCCCCCAGATCTCTTGGGCTGTTGGGTTTGTTCCAGTTTCCTGGGAAATGCCCCATCCCTGGGAGTGTCCAAGGCCAGGTTGGAACAACCTGGGCCAGTGGAAGGTGTCCCTGCCCATGGCAAGGGTGGCACTGGGTGAGTTTGAAGGTCCTTTCCAACCCAAACCCCTCTGGAAGCCACAGGAAGTTCTTTGTGCTCCGTGAGGGAGTAAAAAATACTGAAGAGAAAAACTGAAGGAACACATTCAATCAACACATTTGGGTGTTGGATTCTGCCTGAGATGCTTAAAGAGTCTCTCCAAACACCCCTGGGCCCAAGTTCTTTGTGCTCTCCTGGTGTGGGACTCTCCTTTTCTGGTCCAGGTTGTTCCAATTGCTCCAAACCAGAGCAGAAGGACGAGGTTTGGGGATTCTACAGCCAAACCCCCTGGGATTTGGGGCTCTGCAGGAGGGGGCTCTCCCTGCCAGACCCCTCTGGTGGCATCTGGAGGTGCTTCCTAAGCCCAGCAGAACATTATTTAAACCAGCTCTCCAACAGATCTCTCACCCCTGCTTGGAAAACAGGGAGTTTTCAAGGGTGGAAATGCTGAGCTTTGGACCCCAAGCCATGAAGGTCACTCCACACAGAGCATGGGAAGTGCCTGGGGAGAAGCTGCAGCCCCTCCAAGCTCTGCCAGCTCCCCCTGTGGTACCCACCACAACCCCCTGCTTGGCCAGAGCCTGCTGTCCCCAGGGCCAGGCAAACAATGACTCTTCAGTTGTCCCAGATTGGAGCTGCTCAAACTTCCTCCCTCAGCCCAGGGGGACGTTTCTGCTCCTCCAGCAGCTGCTTCCCAGCCCAGGAGGAGGAGGAGGAGGAGGAGGAGGGAGGAGGAGGGAGGAGAGTGCTCAGCTCCCTGCAAGGGACTAGGAGCCAGACTGTGGCCACCACTGAGGGCTCCCCAACCCACCCTGGGGGTGCTGGGACTTCAGTGTCTGCTGCTTCAAAGGGCAGGAGGGTTTGCAGAAATCGTTTCTGGCTCGGGGAATCTGCCCTTCATTTTTAAAGGGCACTTGGGATTTGGGCTCTTCAGACTCAGCAGAACTCAAAAGGATTTCAGCTGTAAATGAGTTCTGAACAGGGTCTGGTCACCCAAGTCACCACTGGCCACCAGTGACCTTCTCTTCTGGGGGTTGGGAGCAGTGGAAACACTTTTTTTTTCCTCCACCCTTCCCTTTTCTTCCCAGGGCTGCAGGAGACAACGTTGTCTGTGCCCACATCAGCTCCTTCCAGGGCTTCCCACCCCTCTGTGGGCACAGGAATCAGCCCCACAGGCTGACCCAGAGCCCCTGGAGGAACTTCTCAAGGCACAGCCTTCCTTCCCTTCACTCACAGAGCCTGGGAGGGACCTCTGGAGATCCCCAGTCCTTCCTTCCCTTCACTCACAGAGCCTGGGAGGGACCTCTGGAGACCCCCAGTCCTTCCTTCCCTTCACTCACAGAGCCTGGGAGGGACCTCTGGAGATCCCCAGTCCTTCCTTCCCTTCACTCACAGAGCCTGGGAGGGACCTCTGGAGACCCCCAGTCCTTCCTTCCCTTCACTCACAGAGCCTGGGAGGGACCTCTGGAGATCCTCCAGTCCAGCATCCACAGCCAGAAAGATTTTTGGGGCTGTTTCTCCCTGAGGAATGAGGAGAAAGTCCTTGGGGGTCACACAGGGTGTTCCTTCCTTGGAGAAGCTCAAAGCCCAGCCCAGGGCTTGGCCAATGTTGGAGCTCCAGGAGCAGATGGTGGCAGCTCCAGGAGCCCTCTGAGCTCCAGCCCCAGCCCCAGGTGGGTGTCAGAGCTCTGGGTTCAGCTCTCTGGCACGTTCCTGGCAGCACCAACAGCTCTGGCAGCACCAACAGCTCTGGCAGGGTGGGAGCAGAATGTGACCCACCCAACACCAAAGCACTTCCCAAGAATTGCAGCCAGGACAGACTTAAACTAACCCTGAGCCAAGAGCAGGGCCAGGAACCATCTGGGCCAACCAGGCCCCAGCTCTGGCTCTGCCTGAGCCCTCTCTCGCTCCTGGCACAGCTTTGCCCCCAGATGGCACCTCGGGGCACAACCAGGCATGGAGTGACACGGCCCCGTTGGAAACACCCACAAAGCAGCTCCCAGAGGCAACAACCTGCCAGCACTGCCCACAGCAACGGGCACCAGAGCCAGGGGCAGTGCCAGGGCCAACCCCCGAGGTGGCACCACCCCTGGGAGGGAAATGGGAAACACAACCCAGCTGTCACTGCACATGGTTGGGTTGGAGGGACCTCAAAGCCCACCCAGTGCCACCCCTGCCATGGGCAGGGACCCCTCCCACTGTCCCAGGGTGCTCCAACCTGGCCTGGGGCACTGCCAGGGCTGGGGCAGTCACAGCTGCTCTGCCCAACCTGTGCCAGGGCCTGCCCACCCTCCCAGGGAGGACAAACACCAGCAGGTGAGGTTGGGTGACTCTTCACAGCCCCCCCAGCTGAACCCTGAGCTGCTGTGCCCGCTGTGCCCCCCCAGGCAGAGCCAATTGCACAGACCCTGCTCCCGTGGGACCCTCTGTGGTACCCCCATGGCAGGAGCTTCCCCTGCCCAGCTGAGCCCTCCCCGAGCTCCGGGAGTGGTGGCTGTGCCAGCCTGGACCTGTGTGCCAGCTCAGCCCCACGTGCCAACCTAAACCATGTATGTGAACCAGGCAGGGCCCCCCAAACTCACCCTCTGAGGGAGTCCTGGCCTCTCCTCCCCACCCTGCCCGGCTGTGCCAGCCCAGCCCCACTCTGTGTGCCAGCCCAGCCCCACGTGCCACGCTGCCAACCCAAACCACGTGTAGAACAGGCAGGGCCCCCCAAACTCACCCTCTGAGGGAGTCCTGGCCTCTCCTCCTCACCCTGCCCGGCGGGCGCTCCTCGTACCCCCCGAAGCGGTCGCTGTGCAGGTCGCCCTCCAGCTGCCCCCGTGCCCGCTCCACGCACACCACGGCGCTCCAGCCCAGCACCAGCCTGGCCAGCCACAGCACCCCCATGGCTCCTGCAGCCCCTCAGCTGCCCCCAAAGCTCCTGCCAGCTGCAGCTCCCTCTGCCTCGCTGGGGGGGGTGGATGTTGGCAGCAGCCCCGCGGTGCCAAAGGGCCGTCCTGCCCTTCCTAGAGGGGAGAGAGGAGAGAAGAGCTGAGCGTTCCCAAGGGCTGGCACAGCTCTGAAACCATCCCAGGAGTGCCCTTCCTGGGGTGGTCTCACAGTGCCACCCACTTGGGCTCCCTCTGTGTGTTGCCACCATCGTTCCCTCCCACTGTGGGGCCAAATCTTTCCTTCCCAAGAACTGGAGACCAAGAGAAAGTGTCCAAGAGATGACCAAGAGATGGCCAAGAGGTGACCAAGAGGTGACCAAGAGGTGACCAAGAGTGGTGGCTCTGCCTCCCATCCATTGTCCTGCCCTCCTGGTGGAGACACCAAGAGTGGGGGAAGCCCCCCAAGCCAGGGAGAACTTCAGGAAAGAGCAGATCCGATTTATGGACCATGTTCCCAGTTCTGTTGGGCTCCAGACAGGCCCTGGTGGGGAGATCCAGCCCCACATCAAACCACCCACGTGGTTCTGGCTGCCTGAGGGGCACAGCCTGCTGGGAAAGCCACCAGGGGAATGGGCACACCAGGGCACACCAGTACATGCCAGGGCACACCAGGGCACACCAGTAGGAAAAAGGGGCCTGGTGGGTGGCGTGAGGTGGCAAACCATGAGCTGGGACTAAGGATGGTGCCCTGGGCTAAGCCTGGCATGGATGGAGAGAGGAAGGACTGAGGAGAAGGTTGGGCATGTTGGGGGTTGTAGAAGAGCTCCTGGGCTGGCACAGGCAGCCAAGCACAGGAGGGCACAGGAGGAGGGTGGTCCAGGGCCAAAACCCGTTGGGGGGGGGGGGGGGGGGCCAGCGGGGGGGGCAGGAGCCCCTCACACCCCTCTTGGCATGAGCAGGGCTGGCCCAGCCCCAGAGCCTGGAGATGGGCACGGCTGGGCACGGGCCAGAGCAGAGTGTGCCCCCCAAACCACCCCAGGGCAGGTCCTCGAACTCAGAGAGTTTCTGCCACGAGCAAACCAACCCCTTGCTGGGCAAACAGGGACGTGGCAGAGGGGCCCATGGGCAGAGCCCAGAGGGAAGGGGGCACAAGGAGCCCAGGGGGGTCTCTGGAGCAGCTTCACCTCCCTCCTCACGGCCAGCCCGGGGCTGAGGGGCTTGGGGTGGAGGGGACCAGCCCTGGGGACAACCAGTGACCATGGGGACAGTCTGGGGACAACCAGTGACCATGGGGACAACCTGGGGACAGTCTGGGGACAGTCTGGGGACAGCCAGGGACCCTGGGGACAACCAGTGACCATGGGGACAGTCTGGGGACAGTCTGGGGACAGCCTGGGGACAGCCAGGGACCCTGGGGACAACCAGTGACCATGGGGACAGTCTGGGGACAGTCTGGGGACAGTCTGGGGACAGCCAGGGACCCTGGGGACAACCAGTGACCATGGGGACAACCTGGGGACAACCAGTGACCATGGGGACAGTCTGGGGACAGCCTGGGGACAGCCTGGGACCCCAGGGGGCTGCTGTGGAGTGTGGAGAGCAGGGAGGGTCCAGGCTGAGCTCAGGGAGGTGCCAGGCTGAGCTCAGGGAGGGTCCAGGCTGAGCTCAGGGAGGGTCCAGGCTGGGCTCAGGGAGGTGCCAGGCTGGGCTCAGGGAGGTGCCAGGCTGGGCTCAGGGAGGGTCCAGGCTGAGCTCAGGGAGGTGCCAGGCTGGGCTCAGGGAGGTGCCAACAGGACAACCCAACCCAAAGGCCACCCCACAGACCCCACTCCCATCCCCACCCCCCAGTGCCCAAAGGTGCCCCATGGGCAGCCCACCCTTGCCCCTGCTGCCTGGCATCAGCCCAGGGGGCACCTCCCACCTGGAGCCCCCCAAAATCTGGTTTTTAGGGGGGAAAACCCTCCTGGCTCTGCCCTTTGCAGCGCTGAGTGGAACAATCTGGAGCTGCCAGAGAAGGGAAAGGGCCCCCTGAGTGTCCCCCCTGCCCTCCCCCAGCCCTGCCCTGCCCGGAGCAGCAGGAAAAGCTGCCCAGACTCGGCAGAAAAGGGACCTGAACCCAAGGTAAAAAAAAAGAAAGGGAAAAAAAGAAAAAAAAAAAGAAAGAAAAAAAAGGAAAAAAGGGGGGGAAAAGGGGAAAAAAAGGAAAAAAGGGAAAAAAAGGGAAAAAGGAAAAAAATGGAAAAAGGAAAAAAAGGGAAAAAGGAAAAAAAGGGAAAAAGGAAAAAAGGGAAAAAGGAAAAAAAAGAAGGAAAAAAGGAAAAATGGGAAAAAAAAGAAAAAAGAAAAACAAAGGGAAAAGGGGAAAAAAGGAAAAAGAAAAACAAGAAAAAAGAAGGAAAAAAGAAAAATGAAAAATGAAAAAAAAAAGGGGGGGAAAAAAGATTAAGAAATAATTCAAATCCCAGTGTGCCCCAGCCGGGAATGGCTCAGGAATTTTTCAGGCTCTAAAATTTCAGGGAGAGAAGGAGAGTGGGAAGGGGAAAGGCAGAGCTGAGACAAAGAAAATGCCCTTCCTGCAGCCCCCAGAGCGGCGGCTTCGCCTCCTCAGCTCCGGTGACCCCGGAGAGACAAAAGGGAGAGTGTTCCCTCCCCGAGGGGGAAAAGGTGCTCAAAGAGCACAAATCGAGGATTCCAAGGCAAGTCCAGCTGCAGCCGAGTCCTCCCAGAAAGCCGGGAATCCCGAGCAAAGATCCACCCTGGGAACACTCACACCAAGAGGGTGGAAAAATCAGTTTGTCCCAGCAAGAGAGTGAAAAATTGGAATTTTTCAAGAGGCTCCAAAGTTCTTTGCAGCGCTGAGAAATTCCAGCAAAGCCCATTTGGGGAAAGACACTGAGAGAATCCACCACTAAGGAAGGTTTGAAAGCGGGTTGGGAAGAGCAGGAAACACTCCCAAGGAAAAGCTTTGGGTGTGCAAATGAATCAATTAAACCGGGTGGAAATCACAGGGAAACATCGGAGAGAGAAAAGAGGGAGAGAGAAAAGAGGGAGAGAGAAAAGAGGGAGAGAGAAAAGAGGGAGAGAGAAAAGAGGGAGAGAGAGGAAAGAGGGAGAGAGAGGAAAGAGGGAGAGAGAGGAAAGAGGGAGAGAGAGGAAAGAGGGAGAGAGAAAAGAGGGAGAGAGAGGAAAGAGGGAGAGAGAGAAAAGAGGGAGAAAAAGAGGAAAGAGGGAGAAAGAGGAAAGAGGGAGAAAGAGGAAAGAGGGAGAAAGAGAAAAGAGGGAGAAAGAGGAAAGAGGGAGAAAGAGGAAAGAGGGAGAAAGAGGAAAGAGGGAGAAAGAGGAAAGAGGGAGAAAGAGGAAAGGGAGAGAGAAAGAGGCAGAAAAAGCAGCTCTGCAGCTCTGGCTTTAGGCTGAAAGGGTTTAAATACCTTCAGGTCCTGGCAGGGCTGATGTGCCCAGAGCTCCTTTGTTTAGTGCAGAGGTCTGGGCAGAAAAGAGGCACTAAAAGCCTGACTGGTGAAGGGAGAGAGAAGAAAAGGTGCAGCCTCATCCAGCTTGGCCAGGGGGAGGGCCCTGCGAGGGAAAGGGGTGCAGGAGGAGTGGGAGTAGCAGCAGCTCAACCCAACCACATTCTTGAGCCAAAAGTTTGCAGCTCCGAGGAGGGGCTGGGGGAGAGAGAGGTTGGGTTTAGCCCTGGCTGAGTGCTGAGCATCACCTCGGGGGCGCTTCATTAGGCCGGGGCTGCGGCTCAGCCCGGCCCAAAGTTAGGCTGGAGCTGCAGGGGGGCATTAGTGACAGTGGCTTCACATCAAAGGGCTTGGGGGGGGAGGATAATTCGGGTTTAATTTGGGATTTATCCTTAATTTCCAGTGGTTGAAAAATGAGGGGGTGTTACAGTTTAAAACAAACAAACAAAAAAAATTGAGGAAAAAGCACTTTTCTTGCTGTTCATTGCTCTGGATTGAGTAGAACTCACAGGAAATTAAGGCAAGATAGAGGTGACCCAGCCCACGAGTTTCGTGCTCAAAAATGACCTTTGGCCCCAGAGGAGAAAAAGCTCAGGAGTCAAAAAGCATTTTCTCAAAATAAATACATGAAAAAAAAGAAATCAAAGCATGTTGGGGATATTTAAGCCTTTCTCCTAAGGAAGAACTTTGTCAGTTTTGAGTTTAATTCCACTCTTTTCCTCCAGAAAAAACCTGCCTAAAACAGAAAAAAAAAATGCCTAAAACAGAAAAAAAAAATGCCTAAAACAGAAAAAACCCACCTAAAACTAAAAAAACCCACGACCAAAAATACTTTTCTCCTTCTTTAGGAACTGTGAGTGGTGGCTTTTCTTCAAATAATGTCCAATAAAACACACAGGGCCCTCCTCCCTCTGCTTTGTGCCACTGGAGGAGGGGCAGAATTCCCTGGAAAACCCAAAGCCAAGAGGCCAAGAGGTGCAGAGAAGCTCCTGCACCAAATGGTGGATGAGGAGGAGGCGTCTCCATCTGCCTGGAGCTCCTTCCCCTCTTCACACCCATCCCAGGGGGTTCCACCCCTCCAATCCTCCATCCCAGGGGGGTCCAACCCTCCAATTCTCCATCCCAGGGGGGTTCCAACCCCCTAATTCTCCTTCACTCCCATCCCAGGGAGTTCCAACCCTCCAATTCTCCATCCCAAGGGGGTTCCAACCCTCCAATTCTCCATCCCAAGGGGGTTCCAACCCCCTAATTCTCCTTCACACCCATCCCAGGGAGGTCCCAATTCCCCATCCCAGGGGGTTCCAACCCTCCAATCCTCCATCCCAGGGGGTTCCACCCCTCCAATCCTCCATCCCAGGGGGGTCCAACCCTCCAATTCTCCATCCCAGGGGGTTCCACCCCTCCAATTCTCCATCCCAGGGGGTTCCAACCCTCCAATTCTCCATCCCAGGGGGGTCCAACCCTCCAATTCTCCATCCCAGGGGGGTCCAACCCTCCAATTCTCCATCCCAGGGGGGTTCCAACCCCCTAATTCTCCTTCACACCCATCCCAGGGGGGTCCAACCCTGCAATCCTCAGCTCCCAAGGGACAGGAATTCCAGGGCTCCCAGGGACACCCTCAGCCCTTCTCCTGCCTCCTTTGAAACCTCCTGCTGCCTCCTTTGTTCTTCTGGCTCGTCCTAATCAACCCCCTGCAGGCTTTGCAGGAGTCAGGGCCATGATGCTCAGCCTAATTAGCAGCAAACTGATGATGTTCAGCCTAATTAACAGCAAACTCGTCAGCACTGACAGGGAAAAGGCAGAGCTGCTTTTCCCAGGAAGGGAGTCTTGGTTTTCCACCCTCAAGGGCCCAGCTCTGGAGGCAGAAGATCAACTTCCAACATCCCTCACTCCTTCCTTGGGATCATCCCATTGATCCCTCCCTCCTGACTGGGATCATCCCACTGATCCCTCACTCCTTCCTTGGGATCATCCCACTGATCCCTCCCTCCTGACTGGGATCATCCCACTGATCCCTCACTCAACTGGGATCATCCCATTGATCCCTCCCTCCTGACTGGGATCATCCCACTGATCCCTCCCTCCTGACTGGGATCATCCCACTGATCCCTCCCTCCTGACTGGGATCATCCCACTGATCCCTCACTCCTTCCTTGGGATCATCCCACTGATCCCTCCCT
>JAWWEV010000405.1:0-12198 GCA_035583235.1 Hafferia zeledoni
ATAGAGGGGGTAGAATACACAGCCTTGATCACCCCCACACAGTGCCAGCTGGTCCCACCTGCTAAACTAGGACACTTAGTTACAAATTCGGGCTCTCACAATGTAACATCTTCCTTGTTGGCTAAAAAAAAACAACAAAAAAACCCCCAAAACTAAAAAGCACAGTTTTTGTAAAGCAGTTCAGGAACCACTTTGCATATTCTAGTTTCTTACTCATTTATATGTCAAAAGGCAAAGGCCAGAATCTCAGCTCTAATTTCAAGTGTAAATCAGAATAGGTTAATTCTGTAAAGAAGTCTGACAGTAGAAACATGAATGTGGCAAACTGATTCAAGATTGAGGTTATGCACTCCACCAGTGACAAATGACATTGTAAGAGCTGAGAAGATGAGTGGCTCAAAGGCCAACTCTGCTTCAGACTCTTCTGTTGTAAAGTGAGAGAGCCACCTAAAAAGTGCATTTTTAACAATGCTTCCTCACCAGAAACATGTAATGTAAGAGCTTTTCAATTATACTTTCATAAGAAAAATGCCTTTTGATCTACACATTTGTTATGGAAAAAGGCAGCACTTTTTCCTTTGCATCAAGGTACACTTGGTTATTACATCATCTCATTGTGTTCCTTTTTGTGGTGTGGGACTTCCTTTCAACCTGTTGCATTTCAGATTGCTGGAAAAGCAAACTTGGATGTTCAGGAACCAAACATCAGTGTCCTACAGAGTTTGTCATTGAAAGGGCACCATGACCAAGATATTGCCAACTTCAATCCCACTTTGAGGGGCTGGTTCAAAGAAATTCTGTTGTAATGCTGTTCCATATATGATGTTCTATGTAACACAGAAGTTAATTCTTTTATGAAACATGCACTGGCTTTTGTTCATTGTTCTACAAAATTAAATTTCCCAGAAGACCTAAAATAATACTAGTTTTTATCTTCCCAAAGCTATGTTTAAAAAATATCCTTTGATTCATATGTTCTGTTTACAACTGTTCTTGTGGGCTGGGGAAAAGACATCCCATGTATTAGGAAAGTTTCTCAGACATTTTGGGCAGGAAAAAAATACATCAGAAATAGCTGCAGGTGTCCAGCCACAGTCCAACCCTGGCACAGCTCTCAAATTAAGACTCCTCTTGAAAATGTCAAAGTTTACATTGCATTTTGTGGTTCAGTGAAGTCTCACTCGGCTTCTCTTTGAGGTTCATTAGCCAGTGGTCCACAGGACTACTCTTGTGCTACTGGTGAAGACATTTCAAAGCAAAAAGGTTTTGGCCACTTTCCTTAGCAATCTTCTGGCTTTTTCATATTCAAGGTACTGCTGAATTGCAGCCAGACTTAGTTTCCAGCTGAAATGACTGACTTCATAAATTTGTTTTAGTGGAACTGATCTGGGTCCGTCTTTTTTATATGACCCATCCAAATATATGTGCACATTGGTAAGATCTCTGCAACCCTTCTCCTCTTTGGGCTGCACAGCCACAGTTCTCTGCCTTCTCTCATATGAGAGATGCTCCAGTCCCTTCATCTTCCAGGTGATGTTCTGGACTCTCTGCTGTGGCTCCACGTCTGTACTGGGGCATCAGGCCTGGCCCCAGCACTCAGCCTTTGCAACCCTTTTCCTGATGCAGCCCAGAGTGCTGCTCAGCCTTCCCTGCTTCAGGGGGCGTTGTGGAATGCACCTTCTACACACCACACTCTTTGCCTGTGTGGATACCCACAGGAATGCAAATTTAGGCTTCTAAAGCCAGAAAGTGGCCCTTCCATACCAAAAGCACTTGGGCTAAACCTCACAGAAAATGATATGCTTTTAAACTCCAAGATTTGGATGGCAGATATTTTGAAGCAATCACAACACAGTATAATTAAAGAAAACTGTAAAGTGTTGGAGAAAGTTTTATCTCTAATCTGGTCTCTTCTGTACAGTGCACTGTGACACCAGTCTATATTAAAGACCATTCAATGTGTCACTATCTTCCCAGACCACTTCTGTAAAAATAGAGTAGCATTTTATGAACATGCTTTATTTACTACATAGATAGGTGGAAATACATAAATTTTAAAATAGCAACGGGAAATGCTGAGGATTTAAAATATTTGCATCACAACATTCCCTTTGGTAACTATTACGGCTCAGGCTGCATGCTCTCCTTCTCTGTTAAAGCATTACATCCTTTTGCTACTCGTACACCAGTTGCTACCCTTTGCTGACAAACAATGTTTGCCATTGTTGATGACTTTGAATATATTTCTGTTTGAATAAATAACAGGAAATTCTTAATGGTGCCTAGTAGACATGTCAAAGCTTTTCCTTCTTGTTAACCCTGCACACAGAGTAGTGTTCCTAAAAAATCCAGAGCAGTTTAAGAACACTGGAAGACCTCACACTCAACTGCTCTCAGGAAGGGTTTTCGTTTGCTGAAATGAAACAAACAAACAAAAACAACAAACAAAACAACACCCTAGAAGATTAGGCAGCAGAATGAGTCAGGACTGTAAAGCAGCCCATTTGAATTCCAGTATATGATGCAGTTTACAGGCATGACTGTGTTTCATGTGCAAATTTTCTAGTAAATGAATGAAGTTATACTGAAACCCAAGATCCAGCTTTTTGAAAAAAAAAAATCTACAAGGTAAAATACAAGTTTCCACTGGGTAACCACAAAGTGGAATCAGCACACAGTTTACAACTCTCCCCCCCCAAAATATTACGTGTATACACACCCATCCCATCCCATCCCCCCCATGTACTGATGCCTTTCCTGCCCACAGCAATCTGCCAAAACCTGATTTGTTTTCAGTTACTATCATCTGCAAGAGTGGATGCAGTGGAGTTGAATAGATTTTGTAAATTTTCTCACTTGGTAATTAGGATAATGCATCTGCCAGCTCCAGATCCTCAGCTAGCAGCCTTCTTATTTAATGGAGACTGCAAGGCTGTGCCCTTAAACTGTAGGAGTTTAAATCAGTGGAGAGCCAGAATGATTAAGTGAAGGATGTGCCAGGATTATTAAATTGAACAGCCTGTCTAAACATTCACACGTGCTCCACAAAGACCCTGAAAGCTGCAAGGAACACTTTGATGCTCTCTCATAGAGGATCATGGAATCACAGAATATGCCATGAGGATCATCACACAGGACACCCCAAGAATCCCACCCTGTCCCTCAGAACATTGTCCAAACCCTTCTGGAGCTCTGGCAGCCCTGGGGCTGTGCCCGCTGCCCTGGGGAGCCTGGTCAGTGCCCACCATCCTCTGGGGGAAGAGCCTTTCCCTGATATCCAACCTAAACTCCCCTGACTCAGCTTCAGGACACTTCCCTGAGTCCTGTCACTGGCCACCAGAGTGAATGGATCCGCGCCTGCCCCTCCACTTCCCCTGATGAGGATGGTGAGGACCACAATGAGGTCTCCCCTCAGTCTCCTCTTCTCCAGCTGAACACGCCAAGTGCCCTCAGCTGCTGCTCAGACTGACTGGTGACAATCACCTACCGTGGGATTATCACACCCAGCTCCTTTCACAGGTCACTCTTATGGACAAGAACTAGATTTAACATTTAGGGATGTCTCCATGGACATATTTGGAGACAGCTTCACTCAGGAACTGCCTTGCTTATGACCTCTGGATTAAATCACAGCAACATTATCTGCTTTAGACCACTACTTAGTAATACTCATACATTCAGTCTTGAGTTAACAGCTGGACCAACTCCTGGGGCTGGTTCATGATTGCTGCATTCTGCACCCTGTACTTTTTAAAAGTAATAACCATAGGAAAGCACTGAGGACTGAAATATTCATGTAACTCACTGAATCTTGCCTTCCTCACACTACTTTAGGTTACCACAGTTACAGAGAGTAACCAGCTTATGGCATAACTTGAAAAGCAAAGCATATTTAATGCATTTTTTCCCATTAGGAGGCAAAAATAACAGCTGTTCTTTTGCCCTTTTGCAGATAACTGAAACAGCAATTCTTTCATTCTTTCCTGCCCCAGCTGCTGCTCTTTTTTTGCTCATGTTTTCCACTATTGCTGTCAAATCTAAAAAGACAGGGGCAAAAATCCTATTAAAATGCAAAGAAAGACACAAGAACCCTGCAGTCACTCTTCATTAACAGCAAATCTGCCTATGAAAGTAAATTGAAAGTAGAGAAGCAAATAACAGACATCAGAACAGAGGAAAACCATCTAGTCCTTCCCTTCCCAAACATCCCTCCAGGTAGTGAGCAGTGCACACTGGGTGGGACAGCCAGGGAGGTGTGGCAGGGGGTTTGCACCTAAACCAGGAGTGACCTCTGAACTGCAGCAATTAAACTTATCCCAGGGCATGGGGTACAAGCAGATTTCTCTGCAGGGTATCTTTGAGAGAGGCACTGGCCTATTCAACCAGGACTTCTTTACACACTTGTTTGCTTTTGTGCATTGGAATAGTCGATAAAAGGATTTCTTTGTTGGTATTATTTCTTTAATTGCTACTCTGCACTAAGACTTTTTCTTCTCAGTTATTCAGAACTTGGAAATGTAGGTGCAAATACCAAATAAATGCATGGCAATTATTTTAATTCAAGGAAGTTGCAGAGCATATGTTGGTTGTGTAGCTCGTTTAGCAAAAGCACACACACAACCTTTTGGACTACTGTTTCTTTTACTGCAGCAAACTTTGGTATTCTGTGCTACACTCTGCTTGTAGATAGAGCAGCTGAGATAATAAAGAGAGGGCCAGAGCCAGGTGACCTTGGATAGACAGCTCTCAAAATGTGACCTGCCCACACTAAAGACAGAACCACAGCAATAATTTTAGGAGTGCACTAGCAAAATACACCACCTTTTTCTTGAAGAATTCTGCAATTATACATTTATAAAAATAATCTTATTTATTTAAGCAAAAGTATAAAAAAATTTAAAGTGTGTTTTTTGGTCGAAAAGTAAACCCACAAAGTTCAAATACTCATTGCTACGAACATATTACACTATTTTCAGATGTAAACAGCAGCTTAATTTCACCCACTTAATAGGGAATGGTGCATGAGAAAGTAGAGACAGAGTCAGCATAAATGTGTGTGTGTTATCCTAGTCACAAGCATTTCCCTCCATTCAGTACTGTTCTCTATCTACACCCAAGCATATTAAAGCTTTAATTTCTTTCACAGATCATTTTGAACGACTTTCACATTGAAATTTTCAATAATCTGAAGTGCTGAACTAGTCCTTCTCCCTGCATCCTTAGGAGTGGTAGGAGGATTTTTTATCTTTAAGAAAAACACAAAATAATCACATAGCCACCAAGAAGGAAACACCACTTGGCTTGTTCCCAACACAACACAGTTGTAGCTGTGAGAACAGTAGCAACCAAGTACTTTAATGAACAATCCTTTGGTTTCTATGCCAGCAATGCTCACCTTTGAAGGTGAGTAAAATTCACACCGTATTGACTAGCCCTTACTTCTTTCTTTAAGGATTTGAAGAGTTTCGAAACACCCTTTCTTCCTGCAGGGCTTTGCCTTGGCAGGGAGCCCAAATCCAGCCCCCAAATCCAGCCCCGCACTCCTGCTCTGCCTCAGCACATTTTCCATGGGCAGCACTGGGCTCAGAGGAGGCACATCCCTGTCTGTAGCCGCGGCAGCCCATGAGCCCCTCACACCCTGACTGGCAGCACAGCAGGGCTCACCCAGGAGGGGGCTGGAGTCATATTTTAGCAAATAAAAATACCCTTTAAAAGACCCTTCGAGTTTTTGCAGTTGTGATGGTCTCAGTTCTGATGGTATCAGTTAGCATCCATTTCCCGTCCAATATAATCCTTCAAGTAGTATAATAAAAGAGTTTTTCCCCATCAGCCTGACTCACACATGCCAGGCTCCAGAGGCACCCTTGCCACATCCTCAGCACTGCTTTTGCGGCACCAGCCTCTCCCAACACCAAAGACAGAGAATGTCTCTGCTAGGGGAGCAGATGTAGCAAGACGAATGGAATCAACAAAGCAGCAACAGAAATGGTCACCTGAGAAGCAGAGGATGCTCATCCCCTTCCTTGTCTGCCTTTCCCTAATTACTTACATTACTTCATTAGGTTGGGCTCTGGAAGGCACATCCCTCTTTCCTCTGAGGATAGTTTGATTTACTGTTTATACTGAAACCAGGAGCAAAATGTACATGAACGCAAGGACGAAAGATCTGTTGACTGACTTTGCTGCATGCCTTAAATCTCCCTTTCAAACATACAGTTTCCAGCGTCGGGATATGCAGAAGGATTAGGGGCTCTATTAGCTCTTTAGTCCTGATGCAGCGAAGGATTTAGCACGTACTTATCTTTAACACACGAACACTCCCCGGAGCTTCCCCGGCCCTGCCGATGTGCACTCGGCCAGTGACCCGCACGGTGCGTCACCCCGGGCTGAGCCGCTCCGCTCCTGGGGCCATCGGCATTCCCACCCTCAGCTCTGAGGGGCTCTCGGCGCGCGGTGAGAGGGACCAGCTCAGTCTGTGCTTCCCTGGCCCTGCCGATGTGCACTCGGCCAGTGACCCGCACGGTGCGTCACCCCGGGCTGAGCCGCTCCGCTCCTGGGGCCATCGGCATTCCCACCCTCAGCTCTGAGGGGCTCTCGGCGCGCGGTGAGAGGGAGCAGCTCCCTCTGCGCTGCCAGGGGCTGTCGGGAACAAAGTGCACCCACAAGGGCGGCAAATCTTACGCTTTGTTAGGAATTAAGAAACAACGAGACACTGTAACGTTCCCACAGTGCATAGGTAAAGGTTAGTTCAGGATAAGGTGAGTGCTAAACTGTGTTCTGTGTGAAACCAAACTATAATGTGTAGGTAAAAGCCTACAGGTCCACCTTAATCCAGTTGAACTATTACAATCATGTCCTGACCTAGAAGAAAACAAGGAAAGTCTTCGATATTTAATAGAGATTAACTAACATTTTCTCGAGGAGAATGTACTTTCAGGTCAAAATCTTTGCTTTCTTGAGCCCAAATTCACTGTTGTGCAGCAGGAACTTGTCTGCTGTGCACCCGTGTACGAACATGGATGAAAATTTGTCAGGAGAAAACATTTCTGTAGGACCAAAGATGTGTTAAAATAAACCAATTTCAAGATTTTAGTTATGTCATTAAGTAAATATGTTTTGGAATAAATGCACTTCCTATTAGAAACAAAAGGAAAAATACCTTTAATTTCAGAAGCACCTGGATTTGATCTTACAGAAGTCAGATATATATTTGCTAATAAAAATGCAGTTGTGTTGATTTAATTGGATATACTTGATCATATAACAACTTAAATAAATATTTGATTACATAACTTAAATTAATGCTGTTTTTAGTTTCTTTCCCCTCCCCCAGTCATAAGTACAAGCACCCCAAATTGAAATACCACCTCTGCAGAGTTTCTGTAATATGATTTTCAATCCAGTGCTGCCACTCTTGCTGCGAGAACTAAACCAGACAGAATCAGTACATTATAAGGTCAGCTTTCAGTGCCATGACTTTCTTAAAACCCTAAAGCTAACATTTAAAAAATGTAAGGACTTAAGAAGTATTTAAAGTCCTAAATGTAAGAACTTAAGGACCTAAAGTGAGAGGTGGGGAAACTTTATTAGTATTCCCAAGGGTCAAATCACAACAGGCTGATCTCCCTAACTTGAAAGTAAATGGAGGAAAAGCTAATGGAGCAAAAGACCATTTAGGATATTATAAATTCACACCAAGTCTGCAGGATTTGCAGCACAGACAGTGCACCCCCTGTGGGAATTCAGAAACCTCCTTGCCTGAAAGGAGCATCTCTAGTCGTACACTGATTGCTGACAGTGTGGGAACAGGATGACACATGTAGACTTTTCCACACGTCCCAGAGATACAACAAGGCTTTCCTCTCTGCCTAAGCTGATGAGAAGAAAGAAACTGGTGACCCCTGACACGGTGTGGTGGACCAGAGGCTTGAAGGAAATTAAACAGCTCCGATTCTGAAGAGAAGTAGGAACTCATTTCCTAAAAAACATACAGGGTGACATGCTGGCCCCTCCACAGTCACATATTTTGGTTTAAGACAGGTACAAACACATGTAATTTACCCCCACTGGCAGAGAAGTGCATGTCTGGTTCTTGCTGTCCCTGGAGAAGGCAGAGACAGACAGTCAAGGAGTTGAAAAAGGAACTAAATAACTTCTTGGGCCACATGTTCCAAAACAGATGCTAAAGAAAACCTGGGTAGGGATGTTCAAGGGTGTTGAGGGGTTTCTTTCAGAAATTGGACTTCTGAACGTTCCAGGCCTGGTTCAACTCCTGGAGACTGGAGCAGATATCAGCTAAGAAGCAACAAGAGCACAGCTGCTGTGGACCCTTAAAGGAGAAATCTCTCCCTAGGAGCTCTCAGTGACTCCCCAGAAGTTTCTCATGAGAACACTTCGACTTTCACATGGGACCCCAGAGGTGCACCTGAAAACAGGTAGGATGAGTTCATCTAAATATTGGACTTGTGAGATACGGGTTATAACCCATTAACGTTTGTAATTGGGTGGTGTGAGGTTCACTTTAGCCAATAGAACTCAGCCTTAACCCGGTGTGTAATAAATGTCTGGCACCATAAACCTCAAAGGCTTGTCCTGTGAAGTCCTTTACCTCCGCAGAAAATTGTTTATTTTACAAGGGAATGTACCTGATGTAAAAATTGTGAATGTTGTGGAAAATAGAAAGACTTGGCTCACACACTGAATCTCTTCTGCCCAGGGAGAACCCACAGTTTCCACTCTGGACACTCAGTACTGGACTAGATGGGCTATGCATTTGGGGGGGTTGGGTTGTGTTGGGTTTGGCTTTTTTTTTTTTTTTTTTTTGAGGGACAGTGAGAGGGAGAATAAACATAATCTCAAAGCACAGTTTAGTAATATAACAGCAGATTTCTGGGGGTTATTTTGGATAGTCATTCAAAAATAAGCAATTTACAGAAACTGTATGTATTCCAAAACAACTGTGATTGCCAAACACAAATAATTAATTATTGTGAAAATGTCAGGATAGGTATCCAGGCTATATAATATATAATAGCCATATTAAAATAAGCAGAGATTTGAGAATGTATGATCTTATCTTACTGACCTTCTAAACTGGAATTTGACCATGACTTTAAAATTCAGAGTAATTGCTTTAGAATGCCTGCTCCTCATGATACTGCACTTGAGATTTTCTCCTCACAATAACTATTTGTATTCATCCTCCTGTTATTTTCCTGTCCTTTACTTGAAATAAATAATACTCCAAAATAACAAAAGAAGTGGAGACTTTATAAACACTCTCCTGGGCTGTGCAGTAATTCCACAGTGAAACTGCTACAACATTCATTTACTCTGCAGCATGAAAGAGCAGAGAGCAATTTTGTAGCCAGTCAAAGCTTATCCATTTCTCATGCAAGACGAGGTTCTGTTCTGCTCAATTGCCTTGAGCAGCTGCATTCTTTCTGGTTTATTTTAAGAACAGATTGTGGCTTTCATAAGCAAGTAGTAATTCTTGTTAGAAAAACAGCCAGGCACACAACTCATACCAAGGTCCAATGATACAAACTCTCTTGATTTTGGTAGGAATTATATTTCTGTTACTTCCTTAAGAATGAGGGAACCAGATGGTGAACATTGTCTGCTACTCTGGCTGATTTGCTTTGCAGCAGACAGAGCAAACCCAGGTGCCCAAGTCATAGAAAAGGGAATAATTCCTTTAAGAGTTGCTGTCCCTTTTTGAGTTGAGGAAAAGATGAATTCTTTTATCTGCCTACTTTGAACCACTCAGACAATACAAAATTAATGAATTCCAGTCATATGAAAAAAAGGAAACTGATGGAAAGACATCATGCCAACAGATTTCCTTAATGAGAATATTTGTCAGAGAAACAGGCCAGGTGTGTCAGTGTAAGGAATGGATGTATTTACCTGTTAGTAGGTACATTTTATGGCTCCTGTGGCAAATGGCTTTGTCACAGAAAATTGCTTGCTCTCATCAGATATCAGATCTGGTTATATGTAAGATAATTACATTTCAAATTTTAACATTCAGATTTTATGTTGCTTAGCATGAACAATAAAATGCCTCCTAAAATACAGAGTGGTTTTATGTTCTAGCCTGTTGTATCACCTTTGGAGGTTAGAGGCCAAATGTCAGAGGCATTAATTTACAGCAATCACGTTGTTCACACACTCAGAGTGCTGAGCAACTGACTAGCGAGTGCCTGGCACTCTTTACATTCTACCAAAAAAGGAGTTATTTCTCTAAATAGTCTAGAAATGCTCTGCATTTCTTACAGGAATTACTTTTTACCATAAAAATTAAATCACTGGATCTTTAGAAAGTGACCTGGTGTATCTCTGATTGAATGATATAATGTCAATTAAGATTACACTGTTACCAACAGCTATTGGTTACACTCATGGCCACAAAACTCTTGATTTAGCAATAAAACTACTATACTAAGTGCAGACAATAGTTCTCATTACTTTTGACGTGAACTGAGTCCTGCCATTTCACTGGAGTGGAGAAAGAGGAACCATCACAGCCCTGTAGGGAGGCAGCTGAGATCCTGCTGCTGTAAACACAGTATTGGAAAGCACAATCCTCAGCTGCTGGGTCCTAATCCTGCTGCCTTTGTGCCAAGCTTTGCAGAGCAAAACTTGTCCTAGGAAGTAAGTGGGATTTGTACTACAGATTCCAGAAAAGATTAAGCTAAGAGGATAGGAGTGATAGCAATGAAGACATCCCCATGCTCTGAAGCTCAGGGTGCCTTAAATGTCTCAGTCCTCCCGAGGTGCTGATACCTCTGCTCTCCTCTTGAGGAACACATCAGTGGATGCATGCTAAAAACTACTGCTCATAAATGATTGGGAAACAACAGAAAAGAAATACAGAGAATTTGAAAATAATAAATGCAATTTTCAAGTGCTCTGGCAGTCAGCAAATGTCTGATGGTAGAGGCAATAATAGACTGAATCAATGGAATCTTTTTTAGGACAGTATTCTTACAAATCTTTTAAAGAACTCACAGAATAAAACCCAATGCATGTAAGGAAAAAGACATTAATTTTCTTAACTCTGCTTGAATTGCCTTTATTATACTGCAACTAGTGCAGAACTGCAGTGATTGTATCCACACAGGCATTCACCGTTTTTCAGTACAAGCAATGGGTTTATGAAAAGAGCTGAAAAGAACTACAGAAATTACTGTCCATTGGGACATTATTCCTTGAAGTGAAAGACTGAAGAAACATGTTTACATAAGAAAAGAGATAATCATAGTTTTTCCCAGATGTTCACAGAGTAGAATCCAGAAAATATTTCTTTAAAATAACAAAAACACATACTATGAAACAATATTTGATGCGAATACTAAACTTATTAAGTTAAAAAATTAGTGCAACCTTCTTTTAATGAGGGGTATTAACTTTGGAAATAATTTGCCTTGTTTTCCTTATAACTGCATTTTACAAATTAAGTTTTAAAATTAAGATAGAAAGTGTTCTGATTTTACCAAAATTATAGAAAAGTGGCAATGTAAAAGGAAAGCAGAATTTAACCAATTATCTTCGTTAAATGGCATCTTAAGATTAGTAACTTTCCTTTTTCCAGAATCAGTATCAGAATTCATTTTCTTTAACAAAATGGAAAAAAAAAATTTATTCTGATTATGTCATGGCTTTGAATACAATTTTAGCATGCTTCTTATCAAAATTATTAACCAAATCCAAGTATAAATTACTCTGTTGCCCCAGAAAAGAAAAAAACCCAAACAGTCACAGCAGAAGAAACTCAATTTCCTCTAATGGCAGTGGGTTGCATAGGGAAAAACCAGGAAGTTCTTACCGTATTTTTTGGAGCAAGTAAAAGAAACGAAGGTTTATCCCAGGATAAAGAGGTGCTTTGTAGGAGCTGGCTGTTATCCAGTCATACAGTTTGGAGGAAATCCATTTGAGGCTTCAAGACCTGTTGGGAGAGAAACAGTTCAAAGACTATTCTTGGTGCCAGTGTCCATTGTTGTCTCATTTTTATGTGCTGAAAACTGAAACCAAAGAATTATTTGTCATGTCAACTTTCAATGTGACGGATTTCTCTTTATTTCTCTGTAGATAAATGAAGTTGAATTATGCTATTAATGGTCCCAGAGGGTCATAATCAGAGGTACAAGGATGCCTGTCATTAGTGGTGTCCCCCCAGGCTCAATGCTGAGCCCC
>JAWWEV010000406.1:0-12154 GCA_035583235.1 Hafferia zeledoni
TATATACAGCTTTAGGCATATTTGGTGATGTCATAATATTGATAGCAGTAAGACAAGCATCAGCAGATTTTGTCACTCTCTCCATAATAAGATCTCTCCATAATCTCTCCTCATCTTCAGTGTCATTGTTCTGTAACAGGAAATAGAAAACAAGATAGTGTGAACAAGAAGTTAAATTTTTATCCTTACCAAGTAAAAGATAACATTATTTTAATATACATACATACACACACATACAAAATGCAGTATTTCCTTTATGATACAAAAATAGTTTGTTTTGGAAATCAACAAATGTTTATTTTACTAGCCACAGGTTTGTAACCCTAAGTTTCAAGTCTTCAGTACCTCACTGTATTCTTCTGGTAAAACACTAAGAAGCTTTCTGTGTATCATTGGGAAGCACCATTAAGGAGGACTGTCACATTGGCTACTTAAAATGATGTACCATAATCAAAATCTAAACTCATTCATCTAGTGTTTTCTTCAGTGGGCTATACACACCGGTTGCTGCTTTGATCAGTAATTTTTGCCACTAGAGGGAATTCTTACACAAAAAGACTGTTAAGTCACACAAAACTCACGAGAATACAACTTTCTCCACAGACCAACTCATCTATATCAAAGGGTTTAAAACACATCTTATCAAATATGATCATTTAGATTTAGCACAGGGTATGGAATCTCTGTATTCCTGTGTTTCTACAAGTTATAAAAGCAAACATGCATGAGGTTAATTATGACCACCTAGCACTACTGAAATATTGTAATGTTATTAATAGCAAAACCAGGTGAATTTTTTTTAGGTATATCAGAAAAAAAACCAAAACCAAACTAAAATCTTAACCTTCCTGTTAATTTTGTTTATGTTGATAACTTCAACTTTGCAGCATAAGAGCAGACCTAAATGAAGCACTTCCTCAGTTCTTAATGCTCAAGGGAAGAATATGCTCTACATGAAAGCTGGAATATTTCTTCCATTCTGTAAGGGATGTTTTATGGACACATAGAAAAGTAGAAAAAAAATGCCTAGTGGTGCAAGCTACACCAGTTACCATGAATATTTCAGGATGAAACTATAATATTTAAAATTAAGTCAAAAGAGAACCTAATTGCCCCCAATACATCTGTTTGTTATCAGTCCCATAGTAAAACAGACTGAAATAATATAAAAAATTGAATGCTATTTCAAATCTTAAAATTTGGCAATCTTTTAATCACATACATATTAAATCAGGAATTCCTTTCCCGGACACACACAGTATTTGAAACTCTCACTATATGGGACTCAAGTGAAGAAAACCCTATTCTACACAATGGTGTGAAACGATGTAATTTGAAACTCACATGGTTAAGTAATGTAGAAAGCTTTGATCCATCTTGAATATTCTTCTCCAAAATATTTAAGACTTTTACTGTTTTATCTGTTGAGAGCTAAAACAAGAAACAAAACACATCAAACAGCTGTAGGAATATAAAGACTTCCAAATTGCTGAACAAATGTCCATGTATGAAGGACAGAACATGTTATGTAATCTGACAAATCTTAATTGTAAGCAGTCTGAGATAAGGATTGGCTCTTGATTTGTCTGGTTTCTAACACAGCATGATTGAGAATGCTGATAGTAGAATTAAGCTAGTGAAATATGTTCTAAGACTGCAATCAAACTGCATTTTCAACCAGCAAAATATATAGAAATGTATTTAAAATTAAATTTCTGTAATTAATTTTGTAGTTATATGTTTTTGCTTCTAGAAACAGAAATTTACCAAATCCAAGTATCAATTCCAAATTCTGACTGACCATATAGAGCTTTATTAAGAGAAAATCCAAGTTCTGTGGACAAGCAGAAATAAAATTCCCTGATACTTGAGTGCTAATGAAAAGGAAATGTATTCTCAAGAACTGTGTTAATAAAAAAAACCTAGCATGTTGAATAAACTAACTCAAATTCACTTACTGATGTTCTACAGTATTATGATTAAATAATCTCTAGAATATGCTAACCTCCAGAAGAGTCAGTTTCATTCATCCAGATACTATTGGGTGCTCACCTTTAGAAGCAACAAAATTCTGATTTTATGCATACATGTAAGTATGTATGTGAAAAAAACAGGGAACAAAGGTTAAGGGTGAGAACTATCAGGAAACAGAAACACTCAGGCTAATATCATGCTACAAAGGAAGGTAGGGAGATCAAAGAAAAGGCCAGAAAGAATATCTAAATCTCAGATTAAAGAAAACCCTTCAGAGTGACTTGTAGAAGTGGCTTCACAGACATAAATAATAATAAACATAATAAGTGGTCATGAGTAGGCAGAATAAGAATTTAACACAAGACTGCCTAAAGCCAAGAGTACTAGGAAGATAAGGAAAGAAAGAATATTGTTTCTAGAGGTGTGAAACCAACAGTTTCCACCAACAGAAAGTTCCCTTGAACAGAAGTTGGAAAGAGTATGACAAAGAAATCACAATATGCAGTCTACAAAAACTTAATCTAATTCTCAGCTTGAGCAATAAATCTTCTAAGTTTCAAAGGACTCTTTGGATAGAGGAAGGAAGTAGGCAATTCATTGTGATGCTCGACGGACATCATACATTTATATTGTCCTAATGGCATATATCAGCAAAGGTGGATTTTTTGAATTTGCCAGAAGGTTCTGTTTTACTGTGGTTGCTCAACACTAGCTGTAAGGAGCACAGCCTATAGGATGAGATGCTTTTGTGAAAGTAGATTATTATTAAATTTTACTGCTCAGGCATGTGTTACCTATTGGCATATAGTGCTCTGAGTCAGGACCATTCAACAAAAATGACTCGGCTTCAGAGACAGTAACATTTAAGATGTGGCAAGTTTTTAAGCACTTCAGCAGGAGCACAGCTGTTTACAGTATCTGTCACATGTACACCTGAAGAGGGTGGAATATTACAATATTACAGGGGACACATGTTTTTGTATGTTTAACAAAAATAAATGTTCAAAAAGAGTTAAATACTATGAAGATGTACCTTGTCCATAATGCCCATTGCCTTGATTTTTGCAGATTCACTACCCAACTCACTAAGCTGATGCTTTCCCAGTAGCAATTCTTGTGGAATCTCATCATCATCGCCTTAAAAGAAATTAATTAAAAATTAACAATCACATTTCTAATAAGACTTCAAGGAAACCAGTATTTTACAGCCAATATGAAAAAATCAACTGAAGAAAAAGAACTCATTTTCCAAATAGGTAGCGTATAATAGTTCCATCTGATGAAGACTGATGATGAGAACTTTTGGTTGTGTTAAAATGTTGTGTTGTGTTAAATATGACAGAAAGCAAAAAATTAAAAATATTTTTAATCCAAGGTTGTAGACAGCATAGCTATAGTGATTTGCTTACTATGTTCCTCCCCTTGTTCTAATCTTGTGACAAAGATGGTAGGAAAACATTAACAAATGCTCCATTATCCATTTCAAAATAAAGTCATCTTGGTCAATCTGAACTTCGTCAGACACATATGCTAAACTGGCGTAGTTTCTACTGAAATGGATAAGGAGCATACAGTGATTCAGTGTCTCACCCATAAGTGTATAAGCACTCTGCTGCTGAATTGAATAATCAACCTCTGTTGGACCAAAGGTCACAACAGATGCAAAATTATGTGCCTCAGAAATTATTGGCAAGAAAACTAACTTATGTTAACATTGTTTACAAAGATATGTTTGACAGAAGATAACACGTTAATGATGTTCCAAAGAGGTCCCCCTTTCCACTCCAGGGGACTATTATTTGTCTCATTGTGATTTATGCCCCTTTTGGATTCTGCAGAGAGGAAGAAGGATATTCTTCCTGTAGTAGTAAGTGAAATTGGAAAGGTAAAGGCCTCCACTAAAAGTAGAAGACATACAAATGCAGTGTACTGTAGTATATATCACAGGCAATTAAATCACAAAGAAAGAAGTCTGAAAATACTGAGATGTAAATTTCTTTCTTGTGTTTCTAATTGGGGAAAGCATTTTGAAAATTTCTGACATATTACCAAAAGCTGTAAAATCCATGTCTTCTAAATTTTCCAAAATATTCTCTATTGAAGCAGTAAATCTTTTGAAAGTAGAAGAATCCATCATTTCTGGTGAAAAAGAAATTTATATATAATTATTTTATATACAAACCAGAAAACACAAACTATATAAAATAAATATTCTAAAAGTACCTTCAGGTGTTAGTTTAGGTTCATAAGCTTTCCTCTTCTTTTGTTTTTCTTTTTTCTTAATTTTTCTAGCCACTAATTAAGAGAATAAAGGACTGTTTACACTTTTTATGCTTATATTCGATACTGCATGTAAAGATGTTTTTTTGAAAATGTTTAGCCTATACTTTAAAAATGCACTAGTATTATGGAGGAAAATAAATTTTTTTAAACAATCAATTACCGTCACTGAAGCTAGGAAGAGGAGAATTGTCCATATCAGAGTAATTGGGACTGCGATTACGATAACGGCTACTACCAGAAGTCCTCCTTCCTTCATGACAATAACCACTTCTCCTATGGTCCCCAGAACTTCTTCTATCATGTTCTTCATAGTCCCAAGCTTCATCTCTATCCTTTTTATGTCTTTTACGAGAAGCTAGAAATTAAATACATTTTCATTATAAGGACAAATATTCTACTTTTAGTAGCTCAAAATTATACGTTTGCAAGTTAAACACTATCATATAGATGCTCTGTATAACAAACAAACACTCTAAAACTATAATATAAAAATCTGTTATGACATTATTCTAACAATTTCTTTTGAATTGCATGAAAACTGTACCTAAAACTGGAAAAGACAAGCAAACATTTAAAAATACAAATTTACAGTGCAGTTGTCATTTTAAACAAAGTCATGCAAGTAGAACAAAAAATAAGTTTCCTCCTTTCATAAGAGAACATTGAGGTAATTTCTTCAGTTATCCACATTCTGACTATTACTGGGTGTCAATGTTCCAATTCAGTGATTGCTTTACCCACCTAACACAGCAAGGTCCAATGAAACTTGGCAATCTAGTTACTTAAAGATATTCTGTTTTGCCATGACAATTTTGCCTTTATATATATTTCAGAGATTCAGTATAAAAGAGAAAGCTGGAGTCACAATCCTGGGCCAGGCAGCAAGTATATGCCACAGAAGGTTATTATAATCAGTTTTCAGTCAGGACCAAAAAGCCTTGCAGAACTGTTGGGGATGTCGTGACACACAACTGCATGTTGAAAAACTGCAATAAATATTCTATAGAAAACCAGAAACTTAGTGGAAATAAAGCATGTGTGTATGGAAGAGAAAGGAGAGTTCTCTGCTTTCAAATACAGTCCTGAAGGGGTGAGAGTGTAAGATGTAATAGGAAAAAGATATGGGCAAGGAGGTAATTTCATCCATGAAATTAGTCAACTCTCCATTATCTAAGGTAACAGGATAGCAAAGAGATGTCTAACACAGACTTTGATGTGAAGATCAAAATGGATCCAAAACATTACATTCTAGACGAGAAGAGTTTATTATTCATGGGAACTTGCATATAATGGCCCTGACATCTCTGTGTCTCTACCAAAGCCTCCTGAAATTTAGAGAGGTACAACTGTATAGAGGGTTGTTTCTGAGCAAAATGGCTCCAAGCATTCAGACAGAACTGGATCAGAACTGACAATTTCTATCCACAACCCCAGTTTATGGAGAAAAATAGGAAACATACCAAAATACAGTTACACCAGGATATAGTCAGTAATCAGCTCAGGCTCAGAACTAATAAAACCAACATTGAATCAGAGGTGATACTAATACTCTACACTGCACCCTAGAGGGCTTCTAAAGTAAACAATAAATACACAGCGGAGGAACTGGACACCACACACAGATCATTGTGATCAAGTGAATGCCCATTTATTACACACTACACACGGTTTATATAGTTAAAGCTATGCTCTATTGGTTAAATTGAACCTCACACCACATAGCTGCAAATCTCCATTGGTTATAAACCATGTCTCACAAGTCCAATGTTTTGGTGAACTTATCCTAACTGTTTTCAAGAACACCTCCAGTGTGCTGTGAGAAACCTGATCTTATATAGATCTGAATTGCTCACTCTTGATTTTTCTGTATCAACAGGCTTCCACTTCTGAAAACTTCTGCACAGAGGTGGTTGACGTGTTTAATAACTATATTTATGTTTTTGATCTGTGCTGGTTATGGATCAGACTTGCTTCTGGAGGGGGCACAATCACATTCGCAAGGCCTGAGCTACTAACATTGTCAATTCTAAAATGGTTGAGAATTTACTGCAATTGAAGAAATGAAGAGCTGCCTGGGATACCTGAAGTAAGCATATTGGAGAAGAAAAGCAGGGGGTTTGTGGGAAAAGACTTTACACATCTTAACAGATTCTTTTTCCCCGTGAGATAGTATTGTGTGGAGGTAGATGAAATCTGTCTCGACAGTTTACAAATTATCAGTATCAATTTATGCTCTGTAGGATGAATTCTGACCCCAGCTGCATCTCCATGAGAAAAGTAACTTCCAATATTGCTTTCCAGCAGAAATGCTGCTCAACAAAGCAGAATGTGTTACAGTTGTCCTGGCTCTGTAAGGCAAATAACATGAACATGGGAACAGCTATTCACGATCAGTCATTGCTCTACAAAGTTTATTTTGAAGTAGATAAAAATGACTAAAAATGTAAGTACTAATAATATTTCAAGAGATACTATTAATTTTATACGTAAAGATTATTCGGAATATAAACACCCAAATTCCTTCTGAATTCTGCCAAAAACTTATGAAATAACACATTTAGCACTCACTGTATGAGAATTATTTCACCAATTTTTAATTCTTATCATTGAATTTAACGGAATGCACTTTCTTAATGAGATACTCAAAGAAATTTATCTTCTTCTATAACAATCCCTATTTCATATTTTTAAAGTTCAATTTTAGATAACCAAAAGAATTCTGAAATACATATTTGTAACAGTACAAATCTATTAAGTATACTTGTCATAGATCTTTCATTCTCTTGATCATTATGTCTCGTTTTACCTCAATTCAGTTCTACAGTATCCTTTGAGAAATATTATAATTTATTTTTAACCCAGATGTCCTTGCTGAATTGTTTAGAATTATAGTCAGATCTCTTGAGTGGATATAGTGAACCTAGAATCCCTTAAAGCATATAATTACTGTCAAAGTTTTCCTTAATTTGCTTTACTTTGCATTTAAGAATTTCAACAGCCACTGTGGCTTATATGTACTACTTACATTCAAAAGCTTCTTCACTGTCATTGTCTTCATCAGAACTGATTTCAGCATATTTTGGTTTCTCATTAACTGTGCTACGTTTGCGCTTGTTCATTTTCACACGTTCACAAAGCGGCATGGTAGATTCAATTTCTGCCAGGAGCTCAGGAGGCAATTCCTTTAACACTGACTGATCTATGCTACCTATTAATGGAGAGCAAGAAGAGTAAATATGAACCTGAAGATAACAATAAGTGTTCAACACTAAAGTCCTTTCTCAGGAATTGCTTACAGTATATCCACTAATAAATAATACCACAGTTAGATATACTTGAATATATTTGACAGCCCTTTCTAAAGTTGAATTTATCGTTCACACTGCAATTAGAAATTAACATAATAAGTTGGATACACATCTCCTTCAATAAAATATTTTAACAGACAAATAAATTCAAATTGGTGAATTTCCTTTGCAACAGACATTCTTGCTCAACTTCCACAAAATTTAGTATTATTTTGGTTCATTCTCTGAATTCAACAGGTTTTCTAACAGTGTATGTAAATTAAGGATTCATTATGCCTAATTAACAATTCTGTTTATTCTCATTCCTATTTCCAGCAGTTAGAGTATGGTAGAATCAGTGGGATCTTATCCCTAAATACAGACAAAATCATTGACTTTCCAATCTCCGCCTTGGATTTTTTTTTCTTACCTCTTCCGAGTAGTTTTATAATGCAACCCAATTTTTTGCTTGATTTTGTTTCAAAGCATAATTGAAATATTTTTATTTAATATATACAAACAGCAAGCTGAACCACATCAGGTTTCTCTTCCACAGGGTAAATACTCAGATATTATCACATGATTCTCATCACATTTTGAAACTATGATTAGGCCCATATAGTCAGTATAAAGGAATTTACAGTCAAAATATTTTACAAGTGACATAAGGAAACCAAATTAATTTAAAAGTATTTCTTGGGGGTTTGTTTATTTGATGTCTTATCTTTATCAAAGAACCTATTGCACAAATTCTAAGATTATTGGACTAAACTCTTGACCTTTTTCCAACAACAGAACAAATGCCTTTGTCACAAGTGTCTCTCTCTCCTTCCCAAGAAATAGAGAGGAAATTGTCTGCTAATTGCTATACACACAGACAAATTCTCCAAGAAATCACCTTCTAGAAGATAATTCACTTTTTTATTGCATTAACTATATCCCTAACATAACTTTCTAAAATTTATTTCCATTTTTAGTCAAATATCTCATTTTCTAATCCAAGCATAGTCCCTCCCCCCCCTTTAAACAACTTTAACTGGAATTAGAATAAGAATAAAATAGTTTCCAGCAATAATTTTTTGAAAAGTTTCATTTATTACTGGTTTCACATATATCTACAATGAAAATAAAATTATTTTTATATAATTCTCAAACATGTTCATCAAGTTATCCCATTAGAGTACATTTTAAAAAAAGGTTTAACTTAAAATATTGGGGTTTTCAAACTGAGGTAGGAAAATATATATAAAGTAAAACTGACAGCAAAAGTTGTCCCTACTTCCTCCATGCTGTGGTCACTTGTTTATTTGCTTTACATTTCCATTCTTTGATAATTACCACCTGACAAAGTTCTAAAATTCTCAATATTGCTTTTAAAAGTGCTAGAAAACATTTCAGTGTGGTTTACCATGGTGCTTTGAAGTGATGATTCTTTGTGGACTGGGCACTAGATTGAAGGTAGGCAGAAATATGGCAGCATGGACAGATCAGTTCCTATGTGTGCATCAGCAGCTGACTGGATGCCATCCAGGTCTAATCTGGATGCTGCATAACCATGTCTGAGCAGTGGTAGCCCATCATTAATACTCTTTGCATGCCTATATAGTGTCTGAAGAGAGCTTACATTCAGACCCAGACTAGGGGAAAATTTGCACATATATGTTCTAAGATAATGTCCACAGGTGAAATCGCTAGAGGACCTCAGATCCTGCTTTTTTAACACATATTCTCAACTTCATGCACTGTTGGTAATTTGATTGAAATCAGGGGGACAACATGCAAAGCATAAAGCCTGTAACAAATCTGGCCAAATACACTGCAAAAAACAGCTGCAAGTAAAGGAACAAAAGTTGCATTAAGATTCATAGAGATGCTTAAAAGCTAGATGGGCTAGATGTATTCACACTAACAGGAGTATTTTTCTACAAATATGTCTTTAAGCCTCTCCTAGTATACAATGAAAAGTAAATTTAAAAACAGAATAACTAGTAAGACATTGCTTGGAGAGGAAATAAGAAAAGGAAACATCAGTAATGGATTGTATACCAAGTTTGGCAAGAGTTCCACAACCAAATTCTAATTCAATTCAATTTCAAACAGGGCAGTTCAATGCCACCCTGACACCCAATCCCGTCAGATCTCGGAAGCTAAGCAGGGTCAGCCCCAGTTAGTACTTGGATGGGAGACCTCCTGGGAATACCGGGAGCTGTAGGTTCTAGTCCTGAGGACTGCACTGTCACTGTCCAAGCTCACTCGGCCATGGCAGATGAACCTCAATAGTTAAAGGGTGGGGCCAGTTCTGCGCACACTGTGCCTCACCTAAAAAATCCACTGCGCAGGCCCGAAGGGCACACCCATGTGGGGAGAGCCCTTCCTAAATCTTCGTTGGCGAAGCCTGGCCATACAATATACAATTTCAAACTCAGTTTCAAAACTATGCCTGAATGTTTCATGATGTAATTTTAAGATTGTGAACATTGCTTTGAGGAACTGTTAGAACAGAATTCATGCTTTATTTTCCTTATACTGTAAAGTAAACGATAAATAACGCGGAGAAGTACGGACACCACACACAGACCAGTATGATCAAGTGAATGCCATTTATTACACACTACACATGGTTTATATAGGGTTAAAGCTATGTTCTATTGGCTAAATTGAACCTTACACCACCTAATTGCAAATCCCAATTGGTTATAAACTATATCTCACAAGTCCAATGTTTTGGTGAACTCATCCTGACTGTTTTCAGGAACATCTCTGGTGTCGTTGTGGGAGACCTGAGGAGTTCTCATGAGAAACCTCCAGAGAGTTGCTAAGAACTCCCGGGGAGAGATTTCTCCTCCAACGGTCTGCAGCAGCTGCAGCCTTATTCTTAGCTGCTTTCAGTCTCACAGGGTCTTATATAGATCTAAATTGCTCACCCTTGATTTTTCTGTACCTACAATACTGTGCACAAAGAACATATCAGTAAGATGAAAGGTGATATATTTTAAGTAAGAAAACCCTAAAAAACCACCGACCAAAGCAAGAAGCAAAAAACACAAGCTACTACTCTCCTATCTCCTAGAAATATCTATTCATGCCTTCCTTATTGATTTTGTACTGGGGTTAAAGCACTACTCAGTCTTTAAAAATAACTCAATTATCACAGTGTTAATTATACATCAATGAAAAATAAAAATGCAAGTAATGTAAATATTTGGAAAAATAACTTTATTTCCTTTTCAAAAGTTCCAAGTAGTCTATGTTCTCCAATAAAATTTAAACTAATGCTTAAACTGCACTCTCTCCTGTTACAGATATTTCAGATGACAATATAAGCTTCCCCCTTTTTCTTTTATTAAGGAATATGAAAATGTTTTTTTCTTCAATAAAGAAGGGAAGAGCAGTAAAGACAACAATAAAATTATGGTAAAGAGCTCTATATTGCTTATATGTATTCTGTCGATGCCACAGCACCAGAGGTGACTAAAAGAGGGTTCTGAGGTGAGTTTGGGCTGTGCAGGGGTTCCCATTACCATGAACACCTAAGCGGCAGCCTCGTGAGGACCCAGGGACACTCAGCAGACAATCAGGCAAGAATGGGTGGTGCTGGGAGCGACTGTGGGACTTTTAAATGGTTCCAGGCAGCATGAGTGCTCCACAGTGTGGCAAACAGGAGCAGGAAAATGGGAGCATGGCACATCAGTGAGGGTGGGGCATGGCAGTTTGCAAGGCAGTTCGTGCAGGCAGGGTGAGCAGGAAGGGTTCCTCTCTGACCATCTGGGAGCAGCCAATAGAGGCAGCAAACAGACTCAGTAGCTGATAAGAAAGAGTAAAGAGATCCTTTCAGCCCAATCCTTATTAGCATATTAGTTTAAGCTTGATCACCTGTAGCTGCAAGAGTCACTGCACTAGCCGTGTCAGAGACCTCCAGACAGACAGACCTGATAGTAAACTTAACTCTCCAGGTCACAGGTTGCCAGGAGTGGCTGATGCCTTTTTGTGAGGCTGGGGCAGACAAACAGTTATTTTGCAGAAGGTGTGCCGTGACTGAAGAGCTGTGTCACCAGGTGAAGGAGCTACGGGAAGAAGTGAACAGGCTACGTAGTATTCATGCTGATGCCATGAGAGACTCCAACAAAACAGGACTCTGAGCCACGTTAGTATGGGATAAGATAAAAAGTAAAATCCTTTAATATCAGGCCTACGGCCCACAGGAATACATGATGACATGCACGTGCACTCCAAACTCTAGTTTCCATGGCTTTTATAATATGGTTCACCCAATCATTACTTTACACATCTCTCGGTCCAGCCCTGGTTCCACCCCTGTTCCAACCCCCCAGGAATTGAGGCTGGGGTCGGTGAGACCCTCTGTCTTCATAATTCTCCTCTTCCTCAGGCTTTGGAGTTCTTCCAATGTTCTGAGTCCCAAGGTTGTTTGCTTATGTTTATGTCTCATTCTGCAGGCTTTCTGATATCCTTCAGCTCTTTAACTTGAAGAGAGTCTAAACAACTAAAACAATTTGAGCTACTGATATATGCTAAGGGTTAGGATACATAAACAATGAACTTAGGCTGCTAAAATACTAGCACATTAAATCTACATTTGCTACAGTTACTGT
>JAWWEV010000407.1:0-12151 GCA_035583235.1 Hafferia zeledoni
TGCAAACCCCTGCACTACGGGACCCTCCTGGGCAGCAGAGCTTGTGCCCACATGGCAGCAGCTGCCTGGGCCAGTGGATTTCTCAATGCTCTGCTGCACACAGCCAATACATTTTCCCTGCCCCTCTGCCAGGGCAATGCCCTGGGCCAGTTCTTCTGTGAAATCCCACAGATCCTCAAGCTCTCCTGCTCACACTCCTACGTCAGAGTAGCTGGGCTTCTTGTGGTTGGTGCTGTTTTGTTTGTGGGATGTTTTGTTTTCATTTTTTTCTCCTATGTGCAGATCTTCAGGGCTGTGCTGAGGATCCCCTCTGAGCAGGGACGGCACAAAGTCTTTTCCACGTGCCTCCCTCACCTGGCTGTGGTCTCCCTGTTTATCAGCACGGGCTTGTTTTCTTATCTGAAGCCCTTCTCTGTCTCCTCTCCATCCCTGGATCTCGTGGTGGCAATTTTGTACTCAGTGGTGCCTCCAGCACTGAATCCCCTCATCTACAGCCTGAGGAACCAGGAACTCAAGGATGCCCTGAGGAAAATAATGACTGGATGCTTTTCAGTAGGCAGAGACTGCTTGCTTTGCTCTGTCACTGGCACTTAGTGCATGTCATGAGACACCAAGTCTGCCATCTTATATAATTTTCCTTTTGATTGTATTGTCTTCAAAAAATGTTGTTTTTCATTCTCTCCCACTCAATTAGGCTCCCATCTTTTGTTACGAAGCCCAGCGACTGCCCTGGGCATCCTGTCAGAGGCCATTCCCCACCCTGGATGCTCCTGCCTTGGGCTGGGGCTGTACAGGGGGCTGTGGGACAAACTGTGGGACAGTGGGGCACAAAGGGGCCATGTAGCCACTGCCAGGGGGTGACAGCAAGGCCAGGCACAGACAAGGAATTCCTGGGCATGGCCTGTGCTGTGTATGGGACTATGGGGAAGGCAAAACTCTCCTGGAGTTGGTGGCTGCAGGAAAAGTCAAGAGCCAAAAAAACCGTGGCTGTGCTGGAGACCAAGGCTGAAGGAGAGAAATGCAGGGCTGCTGTGGGTTGGGGAGGGGGATTTAATTCCAGCAGACACTGGTGTGGTGCTGAGGGACTCCATGGCTTCTCTGCCTGAGTCTTTACTGGAAAGGTCTCTCAGGCCTCTGTGCTCAGGGAAAGCTTCAGGGAGGAGGAGAGCCCATCTTGGCAGGAACCTCCTGGGACATGGGGCAGTGTGTGCCCCTGCAGAGCACTGCCCCTGGCCATGGCACAGGCTGGGAGCTGCCTGGCTGGGAGCACCCTGCAAGGCAGCTGTGGGTGGGCAGGGAGCTGGGCAGGAGGCAGCCGTGTGCCCTGGCAGCAAGGGAGGCCAGGAGCGCCCTGGACTGTGTGACCAGCACAGCAAGGACATGGCTTATCCAGGTTGCTGTGGCTGAGGAAAGCTCTATAAAGAGCTGCGGTGTTTGTAAATTGTGTCCTGTTTAATTTTTACTGTGGGCAATGAAGGAAAACTTTCTGTGCCTCTACGTGTCACCAGTTCCTGATCCCCTAAAGAGCACAAACCTGACAAGTTGTGATTCACACTCCAGTGGCACTTGGATCTCACTCCATGCCCAGAGCACGAAGCTCCCTTTTCCTACAAAGTCCTTGTCAATGAAGGGATTAAGGACACAGGACAGGCTGTGGGGATCAGGTGCAGGGCATGGCCAGATATTGGGCTGGTTGTGACCCCAGGGCAGGACCCAGTACTTGACCTTGTTGAACCTCCTCAGCCAATTGGCCTGACTCCATCAATCCAGCCTGTCCAGACCCCTCTGCAGAGTGTTCCTACCCTCCAGCTGATCAGCAATCCCACTCACCATGGTGTCATCTGCAAACTGACCAAGAGTGCACTCGATACCCTCATCCAGATCATTGATAAAGATGTTTAGCAGACCTGACCCAAATAGTTTGCCCTGTGGAAGCCCACAATTAGTTGACCACAACTTGACTAATCTCCATTCCCTGCAACTGTTTGGCCCTGGTCATCCACACAGATTTTCCCCCAGTGAACAGATGCTGCAGAGGATGTTTGATAAATCTCCTGTAGCCTCAGAATATTTGGATTAGTGCAGACCGATCACAGAATCAGAATCACAGAATACATTGAGTTGGAAGGGACCCACAATGATCACGGAGTCCAACTCCTGGCCCTGCCCAGGACCATCCCCAAGAGTCACACCCTGTGCCCCAGAGCATCATCCAAACACTCCTGGAGCTCTGTCAGACTTTGGGCTGTGCCCAGTGCCCTGGGGAGTCTGTTCAGTGCCCATCACCCTCTGGGAGAACAACCTCTTCCCAAGATCCAACCTAACCCTGCCCTGACACAAATCCAGGCCATTCCCTGAGTGCTCTCCCTGGTCTCCCTGGTGGATTCAGTGCCTGCTCCTCCTCTGCGCCTGCCAAGGAAGTTGTACCTACATCGGGGTCTCCCCTCAGTCTCCTCTTGTGCAACTGAACACACCAAGTGCCCTCAGCTGCTCCTCACACACTTCCCCTGCAGGTCTTTCCCCATCTTCATTGCCTCCCTTGGACACTCTCTAATGGCTCAATCTCTTCCTTCTATATATCCATCTTCATCCCACAAGGAGCCCTGGCAGCCCTGGAGGAGCAGAGCTGTGCCAGGCCCGCCCCAAACATTCCCCCTCCTGGATGGTGTCAGCCCCGAGGAGGTGCTGCTGTGCCACTGTTAGGGCTGTGGGGGGAATCCAAACATGCTGCAGTGCCAAAAGATGCCCCACAGCAGCCAAAAGGGACCTGCCATTAATGACTGTGCTGGAAGGGGCTGCTGGGGCTGGTTCCAGAGGCGTCTAGGCAAGGCTTTTCCATGGCACCTGCCAGGGCTGTGTGATGGGGGCCCTCAGGGTGTCCAGGGGACACTGTGACACTGTAGGGCCTAGTGGAACCCAGGGGACACTGTGACACTGAGAGAACCAGCCAGCCCTACCCAGCGCTGGGCAGCAGCACAGAGGGCACTGCCCACACCTCATGCCCCGGTGCCACAAGAGGAACCCAATTGGGCCTCTCTGTGTCCAGCAGCAAGGCAGACACAGCTCCTGGCACAAGGGGCAGCTGCAGCTGCTCCTCACTGTGCCCAGCAGGGCACACACACGTACCCCCCGGCACAGCAGGAGGCACATCCAGCTGCTCCTGAGCCAGCACAGGGCACAGCCCCTGTGCCCCTCCAGGCCTGCACAGCTCCCTCTGTCCCAGCATCACCTCGGGCAGCTGCCCTGCAGCTCTGGGGCTGCTCACTGAAATCATCCTGAAGTTGGAGATTAAGAGTCCAGGAGATCCCTTCTCTACTCTGGCTCATGATGGTGGCAAATGCCCTATGGAGTGGGTGCAGCAATGGCAGCAGAAGAAGTGGTGGCACAGGGGCAAACCCATCTGGGCTGCTGCCTTGTGGCAAAGGTATCAGTGCCCTGGTGGAGGACCTGCTGTGAAGGTGTGTCATGGGGATGCTCCTGTACCCAAGAGTCGGAGCCCCGAAGAATATCAGAACAACCAGCAGGTGAGTCAGGATGCTGGGATTGAAGTGGCTCAGGTGCAATTGCATTGGCAGCACAAGAGGGAATTATTTCTGGCTCCCTGGGCTCATGACACCTCGGGCCATCAAGGCAGAGACAGAACATATGGATGAACTTGTGATTGAGGGTTGGGCTTAGCCATGGACACTGTTGCACAGGGTACCCATGAATGTGAAATGTGCTGCAGTTACACAGGCAAAGTGGGTGAAGCCCCTCTGGGATGGAGGACCAGGGCTGGAATAGAAATAAGGGGAGGCCTGGCAGACTGACTATCACTCTGTCCCAAATGGCCCACGGCAAGTGCCACATGCTAATGGTGGTGGAAACAACCACAGGATGGCTGGAAACACCCCCTGTGTCCCATGGCACTGCCTGGAACACTGTCCTGGGCCTGGAGGAGGAAATGTGACTGTTATATGACACCTCAGAAATAACTAAGACTCATTGCCAAAACAACCTCATAGACATCTGGGCCAAAGAACCTGGCCCTGAGTGAGTGAATCCCACTCGCTGCCATGCACCAGCCTCTGGGAAGATCCAAGGGTGCAATGAACAGGGAAAGAGCACACTGAGAGCAGTGGGTGGTGGGACCTGCAAACATTGGGATGCACATTTAGCAAAGTGGCCTGGTTAGTCCACACTGGAGGATCTGTCAATCAGGCTGGGCCTGCCCATTCCAAACTTTTTGGTCCTGTAGAAGTGGATAAAGTTCCTGTAGTGCCCATTAAAAACATGCTGGGGAAAACAGTCTGAGCTGTTCCTGCCTCATGTCAAGGCAAACCCACCAAGGGGTTGCTTTTGCTCAAGACCCTGGGTGCATTGGGTGAGTGATGTGGGAGCAGGGGAACTCTGGTGTGTGCCTTGAGGGGATTGGATTTGGGGTGAGAATGGCCAATGGATTTATTGTATGACATTGATAACATTATTCCTTCTGTGGTGTTTGGGTGAGCATCACCTCCCTAAGCATCTCATGGCATCAATCTCACCCACAGCCGTTCTGGGCATCTGAGCCTTGACTTCCCTCTGATTGTTGCATTCACACTAAGCAAGAGTGAACTGTTCTAAAACTGGGCTAGTGCAGCGGTGCTGGAATCAGAACTGACCTCAGTGTGCAACCTGCAACGATCCAACACCCCACACCAGCTTTGCTGCTTGAGAGACTGCTCCCAGGGATGGAGGCCAAAGTCATGGCCTGAGTGAATTCAAGAGACATTCTTGTGGCCATTTTATGAACACTTAACAGAGCTGTTCCATTCACTAAGGGAGTGATGTCTGTGTGTGTATCTGTCAGAGAACCAGGGAAGCAGATGGGCAATTGGAAGTGTGAGACTTGGCATGACATAAATGGGATGGAGTAAGGGCTGGATATTGTCCTGTTTTCAGCTGGGATGGAGTTAATTTCCCCTCAGGAGCTATTGCAGTGTCCTGTTTTGGATTCAGAAGGAGAATAATGTGAATAATACGTTGATGTTTGGTTGTTTGCTGAATCATGTTTATACTAAGTCGAGGACTCTTTTTTTGTTCTTTGCTTTGTGTCTCCTGCTCTGCCAAGGAAAAGGTTCCCAAAAGAAAAACCTGGGACAGCTGACCTGAACTTGCCAAAGGGATATTCCAGACCATAGGACATCATGCCCGGTATATAAACTGGGGAGAGATACCTGGAAGGGGCTGACGTGGGTTTTGGAAGGGGGGTCTGGTATCTGTCAGTGGGTGGTGAGCAATTGCTTTGTGCATCACTTCTGTTTTCCCCTTTCAGTATCATTACTAGTATTATTTACCATTATTATTTTCTCTTACTTTGTTTTCAATTACTGAACTGTTCTTACCTCACCCTATGAGTTTCACTGTGATTGTCCTCCCCATTCCACTGGGCTGGAGGGGGAAGAGAGGGAGGCTGAGCGAGTGTCTATGTGGGGCTTCACCTCCAGCTGGGCCCAAAACCAGGACACCAGGGAGTTCTCCCTGCGGGCACAGAAATGCTCCCTTGCTCTTCTCCAGGGACATCCCTTTCCCTGGGCGCGTGTGTCCACTCCAGCCTGAGCAGTCAATCCTGGTTCCCACCCTGTGATCCCTGCAGGGCCCTGAGCTGGAAGTGCTGCCCTGGAGAGGGAGGGGCTGTGGTGTCCTGGGGTCATATCACATATACAAAGGGAAAGAAAATCGAGGAAAAGCAAAGGACAGGGAGCAATGAAGGCAGACTCCTCTGACAAAGTCACACCAGTTTTCAGTAAAATCTCTCCCAAATAGAAATGCATTTCCTTCCTCTGGTCTGTGCTGGCTGAGGGTGGTGTGAGGAGCAGGAGCTCTGCCCATGTCCTGCCAAGGACTCAGCTGTGCTCTGCTGCACTGGGGACATGGAGCTGGTTTGTGACAGTGCTGACCATCACAAGGCATGTCAAATGTAACCCACCTTTTATAAAACTATCAGCCTTTGTCCTCCTAACTCTGCAGCATTGAGGCTGAACATGTCCTTACAATCATTGTATCTGTATTTTATATTTTTCAACATCATACTTGGGGAGCGTTCTTTTTAGGGATACAAATTTTCATTCTTTAGATTGAAAATATAAAAGGTGTTTGTAGGGGGTGACAGTGTGTGTGTGGATCTTCTAAGGTCTGAGGTATTGATGAATGCACCCCTAAGGACCAGAGACCCACCTGTAGAATGTGTGATACCTTGTAACCAGTAGGACCTTTCCATGTATGCTTAGTGAATTAACTATCCAATAGAGTGCTAGTATGTTATATACAAAAGTAGATAAAAGTAAAGCTGTAACTAAGAATAAAGTCTTTTGTCTTCAATGCAAGCCTTCTGATCTAACTGCTACCTGAGTTTGCCTCCTCTGACTGCCACAAATCTACATTACCCTGATAGGTCTTGAGACAAGACATGAGTCAAAGGGGCTCAGCTCTCTGTGGCTTAGAGCAGAGCCAGGAGAGCTGGAGTGTCCATCACTCTGTTTCCCATCTGCTCTGAGATTTCCCTTGTGCTACATTCACATTGATTTCACACCAAGAAATCTTGGAAGAAATAAACCCACAAGTGTCTGTGCTGTGCTGAGAGCAGGGCAGCACTGATTCCAAGGGCAGATCTGGGACATCTCCTCTGTCCCAGCCCAGAGGTGCAGCTGTGATGGACAGAGCAGGACAAGAGCCCTCCTGGAGAGAAGTCCCTGTTTTATTCATGTCTTAGAGAACTAGATTTGGAGTTTCAGTGCCTTCTCCTGAAATGAGACATTAATTTTTATGTGCCATGGCTGAGCAAGACATGCCAGGTCAGAAGATTGAAAGAACAGGATGCTTCCCTTTCACGTAGGTCCTGCTTTAAAGTCCTCTCTGAAATGTGCCCTGGGAACTGTCAGGGGTTGATGTGGGGGCTGTGACAGTCCCAAGCCCTGCAGCAGCCCCTGAGTGAGAGGAGCCCTCCCAGGGGCTGCTCCTTCCCCACAGAGCTGTGAGTAGCTCCCCAGGCCAGCTGAGAGCTGACCCTGGCAGACAGCAGAGTCCCTGCCCCAGCACAGCACCCTGGGCTGCAGGACCCTGCTCTGCACCACAGCCCTGGGCACCCCTGGCTGCACCCCCCAGCTCCACAGCTATTCCAAAGTGCCCCCCAACAGCCCCCTCCTCACACATCCCATCAGCTGGGGCTGTGTCAGCTTTAGAAGATGCCTCCAGGAGCTCCCCAGGGCAGTGGTCACAGCAGCAAGGCTGGCAGAGCTCCAGGATCATTTGGATGTTCCTCTGGGGCACAGAGTGTGACTCTTGGGGATGGTCCTGTGCAGGGCTGAGGGCTGGACTCCATGATCCTTGTGGGTTCCTTTCAAACTTGGCATATCCTAGGATTCTGTGACACCAGCTGAGCTGGTCCCAGTGCATGAGGAGCCCCTTCCCCCAGAAAAAACTGTGGGTGCCCCCAGTGTGGGAAGGGGTCCCAGCCCCACCTCAGCAGGCCTGGAGGAAGGGGGACACCCTCCTGCAGGTGGGATGTCCATCAAACGGGGTCCCCCACAAGCCTCTTGTAACACCTCAGAATTGGGGATTATAACCCCCCTCAGCCATCGGTGGAGCCAGGGGGTCACTGCAACCCTCAGAATGAGGAGGGGACACCCATGAGCCATTTATAACCCTTAAAGATTTGTCAAAAACAGCAGGATCCTCCCCCAAATATAGTTATCTCACCTCCCCAAAAATGTCTTTCACCTCAGCCTCTAAAAATTAGGAGAGGGACCCCAAAAAGGTGTTTATAGCACCACAAAATTGGTGGAAATTGACAGGATTCCCCAAAACAAGCTCCCTGTGCCCCTCCCTGTGGAGGCCCACTCCAAGTGCTGGAGCCACATGTCCTCCCACACTCCCTCACTGTATTCCCCTCAGGATTGCACGGCACTCCAAAATGCTACTCAGTCATTTCAGACCCCATCTTATGACTCCAAACCACACCCCATCTCCCTCAAAGCCCTGTCTCAACCCTCCCAATCCTCATCCAAGCCCTTCCAAATTCATCCCACCCCTCCTGGACATGTAGTTCACCCTCTCTCCTTGCTTACAACCCACAGGTGGATTTTAACGGGCTTTGAAGGGGTTGTTGGACTGAACCATTTTTGAGAGGAACTGAACCATTTTCAGGAGGGATTGAACCACTCTGAGGAGGGATTGAGACATTTCCAGGAAAGATCGAGGCATTATGAGGTTCCTGATCGATCCCTCTAGGATTTTAGAATGCAAAGTGGTGGAGAAAACTCACTTGGCCCAGGTGCGACCAATTTTGGGGTAAACTCCACCACATACAACCAGAACCCTGAAGTCCCCCTGAATATCCCTTTGAACCCCAAATTGCTCCCCAAAATCCCATTGAAACAGTGGGTTTTCTGATGTCTTTGTTCAATTTCTTTATTTGTACTGCAATTTCAGGTGATTTTAAGGGATGAAGATGAATCAAAAGAAAATCAAAGACAAAAGAAAGACACTATGATAGTGTGCATGGGATTCCATTGGGTGGCCCATAGAGAGGCATGTCCAAGAAAATTGGAATAATGGAATTATGTAGGTTGGAAAAGATCTGGAAAATCATTCAGGGTTGCTTGATGCCACCAGAAAATACAACTGAATGGAGCAAAGGACACTTTTTAGGGTCAAAAGTCAGCAAATCACCTCTTCCCAATGAATTTCCAATGCTGGGATCTGTCCCAATGGATGTTTCTCCCCCTGCATTCACACAAAAGCCTATGGAGAACCAGGAGGATATGGAGACCACCAGCCCAGTGACTTCCCAATGTGGGTCACCAGGAATGTGGGTCACCAGGTCTCTTCCCAGCATGGATCCTCCAATGGGTGATGGAGTTGGAGCAGCAGACGAAGCTCTTCCTGCAGTTGGGGCACTCGTAGGGCTTCCCTTACTGGTGGGTCCGTTTGTGTTTGGCCAAGTGAGCACTCTGGATGAATCTCTTCCCACAGTCCCTACACTTGTAAGGCCTCTGTCCTGTGTGGATGCGCCGGTGGTTGATGAGGTGGCCGTCGCGGATAAATCTCTTCCCGCACACCCCACATTCATACGGCCTCTCCCCAGTGTGGGCGCGCCGGTGCCTGACGAGGTGGGTGTTTTGGTAGAAGCGCTTCCCGCAGTCGGTGCAGCGGAAGGGCCTCTCCTCCGCGTGTATCCGCTGATGCTTCAGGAGATCCGAGCTGATCTGAAACCTCTTCCCACACTCAGAACACTCATAGGCACGGTCCCCTGTGTGGACCGTCTGGTGGGTGATGAGGCTGGAGTCATGTCTGAAGCTCCTCCCACACTCCTTACATTTGTAGGGCTTCTCCCCAGTATGGATGCGCTGGTGGTTTACGAGATGGGCCTTCCGGTAGAAGTTCTTCCCACATTCGGTACAGCAGAAGGGCCTCTCCCCCGTGTGCGTCCGCTGATGAACCACCAGACCTGAGCTCTTCGAAAACGTCTTCCCACACGTGGAGCACCAGTAGGACCTCTTCTCAGTGCGGATGTGCCGGCGGGTGACAAGGTGGGAGTTCAGGTTGAATTGCTTCCTGCAGTCAGTGCAGTGGGAGGGCCTCTCCCCTGTGTGTGTCTGCTGTTGTACAAGACATGAACTGGTCTGAAACCTCTTCCCATACTTGGAACACTCGTAGGGATGTTCCACGGTGTGGATCTTCTGGTGGCAGATGAGGTTGGAGCTGTTACTGAAGCTCTTCTCACATTTTCTACAAGGGTAGAGTTGTTCCCCAGTGTGGATGTGCTGGGGGCAAATCAGGGTGGAGCTCCATTTAAAGTTCTTCCCACATTCCAAGCACTTGTAGGGACTCTCATCCCTGTGTGCCTGTTGGTGGAAAAAGAGTCTGGAGACCCGGCTGAAGCACTTCCCACATTCCAAGCACCTGTAGGGCTTCTCTCCAGGGTGAAACTTAACATGGACCACCAGGTCAGTCCTCCTGCTGATGCTCCAGCCACCCTCCAGGGACTGGCTGGGTTTTTCCTTCTCAGAACAGCCTGGGCTGGCTTGGGAGCTTCTTATTCTGCAGGATTTCCGTGGCTTTTCCTCCCCAGTGACTTCCTGCATTGTGAGGCCATTCAAAACGGCCTCTGCCACGAGGTTCTGCTGGGACGATTTGTCCTCTGTGCTCTCCGTGCTCAGCTCGGGGCCTGGGGCAGGAAGGAACAAGGACAGGCAGGGGATTTGCCTCCGGCCCACAGGGAAGGCCAAGGACATCCCCCAAACCCGGCCCCGGCAGGACGGCGTCGGCAGCGGGGTTGTCCTGCAGCCGGGCCATGCTGGGCTGGAAGATGCAGCACAAGAGAGGGGCAAAGGGGCACTGACTTCCTCCTCACCTGCCTGAGGGTTCCGGGGCTTCTTCCTCTTCCTCACAGCCATCTTCCCAAACCTTGGCCAGATGAAGTAGAAGAAGTCCTGGTTTGGGGGCAAAACAAGATGTGAGTGTGGTGGGTTGGGGGTTCCTCCTGCCCAAGTCTATCTCTAGGAATCACCAGGCTTCTTGTGTCCATAAAAACCTCCAAAACACCAAAATTCACCCTACAACAACCCTCCCAGGAATTCCTCCTCTATGAACTCTGCACTTCAGGGTTATTGGGGTCCTTCTGTCTGCACTGCTGGGGGTCCTGCATGTATTGGGGATGCCATCTCTATGGGGTCCCAGTCCTCTCCAGGGTGCCAGGGATTCCAGGAATCCCAGGGCTCCCCCCCTCTATGAGCTCTTATTTTGGTGTTCTGGGTCTTCCCCTTCTCTGCGCTGCTGGGGGTCCCATGGGTCCTGGGGGTTCTCCTCAGCTTAGGGATGCTGAGGGTTTGGGGGTCCCAGGGGTCTATTCTCCCCTCTCTGCTGCTCTGTGCCAGGATCCCCAGGGGTCCCTCCTCTCTCAGGTCTCACCTTCTCCAGGCTCTTGGGGGTTTCACCTCCCCCATGAACTGGTGCTCCCCACTCCTCTTCACACTGCCAGGGGTTCTTCCTCTCTGGGACCCCCATTTAAGGGGCCCAGGGCTCCCTCTGTGCTCCCACCACCTAATTCCAGCTTTCGGAGGCTTCCCCAGCTCTGGTATTGCCCCTCTCTGCTCTTCCCACTCTGTGGGTCCCAGGGTTCCCTCCCAGCCCACCCGAGGGACCCCAAAACCAGCATTCCCTGGACTCCCCTTTTCTGGGCACAGGGACCCTACAGACCCCCTGACCACCTCTCCCCACCCCCAGTCCTGCCTTTCCTTGACCTCGGGACCCTCCTGATCCCATTCCCAGGCACTGGGACATCCCTGCACCTCCTTATCCTGCACCAATACGCCCCTGAGTCCCCTTTTGTGGAAATCCCATCCCTCCCTGCCCCTACACCCCCTTTTCCTTGACTTTGAGATCCCCGGGGCCACCACTCCTGCATTTCACACTCCAGATACCCCTTTTTGAACACTGGGGGACGCCTTGAACCCCTTTTTCTGGCCATTCTGGGTCCCCCTACACCATGACCCCCCTTTCCTTGACACAGGGTCCCCCTGGGCCCCCCATCCCACTTCTTGAAGCCCGTATCCCCCCCTTTTCTTGGCCCTGCAAACCCCCTTCCCCAGCACTGTGTCCCCCTTGCACCCCCAAAATTCAGCTCAAAACACCAATCAGCCCAAAAAAACCCTGCCTGGAGTTTCCCCTCTCTGATCTCTCCACTTTGGGGTTCTGGGGGACACCCCTCTCTGGGGTCCCCCAGTTTAGGGATGCTGGAGACTCCCAGTGGTCTCTTCTCCTCTGACTCTGCTTGGGGTGGTGGTTCCCAAGGCCCCCCTCTCCAGGGTGCCGGGGGTCCTGAGGGTGCCTCCTCTCTGGGGTCTCCATTTTGGGGTCCCAGAGGGATCCCCAAGCACCCTGAGCAGAGAGTCAGGGCAGAAAGGACTCCTGGGACCCTCGGCATTCCTAAGAGGGACCCTGGAGAGGGGGGAATCCAGGAACCCCAAAGGGGTCAGATCACAGAGTGAGGGACCCCAGGGATTCCCGGGATCTGCAGCAGACTGGAAAAGGCAGAACCCCAGAGAGATGCTCCCGAAACACAAGGCACCCCCAACAGCCCAGACAGGGGGAACCCCCAGAACCTAAAAACGGAGAGACCAGAGACAGC
>JAWWEV010000409.1:0-12110 GCA_035583235.1 Hafferia zeledoni
GCATGGGGTTGTTGTGGCCAAAGTGCAGGACCCGGCACTTGGCCTTATTGAACTTCATCCCATTGGAATCAGCCCATTTCTCAAGTCTATCCAGATCCCTCTGCAGAGCCCTCCTGCCTTCCAGCAGGTCGACACTCCCTCCTTGTTTTGTTTTGTTTTGTTTTGTTGAAGTGTGTTCCTATTTCTGTTAGAACACTAACACCCTTTGCTTGAAATATTCCCAAAGAGATTAAGCTTACATACATACTGCCTTTGCCTGCAGTCTCATATTAGTCATTACATAACATCCTAAATCCTGTGCCCTTATATACTTGCAAAAGACTTATAATTCAAAACAAGAAACATTGGAAAACACTCAAATCATCCCTGAATATCTATAGTTACACTATGTTTCCAGTTTCACAAAAATAATAATTACGTTCTAAAAATTCAGTTGATAGACTTCTATACTTTAATACAGAAAAAAGAACACCTTGAGAAGAATGATGAGCATGGAATTCAATATAATGGTTATGCAAGCATTTGGAAAAAGAAATAGTCAAAGAATTCTAACAAGATATTTTGCAGTTGCAGTCAAACCTGGGCTGTAGCACTGATGGAATTGCATGAGCCTTCTTCAGAATTGAAAGTTAGCCACTTTGGAAAATATTTTACTGGATATATGGAAAGGAACATATATTGAGGGTTGCTTTATTAACCTTATCCCAAAAAATAACAAAAATAAATTATGGAAATTAAGGATGAAAAGGCAGTATTTATAAAGATATATAAATAAAAGAATTAAGGTCATATACACAGTCAGAATGTGGTCTCTGGCCGAACATGATATACATGAATTGCACATTCCATTTTATTTGTTTCTCAAGGTGCCCTGACTCAGTCAGTGACCAGATTAACTAAATACTTTTATCTCAGTACAGTTTTTTAGAGTAGACAAGATAGATCCAGTCCAGTTTGTGGTTTATATTTGTGGCTATAGGAGTTAACTGTTTCTATGAGTTCAACTACTTGCTGCTCTCATCAGTGTATCACTAAAAATGTTCATAGTCCAGCCCTCTAGACTGGTCACTAATCAAAGAAAATAATTCGTTTCTTAAGTCAGCTTAATGCAGTGATCCCATTCACAGAACATGCACAAACAATTGTATTAGCACAGAGCAGGTAATCAAATTGTGACATGATGTGGGAAGGGGCAGCTGGGGTCAGGAGACACAAAGTGGCTGCAAACCTTTTGAAGACAGACTTGCCACTGGAGATAACATAAGAAGGAACTAGGTGCCATATTTTTCTTTACTCTTGAAGTTCCAATAGTAATCAAAGATTCAGAAAAAAACTGTACAGTTTTCATTTACACAGGGTTCTCTTTACAGAACACCAGACCTAAAAATAAAACAAGAAATTAAAAAAAAAACAACCAAAAAAAAAAAAAAACTACCTAACAAATAAAAAACCACTCTCAGTTTAATTTAGCTATATTTAAAAGCAGTAAAATCAGAACAATACAGAATACTATTAGTATGTAAAAAAGTATTAAAATGGCCCCAGTGTAGACAGGTTTAGACTACTGGCCTCATTCTTAACTGGGTTTGTTGAACACTGGAAGAGTTTACATTGCTGACAGATGTGCTACATTTTTCTTTCTCTGTTCAAATTTCTATCTCCTTATTGGAACACTTACTGTATATACCAAGAGCTGAAGCATGAATGCATGCAAAAGCTGAGGATGGAAATATTTTCTCTTTACCACAGCTGAAAACACATAATGAAGGAGAAATGGAAAATATTAGTCCACATTCCCTTCTGCATACTGCTGAAGTGCTAACTCATTTGATAGACATCTGCCAAACAGATAAATCCACCCAGGGAAAATAATAATGACACCAAAGATGATGACATAACTATTTTTGGTACAAACATTCATCATCATGGCTAGGCTTTGCAAACAAAGATTTGGGAAGGATTCTACCCACGCTTGCTGCAAACGTGCTGGTGGCTAAAAAGGCCAATGTGGGATAAGCAAATTTGGTTGCAAAAGGCACAGCAGAAAGTCTCTTTAGGCAACATTGGCAAGACACGGTTCTTTCTGCATTGTCTTTTCTCCTCAAGACTGCTTCTGCGTGTGTTCTCAAAGAAAGCAACAGCAGCGCTATGAATAGTGTGCCTCCATGTCTCCTGACTGGAGGCCAGAGTGGACCATTGATGGTAGTCAATATGGCCAAGGCTGAGGTATTGTTTTAGGGAGTTGATGACTATGGGGGTTTTGATTTTTTTGATTTTTTTCATTTTTATAGATTTTAGGAGTACTTGTAACTGTAGTAAAAAAAAAAAATTAGTGTGTTAATACTTCTGAAAGCTTAAGTTCATTGCTCATCTCCTAACCCCTACCACATATCAGTAGCTCCAATTATTTTAGTGTTTAGACATCTTTTCAAAGTAGAAAGCTGGAGAATATCAGAAAGCCTGCAGCACAAGACGTAAACATAAACAACTTTGGGTCTAAGAACACTGGAAAACCTCCAAGAGTCCTATGTGTGCTGAGGAAGACAAAAATGAAGAACATGGTCCCACTGACCCCAGACTCAAATCCTAAGGGGGTGGAACAAGGTTGGGACCAGGGGCAGGACGGGGCTGAACCAAGAGATGTGTAAACAGGGGATTGGGTGGACATTATTATAAAAACCATGGAAATCAGTGTTCACATGGGCATGTCATCATGTATTCCTAAAAGCCCTAAGCCTAGATATTACAGAATCTACCTTTTTATCTTATCCCACACTAACGTGGCTTGAAGTCTGCTTTATTGGGTCTCTCACGGCATCAGAGTCCTTGTATCACCTCTTCAGGGCCCCTCTCTTGCGACAGCCGTTGATGAGTTCACCACAGAGCACAATCTTCAGGAGGTGATGATCCTCCATCCTGGAAACATGCCCTGCCCAGTGCAGCTGTGTTCTCATCAGCATGGCCTTGATACTGGTAACCCCTGCCTGCTCAAGAACAGGCACACTAGTCACGTAATCAGTCCAGCGGACATTTAGGATTGTATGGAGGCATTGCCGATGGAGGTGTTCGAGGAGTCATAAGTGGTAGTGGTAGATGACCCATGATTCAGACACATATAAAAGAGTAGACAGTACAATGGCTCTGTAGACGCTAATCTTTGTACTTTTCTTCAGATGTTTATCACACCAGACTCTTTTATGGAGTTTTCTGGAAGCTCTGTATGCTTTTGCTAACCTGTTGTCTATCTATCAATCTTACCACATGAGGAAATGATGCTTCCCAGAGACATGAACTCTGGACTGACTTGAGCTCTCATTCACCAATGATGATATGGCAATGATGGAAGACTTCCTGAGGTGCAGGTTGGTAGAGAACTTCTGTCTTCTCTTCTTCAAGCTGACTTCCAGCCCAAAAAGTTCAGCAGCCTCTGCAAAGCAAGATGTTAAGTGCTGCAGAGCTGCTTCTTGTGTGAGCAACAAGAGTGACATCATCAGCAAAAAGCAGCTCACAGATAGGATAATTTAAAGTCTTAGTATGAGCCTTCAGTCGCCTTAGGTTGAATAGGCTTCCATCAGTACGATATCAGATTTAGATATCATTTTCTTCATCGAGGTCTGCTGTGGCTCTTTGGAGCATCATGCTGAAGAAGATTGTGAATAAAGTTGGTGCAAGAATGCAACCTTGTTTCACACCGTTGGTTATTAGAAAGGGTTGAGAAAGTACATTGCCATGTCTGACTTGGCCATGCTGACCCTCATGAAGCAAAATGATAATTTTGAGGAACTTGGGAGGATATCCTAATCGTTCCAAAATCTGCCACAGGCCTTTTCTGCTCACAGTGTCAAAAGTTTTGGTGAAATCAACAAAAGTTACATAGAGTCCTTTGTTCTGTTCCCTACACTTCTCTTGCAGTTGTCTGAGAACAAATACCATGTCTGTGGTGCTCCTATTGGCTCTGAAACTACACTGGCTTTCAGGTAGTTCTTCTGCAATAGCAGGTATTAATCTGTTCAAAAGTATTCCTGCAAAAATTTTACCATCAGTAGACAACAAAGTAATACCTCGGTAATTTGAGCAGTTTGTTTTGTCTCTTTTTTTCTTACATGGAGTGATGATGACTGCATCACGAAGATCTGATGGTAGTTCACCTTGTTCCCAACAATGCACCACAAGCTCATGAAATTTAGCATGGAGTGCTTGGCCTCCATGCTTCCAAACTTTAGGTGGAATTCCATCACCCCAGCTGCCTTGCCAGTTTTCACCTGCTGTATGGCCATAAGGGTTTCTCCCACAGTAGAAGAAATATCCAATTTGTTTTTCACCAGTTTTTGTGTAATATAATGAACTGCTATATTGCATTATATATTACAAGCTATATTATACACACTTTTAATACAGAAGTTGTTTATTGAACACTGTAAATGTTCCGTTGAAATACCGATAGTGGAATCCTAACGTGATTTAAACAATTGCCTATTCACTTTGTTTAAGAGAAGTGCCAGTCAGCAAAATAGGCTTGATTTCTCCTATATTTTGATATTAACATGCTTTTGCTGCACATTTTTCAACAGAATGTTTGTCAGAAATGTGGTCTTGTGCATATTATATTTCTTTTCTTCAACCACAGTAAACAAAATCTAGACAGATGGCAAATACATTCCTATTTTGTTCCTTTTCTGTATACAAAAGTATACACTGTATGTCCCTCAGTGAACTCCAACATACTCTTAACATAAGTATAAATGTTTTCCAATTCATCACACACATAAACCTGTTGCATGTACCTCCTTACAAATTTTATTCAAGACGGAGAAATCCTCATTGTGTTCTAGTGCAAAATGAGAGAATAGGTGTGGGAGGAAGTTTTTAAATCAATTCTGAGTGGAAGAAGGAGGGATGTTCTGCTGTCGTTCAAAAGACACTTGTGCAACACTGCCTGTAATCATCACACTTCCAAGAGTTAAGTAATGATTTTGTTTTAAAATACTATTCTCCAAAGGTCTGTGACAACTGCCAAGAGTTCACAGAAAAACTGCACTGACAGCTGTAAGAAATGTTCAGCAATAGCACAGAGTCAAAGCGTGCTGATCTTGCATTTTTTAAATTCATTTGTATTTTGGTAATGATAACAATTGGCATCATCTCACCATACACATAGAAAAGACAGTTTGAGCATGCACATGCACACACATAGTCTTCTTTCATGCAGTTTGGGGGAGGATTGAAATTGTGGCCTTACATATTCTACAGCTAATAAGTAAGCAGCAGCTATTTGTAAGAACAAAAAGTAATTTGATCGAACATAGTCAAATTGAGTACATATGGCTTCTCTTTATTAAACTTTGGTGTTCATTACAAGGAAAGCTTGACAATGAAATGAAGATGAGAAAATCATGAGCAGAAGAACGTGTTTGGTCCCCATTGTTATTCTCATCTCAGCATTGTCTCTACCAGTGCTCAGAGTGGTAGCCTGGTTTTATTTTCCTGCACAGAAATTGGCATTTCCCTCACTTAGCTGCTGAAGAAAAAGAATAGTGACATGTGTGCTGCAGTAAAGAAACAGTGAGACAAACATCCTCCATTTTCCACCAATTTGCTGACAGACTTTCTGAATTAGTGTTCATGGAACACTGAGTACAGTGCTGGTTTTCAGCAAGCCTGGCAGCTCAACCTCCATACCCAGACATGGCTGTAATTCTTGTCTGTGGCATTTTATGGCAACATACAGATGTTGCCATTTTGTAGTTACGCCCTAACTTGGAACAGAATTGGAAAGACAACAGAACTGCTATTTAGTATGTTTAATCTGTCTTAAAGGTTCAGACAAAGGAATGTGGTGGTGCGAGTCCATCAGGGAATTTTTCTCACCCTACCAACACAAAGGTTTTGGGCATTGAAGTGCCAGGATTGAGAAAAAGAAGTGGTTAACGACTCTAGATTCCAACTTAATGGAGAGGTGAAGGTGAAAAACACCCTTCTAGCACCTGGGAGGGGGAGAAGCTTTTTCCTAGGTGCTGGCTTCACTTTGTTTTGGGCAGTTGCTGGGGAACGCCATTGTTTGCCAAGCTGGTGACAGCTCCTTCTGGCTCTGCTCTTTGCCTTCCCCCCTCCATCTCTGGGCACCCTGAGGTTCAGAGACAGAGAGAGGAGAGAGAGAAGGGCCTGTAAATATAACTGCACCAGGAGGAACCTACAGTATTTGGGGGGTTGTTTTTTTTTTTGGTGCTGGGGGAGTAGCCTGTTGTGGTCTGTTTATAGTTGTATCTCTATTGAGAGAGAGAGAGAGAGAGAGAGAGAGAAGTTAAGAACAGTTATCCTTCTTACACACATTTTCTAATTAAAGTTGGGTCGGTTTTTTTAATTTAATAAGGGGGGAGTGGTTATTGAGGAGGAATCCTCTCCTCTGGTCTTGGTAAACATTTTGGTTTCCCTCAAACTAAGACAGTTGGGGACTGCTAGTCAATTCTAGGCAGTTTTTTTCTGAGCTATTTCCCTAATGAAATAATGTTAAGGACTTAGAGATGGAGTCATGGTGCAAAAAGACAGGATTGCAACCAGACTGTTGAATGCCTACACAATATTATTTTCTAAAGAAAAGCTAAATTCTAGTGTGACAGCCAGAATTACTCTAGTTTTGGGATCACATCAAGTAAGTCAATAAAGCCTCTAAAAAGCAGTCTAGAGCAGTTGTATGGCCAGACTTCGCGTATGAAGATTTGGGAAGGACTCTCCCCACGTGGGTGTGCCCTTCCAGCCTGCACAGTGGATTTTTTAGGTGAGGCACAGCATGCACAGAACTGGCCCCACTGTTTAAGTCCTAAGGTCCATTTGCCATGGCCGAGCGAGCTTGGACAGTGACAGTGAAGTCCTCGGGACTGTCTAAAGCCCCCGATACTAACCGGGGCTGACCCTGCTTAGCATCCGAGATCTGACGGGATCGGATGGCAGGGAGGCATTTAACTGCCCAGGGGACAGTCCCCACCGAGACCTGAACTCAGGTCCTTGGGATTCAGAGTCCAAAGTGCTCTCCTTTACACCATGTGACCACCCTCTAGAGCAGTTGCAATGAACACCGACAGCTTACTTGTGCAAGCCCATTTACATCAGTGATACCAACCCACGTCAACCCAACACAGGAAATTACTTGGAGCTGCTTGTCTGCTTTCTTTGGGCTACATCAAGATTATGTAACTCATTTTAAGTGTACTTATCTGAGCAGGCACACAGTGGCAGCACTCCAATAGCTTTCACTTTACAGTGAGTTAGTGCTTTCAGACAAGGAAGGTTTTCTCTGGTGGTTTCACTTGTTTATAACAGTGCTGACCTCCACTACCTGTGGCATTGTCCTAGTGTTCAGATGTGGGCCATGGAGCAACTAAAAATTGGTACACCCCAACTTAGGACTACACAAGAAAAATTCTGAGATGTTTCTCCTGCCATCTCATGATCTGACTCTTTTGAACAGCCAGTTCAAGTAAACAGCCACAACTACTCTAAAGGCAACCCCCACTTCAGTCTGATAGTCAGGTAGATGGACTAGACACATAGTGTTGTACATTCAACATTGATCACTGTAAGCTGACTGCCAGCCAAGCATTGTACTCTCAGCAACTGTGACAGTGGCTGTACATGCCTATGCTGATTTTGACTGGGGTAAAGTTAATTTTCTTCACAGTGACTAAACACAGGGCTGGTAATATAGACGTGTTTTTGTTACTTCTGAGTAGTGCTTATACAGGGCCAAGGCCTTTTCTCCTTTTCATACCGCCATGCTGGCAAGAAGACTGGAGAATGCACTGGAAGTCACAAGTCCCTCTGTCTCATCTGCAGCTGCCCAAGAAAAAGAACAAGCATAAGGCAAGGAAAGAGAATGCCTGGATGCCAGCTTCAGCAAAGACAACTTCATTTAACACATTGTTTTCTGGGAGCAATAAAGAGATGTGATCTGGGAGAAGAGAGCAACTCATGGCTGCAAAGGGAGAGATCTGTGCCCTTCAACAATCGGAACATACACATAGCAGATTCCTGAAAGCACGCAGAGCATCTGGAAGTTCACGATGCTCCGTTGCCTGCAGGTGCTAACCAATGCAGTGCTGATAGTCTGACAAGCAGAATAGTTATGATGAAGGTGGGCACATCTCTTGAATTACATATATTGCCATTGTCTTCCCCTCAGTAGCCCTCATGATTGCTACTGACTGGATGTATGGACATTACTGTGTGTTTTCCTGTCTTCAGACTCTTCTTGTTTTCTTCTAGCTACTACAGCTGATGAAGACTTGCTTATACCAGGAACTGTCTAACAGTCACCAAAGCAGATGGAGGGTAACCACAGAGCATGTTTTGGGAAAGAGTGATCCTTGGTGTGTAACATCAACCTCAGAATCCAGTTCTGATATGTTGGCTGCAGTATTGTCTGGAGCAGTACAGGAAGTATTGCAGAAAGAAGGACACCAATTTTCCAGGCAGTCTGAGTGCACTAGAAGATGCCACTTCTTAACAGAGAATTGCTGAGGTTATGGTATCAGAGTTATCTCACACAGACATGAAGACATTAATTTGGCAAAAGAAACTTTGACTAGCATATTGGTTCAGTTGTCATAGTTCACAGGGTATGACACCACCAGCCAAGGTCTCCTGATAATATGCTTTTGCTTCGCCTGCATTGTGCGTTATTGAAGTCATATTTGTATGAGATACACTTTCTGACAAGAAGGTGATAAGCGTATCTTTGTTAGGTGATTTATTTAAACATTTTGACCTATTTTCTCAAAGAAAGAGTGGCTACTGTCCATGGAATCTCTTCTCAAATGCTTTGTAAAATGGTACTTTCCAGCTCTCTATGGAGAATGGCATTTGGTTTAATGGACAAAAAAAGAAAATTAAATTCCATTTGCACAAGTGGTATCCCTCTCTTCCTTAAACTGCAGCTGCTTAATATGCTGTGAAAACAGTGCAGACTTGAATTGCAGAATCAAAGAGATCTTGGTTTGAAAACTTTAATCTTTTGATTCAAAGGTCCTCATCTCTTGGAGTCCCCTTGGAAACTCCAGAGGCTGAAGGAGTTCATGAAGGACCAGCTTCACTTCCAGAGGCATCAAAGCAACTCCGCTTCCATCAGTCACTGTTTGCACCACAGAAGCAATTGCTAGCTGAAGGGTTATGAGATTTCAAGGTATGATTCTGTGAGAAGGCAGAATAATTTAAGTCTGTGAAAAGGAAATCCTCACCAATAATCACTGCCCAGCACCACCAGACCCTGTATTGACCCTTCATAGAGTACCAGAAAATACTTCACCAGCACCTAAATTTGCTGAACATTTTCACAGTGTCCAGATCCATGAAGACTGTCTGTATATAGCTCTGATCTGCTATTTCCTTTCAAGAACTGTTACTGGAGTTTTTGAGTCACAGATTCTGATGGGCAGCTGTTCCTCACACACAGAGCTTTCAGTGCCTGTAATGTACAGGCAGTCAGACACCAAAGTGGGAAAAGTAAAAGAGCAACATGCAAGTATGCTTTGCTAGTTCATTTATCCCTAAGATTTGTTTCTACAATGCCTATCCAACTCCCTGAATACAGCAATTTTCCTTCTTCAGCAATTCATAGGTTTTGCCTTCTTGCCCAGCTACTTTGTTGATTGTCCTTCTGTGGTAGTTTTAGCTAGGCCTCAAATTAGCAGACTCAGAGAATCTACATAAATTAGGAGAGACAGGTATCACCTGACTTAAGCAACCGAAGAAGTATTTCATACCAGATGATGCAAACCTGAGATATGAATACAGGAGTAAAATGTGTTCACTCAGTTCCATCATGGCCGAAGTAGAGGCAAGACACGCAGCTGCTGCCCTGCTGTCTGCATTCTGCTGCTCCTGCTGCCACTACTTGCATTTTGTTTGAGTTCAGGGAAGTAGAAACATTTTGTTGTTGTACTTTCTGTTTCTTGCTGGGTGTCTTTTGGGGTGCTTATGGATCTAGCGTGATGGAATCTGTTTTCTGTGGGAGATAAAAAATTGTTTTTATATCTAACTTGTGTAAGTGTGTGTTATATTGTAGTTTCTTTTAATTTTTTTCTGTATAAATATATATAGTTAGTTTAAGTTTTAAACCTAATTTGAGGGGTTTTTTTCCTTTCCTCCATTTTCTCGGCAAGAGGGAAGGAGGCTCTGACATTGTGTTGGGCAGTTGGCATTTTGCCAGCTCAGTCCAAGACAAGTGATGCAAGGGCAGGACATATCAGAACCTCACACAATTACTCTCAGCCCATGTCCAGCCTCTCCAGATCCCTCTGCAGAACGTTCCTGCTCCCCAGCACATCAACACCTCCCACCCAACTTTCTGTAATCTGGAGACTGACTTAGAGTGCACTCAATCTCCTTTTCCAGGTAACTTACCCTACATGATGCCAGTTTAACCTGTTGTGGAAGAAATGATTGTTACTGGGGAGAGCGGGCTTTGGGTTGTGTGTCTTGCAAACTTAAACAAGTTGTTGAGTTAAAAATAGAAGTCCTTTCTGTTTTACTTAAGCTGGAGGGGTTAGAGAGAGACCACTTACTTCAGTGAGTTATGGAACTGATGTTAATTTTCTCAGAAGGAACTTTCTCCTGCGTTTCTGGATCAGAACTGGTGATACGTGAAGTAAGAAGCAAGTTCAGTGTGTTTCACATGTAGCGTACCAGAAAGCATTACTTCATACATCTTGGTAGTTGGGAAGTTTTATTTCCTTTCTCATCTCTTTGGTTTTGTTTGGGTTTTAGTTTGTTCTGAAGTGCATGAAACATTTTTTTAGTATTTATTGTTTAAAACAGTTCAAAATAAAGAGATATTTGATGGCTTACCAAGTGTCAAGAGTAAAAATGCAAAACAGTAACTAGTTTATGAAACAAAATGTTTGTTTATTGTTGCAGTCTCTTCTAGATAGCAGTTGGAATAAAGAATGTTCTTGGGCTAGGCTTATCTCAGGGTCATATTTCTGATGGTTCTTCTTCTTAAGACTTCTCACTATTATCTTCTACCTGCTATGATATTTTTCACATTTTTGTTTCTCAGAGGGGTCTCTGTTTTGTTGAAGAGCACCCTATAACCACTCGCAGAGTTCAGATCTTCACTGTCTCACGTGCACCTGGGTTTCTGTTTGGGCCTGTTACCAGGTTCTACTTTTTTATGTTTGCATGTAACTAGCCTATCCATAAAGCACTGGCTGTGTCCACTGGGCATTAAAATGTGTAGGACTGTCTTGCCCTCTTGTAACATACCAGACAGCCTCCATCCATTGGGCTGTGTTGATTGCAGCTATAGCAAAGGCAGTCCCCCAGGCTGCTTATGAGGCAGTGAGTTAAAGAATTATATTTAAATAGTGGGGTAGTAGCAGACATCTGATGCAGACTGGCATTCAGTCATGAGGGTGTACCATCTCACACAAATAGATTTTGAGAGTAGGCCTGTGTAAATCAGGAAAAGGTAGATGTCTGGACAGTAACGTCTCTCTCTTGATACAACTGCAATTTGCTTTCCTCTTCTCTAGTAGTTTGTTACTGTACTCTGTCTCACTTTAGTTGGATGAAGCCAGCTGTGCACTTACCCTTATAAACGGTGTGGTGTAAGGGGCTGTCAGGTGGTGTTAGTTGAGTCTGTAAATGTGCACTTGAGCTTCTTTTGTGTTCGGGGATGATACGGAGAAAGAGGAATGAGGTCTTTTGTGAATCTTTGAGTGGAAACACTCCTAAACCAGTGACTGTTGCCTACTTTTATTTACCTGAAGGTGGGGTCTAGATTTGTTATACTTTTTAATTTCTTATTACAAACACTTGGATGTGTAATGCAAGTATTTCGAAAAGAGTAGCATTAAATCAAAGAGATGGTTAATAATGTAAGTATTAATGCACTTTCCTTCTAGTGAATGTGGAGAGTTCATATGTTCAACCTCTGCAGGACAGATCATGACAAGGAGGAACCCATTCTACTGCTAAAATACAGTCTTCCAGTGCAGGCTGTGAACCCTGGATAGTATTAGAGTAACAGTGCACTGGCTTGATATTTGGAGTTAATTCTTCTTTCAAGTGTTTTCTTCAGATGGTGTTGGGTACAACTGACCTGTTGATTGTATTTT
>JAWWEV010000410.1:0-12073 GCA_035583235.1 Hafferia zeledoni
CTCCCTCTACAATCCCTGCCAGGAGTGGGGAGCGGGGGGTGGGTTGGGCTCTGCTCCAGGAACAGGGACAGGAGGGGAGGGCACGGCCTCAGGCTGGGCCAGGGGAGGTTCAGGTTGGACATCAGGAGGAATTTCCTCCTGGAAAGGGTGGGCAGGCCTTGGAAGGGGCTGCCCAGGGAGGTTTGGAGTGCCCAGCCCTGGAGGTGTCCAAGGAAGGGCAGGATGTGGCTCTCAGTGCCCTGGGCTGGGGCACAAGGTGGGCATCGGGCACAGGGTGGGCTCAGTGACCTTGGAGCTCTTTCCCACCCTCAGTGATCCTGGGATTCAGGTTTTGCTCTGTGCTGGAACATTAAATCCTGTCAATGTCCCATCTCTCCCCATCCTCTGTGAAGGGCAGGAGTAGGAGGTTCACACCTGATGGGGGTGAGGCCTCTTCCCCTCTGCCCTTCCCATCCCTGGCTTTGCTGCTCCACCAAAGCTGTTCCTTTCTGGCAGTGTGGACGGTGTGTCCGTCCTGCTGAGCTCAGCCCTTCCTCATCACCCTGTATCCCATTATATTTCTTCAATCCTCTGCTCCAGCCTCCCCTACACCAACAATCACACTGAAGCACTGCCTGGTGGTGCCCAGTGACACATTGCAATTAGTGATCTCCAGCTAATGAAGCAGCTCAGTGACTAAACCTCATGACTTTTCCAAGTGAAGTGTCAGTCAGGGGGTTTGAAACACCCCTGGAGCTTCGTGTGGCCCCAGAGCACAGAATAAACTGCTTGGGCTGCTCTGAAATCTCCCACTGGTTTTTCCATGTTGTCAATATTTCCCCTTTGTGCCCTCAAATACAATATTTAAATTAGATTTAAATTGGATTGGTGCCTGTGGTCATTGTTCACCTTCAGGCAGCTTCCCTGACCTCGCTGTGAGGAGATGGGCCACGTTGGGATGTATTAGGTATGAAACACTTGGAAATCCTTTAGCAGGCTTTAAAAAAGTTGTATTTATTGCTGCAGGGAACACTCAATAGCTGGAAATTCCACAGTGGGATCAGGCTGTGTGGTATGTGGGGGTTGGTGTCCCTTTTCCCTGGTCACCTCCAGCTTTGTGGTGTCCTTGGCATGAGGACTTTCCCTGGAGCCTCTTTTGTGAAATCCTGTGTGAGATGCCGGGAAGGTAAAGGAGCTCCAGCTTGGTGAGGTGACAGACCCAGAGCTGGGGATTGTGTCTTGCTCACTTAAATTTTGTCCCAGAGCTGGATCATCTCCAGGGCACTGGGATTCCAAGAGGAGCAGGAACATTCCTGGATTCTGTTAATGCACCCTTGGGAATTGAAGAGGCTTCAACCCTCCTTGGTTTTGGGAGTCATTTGACCTCCCCCAGGAGCTTTGGGAAGCGACAGGTCAGGCGATGCTGCTTTGGGGCTGGAGGAGATGTGGGTGATGATGATGCTGATGCTGCTGATGAGCAGTTGCTGTTCTTGAGTCACTCTGAATTCAGAGTTGAGATCCATGTGACTCCACAGCCAGTAGTTCTGCGCTTCCATGTGTATCCCAGCCAGGCTTTTGGGGGGGTGGAAATGATGGTTAAATACACAGGTGTGGTTTTTGAGTGTCAAATTCACTAAAAACCCCTTTTTTTGAGGGGAAACCCTTTTTTTTGAGGGGAGGAAAAGCAGAGCCTGCAGTTCCCGCTGCGGGCGGCAGAGGGCGGTGTTGGGCCACCCGAGGGGGCTCCATTGTTGTGCTTGGATTTTAATATTAATTAATGCATATCCTGTTAATAAAAGAGCCTCCCAAGGCTTTGTAATTGCAGCTTCAGCCACCTGTGGGCCACCAGCACAGCGGGGTGAGGCCCTGCAGGGACACCAGGACTCCCTGAGCACTGGGAAGGGACAGCTGGGCTTTGCCAGGAGGGTGAGGGTGGATGTTCTCCCCACTCTCAGCACTACCCTGAGCTCTGCAGGGCAATCCCAGCCCGCAGACGCCCCAAAATCCCAGTTGCAGCCCCCAGCGAGGGTGTCAGCAGGTGGCAGCAGCCTGTCCTGCACCCTGTGTTATTCCTGGCCAGGAGATTCTCTGGATTCAACACCACAGTCTAGACTTACTGACAGACAGGATTCTTCTCTTGTTAGGTAAGCAAGATACAGACACCCATTATGCAAATTCCCAGCCGTAGTGGCCCTCTGAAACATTCTTCAGATTGTCTAAATAAGGTGCTGTTTCATACTAAACCAGGCTTTTGGGTGCCTTCCAGCTGCCTTGCCCTGGAGCTGGGGTTTTTTTATTTTTTTTCCTTTTGGAGGTGCTGATCAGCACAGACTTTTGGACTTCCAGCTGTGCAGCAGGAGGAAAAGGCAGGCTGGGCAAAGAGCTTGAGTTGTGCAATTAAAAAGCTTTAAGGCCAGTAGTTCTTGTGCCTGTCTGTGCTGCTTGTGCAGGCAGTGACATGGGTGCTATTCAATACACTTCATATATATCTTATAAATGATTGCACAGACTCAACAGGCTTTTTTGTTTGTTTGTTTCTGAGCACCAAAACTCAGTTTTGGGTGTCCCCCCCGGGGCAGGGGAGGGTTGGAGGGTGCAGTGACCTGGCACTGTCAGCTCTGCACGGAGGTGTTGCCCCTCTTCATGTGACTCACCCTGGGCTGGAGGAGGTGGGAATGGATCATCACTGACTATCCAGAGGGCTTGGAAGTGGCTGTGGCATTTGCACTCTTTCTTTTTTCCCCCAGACAAGCTCAAAGAGCCTTTCAGCCCCCACGACTGTGGAGTTATTCGTGCAGCTCTTCCCAGAGAAGCCCTTGTGGGGCTCTTGTTGCATGAGCCCAAATTTCTGACCACAAATACTCTTCCAGTGTTTTATACTGTGGTTCTGTCACCAAAATCTGCCCTCCTGAAGCTGCTTGAGACTCCTCAAGCCTCAGAGCACACAAAGAGCTGGGAAGGGTTGACTGGCAGCTTCCTGAGCTGCTCCTGAGGTCAGGATTTGGCCGGCGCCCAACGAGGCTTTGGAATGGCTGTGAGTGCTGCGTGGTGAGCACAGCCCTTCTCAGGAAAACATTGGAAAGCTTCCTGGTCCTGAATTCACTCTGCAGGCACGTGATTTTCTGGGAATTAGTTTGAATGTGCTGCAGAACTGCTCAGAAATCCCTACATGGGGTGATGATGGATCACAGAAGAGCAAGGACAAGGACAGGGTGGTTGGTCAGGTTTCTTCGTGGTGGCCCTTCAGCCTGTTGATACCAACCAGCTCTGCTGCTTCTGTTCCTTGCCTAACAAAGGGGAAAAGTCTGTATTGTTGTGGGGGTTTGTTTTTTTGGGTTGTTTTTTTTTTTTTTTTTTTGAAATTGCAACATTGCTCCTGTTTTCCCGAGCATTATTTGTTTTGAGACACAGTTAATCCTCTAAAGAGTTTCCAGGGGAATTGCTGGCTGCACCCTGTGCTGCTGCAGAGCTCTGGATGTTGCCAGCCAGGGGTGAGACTTTGCCCTGTGCTGGCTGGGACTGTCCCTTCCCGTCCTGCAGGTTGTGATCCCATCCCTTCCCACCCGGGAATTCTGTCCTTGCCTCCCCACCCTCCCCAGCTGTGGGCTCTGCACCTTCAAGGCTGGCTGTGGATGATCACAATAATGACCTTTCCTCACAGCTTCCCCCACGTCTGAGCTCCTGCAGGAGCCAACCCAAACACCTCCCTGCTCCCAGCAGGGTCTGTGAACTCTCTCCAGCTCAGCTGCTCTCTGTGTTTCACCATTTCTGCTCAAAGATCTGAGATAACGAGGCGAGCGCTGCTGACTCAGATCTTACTGGCTCTGGGGTTTGTCCTTCCTGCCCTCCCACACTCCACCTGCACACCCAGCAAACCTTCCCCCCCCCGCCCCGGGGCTTTCCTCCCCAAAACACAGCCTGCTTTGCAATCCTGCTGCTCTGTGACCCCAGAGAACAACCTCGAGTTTTTAGGGAAGAGATTTGGTTGGACATCTGGGAAGGAAAAGAGGGGTCACTGAGGTTTTTGGGCTGGCAAAGAGCCAGGCTGAGTCAGCCAGGCAGTCCCTTGGGAGCACCTGAGTGCTGGGTAAACACCAATATATCCCTGTAAACACCAGTATCTCCCTGTAAACACCAATATCTCCCTATAAACACCAATACCTCCCCGTTCCAGCTGCAGAGCTGAACTCTCAGGGTTTGCCACTGTTGTCCCCAACCTGGAGCTGCCGAGTTAACTCAGGGTTGAGCAAACCCAGCCCCTGTTTGTGACGCTCGTGCACGCTCAGGACATTCCCCTTTCTGCTGTTTAACAGCCTGGTGTGGCGACATCCACAGTGCAGGTCATAAAAATCCCGGATTTGGGGGTTGGTTTTTTAGGAAACCAGCAGTGCTGGCAGCGTGACGAGCCCTGGGGGAGCCTCAGAGCTGCTCACCAGGGTTTGGTGCTGGTTGTGAATTCTCCGAAGTTCAGATTGCTGTGAAAAGGGGCAGTTACTGTGAAAAAGTGCTTAGTGGGGTTGTTAAAGTGAACCTTTTCTGGTCAGATAGGAAACCCTGGCTGGGGCTGCCTGGAAGAGCAGTTCAGTCCTGCATGAACTCACAGGCAGGCTGGGAAAGGTTCTGTCCTGCTGGGAAGCTCAGTCTGCTGGAAGTGCAAATAGCTGTGAGGGCACAGGGGATTTGGGTGAAGGATTTAGGTGAATAAGCCAACTTTCTGTTGTTTCTGTAACTGATTTCTTCAGCTTTCTGGTGTGCAACCCTCAGTCCCTCCCCTGGATCTGGGTGGATTTGTGCTGTTGTGTTGCAGAGACAAATTGCCATCAGGCAGCTCTGCTTGTCCTTTAAAGTATATATAGATATAATTCCCTGAGCAGCCCTGGATTCCCATCTTTCCCAGCTGGTTTCCCATCCTGTCCAGCTGCAGTCTGGACAGGCTCACATTCCTCACTCCTGAGGCCAACATTCTTCTGCTCCTCTGCACCAGCTCATTTGCTTGGCATTTGTTTAAAATTTGAATCCCAGCCCTGTCTCCAGCTCCCAGACACCTTTATTAGCTGTACCTCCAGCCCCCCCTCCCTCTGGAGAGTTCAGTCTTGGTCAGATTTACTAAAATAAGATGGATATTGGCAGCTTGGAGCTGGTTGTTGCTGGAGTTCAGTGGAATTCATCTGGAATCCCCACATGCCATTGGCTTGAGTAAAGGCATTGCAGTTTGCTGATTAAGCACTCAGCTATTTCAGTGAAAAACCTGAAAGGAAAGTTGCTTTTTTAAGTCTTTGAGGGCAGTTTGGAGAGGAGAAATCCCTGGTTTGGGATTCTCCTCTGCTCTGGGTGCACAGGAGCTCATCCCTGAGCTGCTCTTGCCTTGGAATTTCTGCCAGTCCAGCCCCAGCCCAGAAGGGAAATGGGTGTGCCAAAGTGTCAGGAGAGACATAAATCAGTCAATAATCAGTTTCTATACCAGTTTCCTCAGCTGGATTTATCATCAGTAATTATTTGATGGAAACAAAATCCACGTCCCCCAGGTCAGAGCAACCTTTGAGGGGGAAAAGAACCCAATCCAGCTCCAAAAATTGGACAATCCATCCTGTCCCTCAGTGAAGTCATTCTGACCCTGGTGCCTCCAGCCTGGGCTGGAACTGGACTAAGACACAACTCTTGGAATTCTTTATCTTTTAAAAACCAGATCTAGAGAGGTTTGGATAAATCTGGATTTTCTGTGTGGCCACAAGGACGTGACCAGGAGCAGTAAATCATTGCTGGGAAGGAACAGGCACTCTCAGGACAAACAAATGAAGGACCTGAACTTTTCCTGGAAGCCTCTGAGTGTTCCCATCACCTGATGGTGGAATGGGATCAATTCCAGGCAGTGCCAGCAAGTCTCTGACCCTCAATAGCCAATTTTGTTGGTCAAAGCCTGATTTAATCATGTTCCATCATCTCCACCAGCAGCCTCTCCAACCTGAATCCCCTGGGAATTCTTGGCTCCAGCAGCTCAGAGCTGAAGGGGTGCAGGATTTATGGATGGAGCTTGGAGCACCCAGGGATAGTGGAAGGTGTCCCTGCCCATGGCAGGGGTGGAGCAGGATGGGCTTCAAGTCCCTCCCAACCCAAACCAAACTGTGATTTTATTCCCGGGGAAGATCTGCAGCCTGGTTTGGTGTTCCTGCAGGTATTTCCCACTCTGGGGCTGGCTTTGGTTCTGTCCAAAATACCTGCTGGGAATTGCTTTGTGGAATTTAAAAAGAAGAAAAAAAAAGCCCCAAACCCCTCAGGAAGACGAGGACAGGCAGTTTCATCCAAGGAATTTCCTTATAAAGGGCTGCTCTGGCTGCAGGGCTGTGCCAGCAGGAGTGGCCCCACTGCCAGGAATTCCTTCCTCTCCTTTCCCTGGAGTGTCACACCCACTGCTCCGGGTCGATGTGGGCACAGGGATTGCCAAACATCCTCAGCTCGTGGAATTCCTGCCTGACTTTGGGCATGGAGAGGGGACAGGGGGGTCCTGCAGAGCTGCCCGGGGGGATTCTGTTCCAGCCAGTTCCTGGAGTGATTCCTCAGCTCTGCTTTCAGGCTTTGAGGGTGGAAGGGAAAACCTACAAGTCACCTCAAGGGCTCTTTTCCAAGTGTTTGCCCCTCAAACCTGTCCTGCTGCTCCTCCTTCCTCTGGCACTCCGAGGAAAGTGGCTGAAAACAAACAAACCAGCTGGGAGGTTTTGGGGGGCAACAGCAAAACATCCACAGTGGAAAAAAACCTTCTTTTTTCTCCTGAACTCTTGTGCTTGAATTAATCAGCACAAAATGTTGGCAGGATGAAAACCTTTGTCCTTGGGTGCTCTTAATCCCACTGTGACCGAGCTGGGGTTTGGCTTTGGGAAACTCAGATCTCCCAAGAATGCCCAAATCTTGGCACAGGGAGGTGTTTTGAGGCTGTCCCCAAGAAGCCTTGAATTCTGTTCAAAACAAAGCAGATTAACTCAGAGAGCAGAAATCCAGGGGGTTTGGGGTTGTGTCCTCCAGGATTGGATTGTCCCAGGGGAAGGTGGAGGGGACCCAGCCCTGAGGGAGGGCTGGGGGCTTGTCCTGTCCTTGGATGAGGGGACAAAATCCTGAGGGATTTTGTGTCCTGGCTGCTGGAGTGAAAGTTACTCATCATTTTTAGTAAAACCTCATGCTCAGCAGAAAGTGTCCCTCAGTCTGCAAACACAAGAAATAGGCTGTAATTCCAGCCCTGAGGTAATTCCAGCCCTGAGGTAATTCCAACCTCTGGGCTGTCTGGAGCAGGGATTTGGTTCCTCAGCTCCCTCCCAACACCGGCTGCACCTTCCAAAGTCTGTGGTGGGTTTTTTAAGGGTTTGGAACCCCCAGCACTGTGAGATCTTGCAGCAGGTGATCCATAAAGGAGTTGTTAACTCGTGCACTGTGCCAAAGGTTTCCTGGGGAGCTGCTGGGCCTTGTGCAAGCACATTCCCACTTTATCAGTGCCCCAGGAATCCTCTGTCTCCTCTCTGACAGACACTGTGGTCTGTCTGGGGGCTCTCTTGGAATTCCCAGTGCCCTGGCAGGGCAGTTTTCCCAAGATCAGGCAGGGAAGCAGTGCAGGAATTCTTCAGGTCTGTGGTTTGGCCTCCAGGTTGTCCTTGGAGCTCTGAAATGGGGGCAGAGTGGAGAGTGAGTTACTCAGATCCCACTTATTTTTAACTGCAGTTTGTGGCTCTGCAGAGCTCAGTGTGACTGTGCTGAGGCACTGAAGGTGTGCTGGGAATGCCTTGGAAAAAGCCTGGATAACTCCAGGCTGTCCTGCCACCTTCTGTCGAGCTGACAGGTGGATTTGTGCTCATATTGAAAAAAAAAAAGACAACAAACACTTCTGTTCAACAACCACAGCTCAAAGTTGGAGCGGGGCAGGACTTGTTTACCCTGAGCTCAAACAGGGAACAACTCCAGGTTTTCCAGAAGGTCCCTCTCATTCATCCCTGGCTGACACCAGAGTTACTGTCCCCACAGTGTGTAATTTGTGGGTGATGACCATCCTCTGGTGTCCCTTCCCTTCTCCCACACCCCGACTCACAAACCAGCTTTTCCTCCTTCCCATGAGCTCGAGATGCTTTTCTAAGAATTTCGTTTCTGCAGCATCTGCAAAACCCCCTGAGCTGGATCAGGCATTGTCAGCAGCCAGTGAGGCAGAGGCCGAGCTGGGGCTGCTTGGGGGGGACTTTCTTGGTGTAATTAAGATAATCTCAGTTTAATATGTCAAAAAAGATCTGGGCCAGCCTCCTGGTTCTCCCTGCAGTGGCCTCGTTCAGGTTTCAGTTCCCTAAGAGGTACCAGGACATGCTGTGGTTGGTTGTAGCTTGGTGAGGGTTTTTTCCCCCCCCCCCCAGTTTTCTCCTTTCCTTTTTTCTCTTGACACTGTCAGGGTTGAGTTTGTATCAGACTAAAATTTGGCTAAAAATTTACTAAAATTCAGTCAGATTTCCAGTGGTGGCTTTTTCTCTGAATACAGAGGAGAGATGATGAGACTCCAAAATAAACACCTTTGCCTGAAAAGCTGAGAGTAAAGGATTGTTGTGTTGGAGGTTTGTGTTCAGAGAAGAGATTTGTTTTGTAGCAGAGTCACCAAATGACTCTTTGGTATTTTCTGTCACAGGTCACCCCTAAAACATCCCTTTGCAGCAAAACTTCTGAGCACTGGGGGAGCAGAGGGATGGGGAGATGCACTGGGAGCCCCAAGTACCTCCTGCACCTGCTCTTCCCACCTTCCCAGAGCTGGCAGGATGGTCCAAGATCTGGGATTTGGCTGACTCATGGAAAAAGGAGAGAGGAGAGCTGGCTGCCCTCATCCACCCTGGGTGCTGAGGCAGTGAGGGTGAAATCAGCACCCAAAATCTGCTCTGTCATCGCTGGGAGTGACGGGAAATGCTTGACCTGGATGTAACTGGAGTGCTCCAACTGCAGGGGAGGGGTTATTTTTCTCATGGAATCTCTTCCCATCGCTCCCAGACCTTGTGCTTCCTTTGCTCTGCCTGTCTTCGGTGTTGTTGTTTGTTTCTTGCCACCTCTTTGTTTTCCTGAGCTTTGGGGAGTTGGCTCAGCTTTCCCGCTGGATTCCCCGCTGGCTGCACCGGGACAGGTTTGGATGCCATTTGAGCAGCTCAGCTGGGAAAGGCATTGCTGGCTCAGAACAACTTCAGGGGGAGTTCCCAGGCCCAGTTTGAGGAGAGCACTTGGTTTTGAAGAGCCACTATTCCAATAACCTAAATCTTAATGCCAATTAATCCTGTGATGGCTAAAAGAGAAGTCCCAGGGCATGGTGTGCATTCCATGGGGTGTTCCAGAGGTTCCCATGGAGGCTGCTCTGGGTGTAAAGAACACCTGGATGTACCTGCCATCCCCCTTTCCCACAGACAACATTCCCTTTTCCTGACCTTGGCAATGATGCTCAGCTCTGGCTGAGTCCACCTGGAGCTGCAGAAGATTTAGGAAGTTGCCAGGTGATTCCAAGCGCTTTCACACTCATAAACTGGTACCTGCAGGAGAAATGTTGGTCTGTCAGACTCCTGAAATCTGCTGGTGAGTTTTGGTTAATCAGGGATTTGGTTAATTTAGGATTGATCTTTCCTCTTTTCTCCTGCCCAGGCAGAGGAGATGGAGGGGAGGGGGCAGCTGGGAGGGCAGGTGGGCAGGGGCAGATCTGCAATTCCTGCTTTTCCTGCTTCCAGCACTTTCTCAGTTATACTGGCCTTTCCAGCAGGCTCAGACCCCCCGTACAGGTTCATATTCCAGATGTGTTCAGGGCTGTATCCCTGGTTTCCTGTGCTGGAGGGAAGAGCCTGAAATCATCTTCAATCCTGGGGCTTTAGGAATGCTCAAACCAGGAGCTGTGGCCACCTGGGCTGGCTGGCTGGCCCCTGGAATGTATTCCTGCCTCTCCTGCTGGTCGGGATCAGCAGCTTTTCCCTGTGGATCTTTGGGCTGAGGCAGCCTCAGGACTGCAGAGGTTGTATGGATAGAGGTTATGGATAGAGATTTTATGGATAGAGACTGTATGGATATAGAGGTTTTATGGATATAAAGGTTGTATGGATAGAGGTTTTCTGGATAGAGGTTGTATGGATAGAGATTTTATGGATAGAGACTGTATGGATAGAGGTTTTGTGGATAAAGACTGTGTGGATGGAGCCTGACTGGTTTTGTTGGAAACTCCCTCCCCCATTTCTTCATTTAACTTCATGGCTTTAAAACACTCTGAATGCAAATTAATCCGAGTCTGGGAGATTTATAAAAGCAGAGTCTTGTGGGCAGAGCAGCTCTTGATCCTCCACCTGTGGCTGTTGTAATTTTAGGATTCTGCAGAAGCAGTTGGAGTGTTCCAGGGAACAGCTGGGCCCAGGCAGGGAGGGCTGAGCAGGAGCAGCTTGGAGCCTTCTGTGCCTCTGGTCAGCACAGCCTGAGCTGCAGCACAGGAGCTGCACAGCCTGAACTGGGTCACTGTGTCTTTGCTGGGTTGTTTTTTCCCTGTGGATAATAAGATAGTTCTCCAGATGTGCCTGAGAGGAGCAGCAGGACCTGCCTGGAGCCGCGGTGAGACGGCGACGGCCGAGGTTCATCAGCACTGAAGCTTTTTAATCATGCCCAGATTTAATTTGTGGGATTATTTACATGCACTGAAGGGTTTCTTTTATCTGGTTTAATTCTGTTGGGGTAAACCGATCCCAAGCCAGGGCTGAGAGCACCCACAGTTGGTGCTGTTTTGTTTAAGCTTGTCAGATCCCTTTTCCAGGGAAAGCTGCTGCTCTCTGGGATCAAGATTCCAGCTGGCCAGGACTGTGGCTGGTCCATGTGCCTGGTAATTCCCTCACTTGTGCTGCTCTGGAAAATGATACACAGCAAAAATGCAGCCTGTGGGTTGCATGAGGTTGGTGGGGGAAAACAAGTGGTAGTGAGGGTTTAGGTTGGATAGTAGGAAAAATTCCTTCCTGGAAGGGGCTGTCCAGGCCTGGCACAGGCTGGAGTGGAGTCCCCATCCCTGAAGGGGTTGGAAAGCTGGACGTGGCACTTGGGGACATGGGTTAGAGGTGGCCTTGGCAGTGCTGGGGGAACAATTGGCCTCGATAGTGTCAGAGGGCTTTTCCAACATAAATGATTCCATGATTCCATGTCCCTTTCCCCCTGAGTGGAATATTTTGGGCCAGAATCACAGTGAACCCCTGGGATGGGCACTGGGTGCTCCGTGCTGGGGGTACAGCCTGGCTCCTGCAGGAGTGAGTGCATCCCAAATGGATGTTTATCCACTTGGAAAGGCAGTGACACTCACCAGGCACTTGCTGGCACGGGCCACTGGGAGCCAGCACATGGGGATTTATTTCTGGAGCTGCCTTTGTTCTGCAGGGTCGCTGCTACTCCCAACTGGAGCTGCTTTTTATCAGCAGCATCTGCGGAGCAGGAGTGACTCATGTGCTCTTTGAGTGAGGATGACAAATGGAGAGTGGAGACAAACAACTCCTGGGACCAGCCACCGTCCCAATCACTGCCCTCACGTGGGGCATTTGGCCTTTTGCCCCTGGAGAAACCTAATTTAGGCTTGTTTGGAAGCAGAGGAGGCAAAACAAACATCTCTGGGAAAGCAGAACAGCCTGGCCTGGCACCTCTGGTGCTGCCCAGGAGCCATCCCAGCATTCCTGCAGCCCTGGGGAGGGCAGGTGCTGAGCAGCCCCTGCACATGCTGCTCACAGCTGGAATTTCAATGCCCTGTGTGACAGCAGGGCCTGGGATCCCAGAGCAGCCTGTGGGACAGGTGGGGACAGCCAGGGTTGGCTGGTGGGGGAGCTCAGTCACACATTTCCTGGGGTTGGGGATAGTTGGGAAATGTTTGCTGGGGTTTAACCTTGTTTGTTTATCAGGTGACATTTTAGGGATGTCCTTGTCCCATACAGAGACCCCTGAGCCGTGTGTTCCCTCTGTGGGACCCCTGAGCCGTGTGTTCCCTCTGTGGGACCCCTGGGCCATGTGTTTCCCTCTGTGGGACCCCTGGGCCATGTGTTTGTGGGACCCCTGGGCCGTGTGTTCCCTCTGTGGGACCCCTGGGCCGTGTGTT
>JAWWEV010000411.1:0-12004 GCA_035583235.1 Hafferia zeledoni
CTCCAGAGGCCAGTTGTCTTGAGGGCCACCTGTCTTACTGGTAAAAACTGAGGCAAAGTAGGTGTTAAGTACCTCAATTAAGTACCTTACCTTATTGTAATATTTTTATTAAACTGTAAATCTGACTTATAACCTGTCTTGAGTCGGGTTCGTTTCTCCGGCTGGTTAACCTTTAAACCAGCCCAAACGATTAGATGCAAATTTGATATCCCTTAATGACATAGAATAGCTGATGAAATCTAAGAATCCAGTAAAAAAAAGTACAATAAAAATACTTTGAATTAGAGTTTTAAATTCAGATACATATCTAGACAAAACATGTTGACTTTACAGATTTCCCACAGCAGGTGCTAAGACTAAAAACTTAATTTGTTTTAAAAAGGTAAATGAAATATACAGCAAACAACTGTATTTATCAAAAGTACATACTAAAATACTATCTTAAATATGGAAGTACAGTCATATTACAGCTGCCAAAAAGGGAATTGCTAATAAAACAGTACTCAGGTCTGCTTATAATGACCTCTACAAATGCCGTTTCTGGGGAAGGAAAAGTGTGTATCATGTGCCCCTTTGCACAGGTCTCATGCATTACTCTGATTTTCTGCACCTCAAAAGAGCAACCATTTACCATAACTACACAGAAAGAAAATTACCTGAATTCAAATTACTGTACAAGAGACAAATACAGCTTTTATTACTTAAGATGACACTGAATAACTACGGATAACATTAGTACTTTCCATTCAGGTGGTTCTATGTTTGATTATTAACCAACACTTGGACACTAATGACTTCTGATCATGTCACCCAGGAAATCTGAGCAAAACTGTAATATTGATCCTATGCAGAATTACCTGCCAAGTTAAGGGCAACAGTAAGCCAGGGATATATGCTGTAAGTGCAGCCCATGTTGACATAGTATTCACTGTAGCTTTAGTTGTTGTACCCAAGAAGGCAAAAGAAACATAAAATCCTGCAGCATTTGGAGGTTTTCCTCATACTCTTTTAGCAAGTACTACTAAACAAACCTGGCATTCAGACACAAATGTTTTGCTTAGCAGAAAAATGCTGAAAAAACTTTATTAAAATGTCCTGAAAATTGTTTTATATGGTAAAAATCATAAACATTATAAAAAAAAGGAAAGAAAAACAATTCAAAACAGATGTTTTCAATATGTCTACCTGACATACTTTGTAACAAATTTCTCTCTCCATCTCATAGATCTAAAGCCTTAATTGGCAGACAGTAAAGTCTGATGGGAAAATAGTGGTCTTTTAAATACCTGAAAATGAAAAGCAAATTCAGTTAGCACAGTGTAAGAGGCAAATAATTGCACAATGCCAATCCTGTTCATACAGCGTAGTCTTTAAAGACAATGCAAAGAAAAGATATGTCTGGGAGACAAAATGAGTCACCTTTCTTCAAGCGACTTGTGCTCTTTTTCCAAAATTTAGTTAGGTCTAGTAAGTGTAACAGCAGGCTCTTTGCTTCAAGATTTCTCAAATGTAGATACTACTAACACTTAAGTTTGCAACAATGTAAAATCTGCTCTCCCTTTTGTCAAATCCTAATTTCAATCACTAGCTATAAGAGAACAAATCTCCATTTGGCAACTTCCAAAATTATCTTTTGTGCAGAAAGAATTTCTATTATCTCCAAGAAAATATCCCCCCAAAAGAGACATAAAGTTAAAAGACTTATTGCAATCTCAAGAATTAATACTATGCAACTGTATATTTTCATTGATAAATTTAATATTTTGCTGAAATGCAGCTAGATCACTGAAAACAAACCAAAAAAGGGAGTTTTAGATAACTTGCCACAGTTCTTCACTCATTCTGCACCTCTCAATTTCCCATATCTGCTGGTTTTGTATCATCACTTGTCCTTATGCCATGTACACCACTTCAGCAGGATTTCACATAACAGACTCAACCTCAGAGAAGACATCTATAAAAGGGGGCAAGACAAGAAGCCAAAACTTTGCTCTCTACAACTACTTAACAGGAGGGTGTAGTTAGGTGGAGGTCAGACTCTTCCTCCAGCCAACTAATGACAGGATGAGAGACATAGCCTCAAGCTGCATTATGGGAGATTCAGGTTGGACATCAGGAGGAATTTCTTCATGGAACAGCTTACTAAACATTGGAGCAGACTGCCCAAGAAGGTGATGGAGTCACCGTCTCTGGAAGTGTTCAAGAAAATGACTGGACATGGCACTTAGTGCAATGGTCTAGTTGACATGGTGGGAATTAGTCAAATGTTGGACTCAATCATCTCAGAGGTCTTTTACAACCTAAATGATTCTGGGATTCTGTAGCTCAATGCCAGATAACAGTTAATTTTTCTAAGTAAGATGGTCATGTGGTACTACAATGTTTCTAGGAAATATTACCTATTCATTTAACTTTGAGTCATTTGCATTTGCAAACTTTTACCTTAGATCATCCCACGTACAAGAACTACTCAACAGCAAACACTCAATTTCACTCTACGTAGGAAAGACAGATGATACTGGTCCACAGCGACACTTGAACAAATTTTGATTAGTGCAAGACGTGACATCAGAATCCTTTGCGTAAGTAACGCACCTGAATATAATCTCAATAGGATCACAGACACTGAAATGATAAAAAAAAATTAATTGAGAAGAGCTATTACACTGTGATTATCTCCACCCTTATTCCTAGCAGGCAATTAAGTTACAGAGTGGTACTGGAATCATATGCCTGAGTCACTTCTATCTGCACTCCACAGTTTATAAGAAAGTTGCAATTAGAATTCAGACAATGCTTCACAGTTTAGCAAAAGAATTTCTTTTTTTTTAAAGGTTATTGTTAAGCTTAGTCATTTCGAGGTTAGCAAAGAACCAGCTCATTCAGAGATTTCAACAAATAAATAACTGTAAGGATCCAAACTGTCATTGTTATCATTAATTAGGGAGACAGAGAAAGCTGAGGGGGCTTTGAGCTCTTTTTGACATGAGTATTCAGAAAATAGTTAGGAGGTATAAGGTACTTGCAGAGCAGAAAAGTGGTATTTGGTATAGGGAGGACTAATTTTTACGTTAGAGATGATGTTGATACACAAGAATAAAGACATTTCCTGAGAAAATACCTTATTCAAGCCTATATTCCCATTTAATCCTTCTGGATTACATTGCCATTAATCTCCAGACAAAGCCCTGGGTTTGGCTGTTTCTTTAACATACACATTAAAAGAGGCATCTGGGAGCTTTCTGATTTACAGGTGAGCTTATCAGGTGCTATCGCTCTATGTGAGCTGAATCTCTCCTTTCCTGACCAGTTGTTCACAGCTAAATTGGGAAGTTTAAGACAGCACGTCGCTTCAAATCAATGGTAGCTTAGATGTACACTTCCTGATGAGAAAACTAACTTTGAAACTCTGTTGCTGGTATTTCTGATTTCTTTTTCCATAGAGGGTGATTTCAGAAAGACAGAGATTTGTGAACTACAAAGGGACTGGAAACCATCAGAAACAATGTAACATTCTAAACCATGTCCCAGCCAACTGAATGTAGAAGCAGGGCTTTTCTGGGATGTTTAGACTTTGTAATTCATATATCCACTAAAAGCGCTGTAAGAAAGTGCAGGGAAAAAAACTCTTTTCTTTTTCAATGCAAGAAGATTTTGTTTCCATTTCTTCTAATTGTAGGTCCTGACAGCTCAGCAAGGGGACTGAGATTCAAGCAGACTAGTTTTTATTAAGCATTAAGTTTATCTAGAAAGATCCAACATTTATTTCTGACTCCACTGTCTCATGGTTAGTCTTCAGTGACATCAAAAGTGCAAATTCCTTACCTGAGTGGCCATAACAATTTGAAATTTAACAATCAACCTGCTGGAGCACAAAACCAAGCAGAACACAGTTAACCCACTGTCAGTTGGTTACGAGCTTACAAGTCCAGCAAAAATATAATGCATTAAACCCAACCAAACTAAATCTTTCTTTTGGACTAAAGTTACTATAGAATACGTGAATATTTGAATACGTGAATTTCAATCAGAAGTTTTCACTGCAGAGGTTCCAGTGTGATGGTATTACAAAAAAAAAAAAAAAAAAAAATCGCCCAAAATAAGAGTGAAGAATCTATTAAAAGAAAGAGAAATGAAAATTCAGAATAGAAACAGGTATCTCTCAAGACTGTAAGAAGTTTCCCTAGCTTCATACATTCTCTAGATTAACTCGAAACTGTACTATTCCCTATTTATCTACAATGAACTAAAGGAAAGTTTTGTCCAGAATTTGCCTGCTGAGTAAATCAATCCTCTGCATTTCTCTTACAGCAAGGAAATAATTTATTTAACCACAATTTTCCAGCTGTATTCTTTGGTTATAGAGCCAGTTGATCTTTCTAAAATGCACAGTTTTGAAGTGGCAAATCCCAGTTTAATGTCTTTGTTTTCCTAAAATAATATTCCTTTAATACTGATTAAGAATGCACTGAGAGTTATTCTGATTACTAGTGGCTGACCCCATTTCTACATTTGTTTTTCAGTTTTATTGTGTTGTCCCTTTCCCTTGAGGAGGATTCAAGATCTGTTTACGTTTCTGAATCACACATCAAGTCCAAGGTTCATTGAACAATATAACCCTGGTAACAGTTTACACAGTATCACTTCAAGCAATACAACTGAAAGCTGATATTGGTAGATCACATATAAAATACATGCAAGGCTGCACAGTCCAGGTTTTCACTACTGTTTCCTGTTCTGTTTCTAGAGTTCAGATCTAAAGCAATTACAGAGTGCTATTACATATGATGACATAACAGTGCATCTACTTTAAGCTTATGACAATATTAGCATACAAATAATATGTCAACATGTTTATAAATTCAGCTTGTTAACAACACCTCTTCTATTTGCCTAATAAAGTCTCAAAGCCATACTGCTGCACTTGTGTGTTTCAAATATTACATAACCTAAGTAGCTGTTTCTTTAAATGAACTGAGAAAAAGTTGTCAGCATAGATACAATTAACAAAATTACAGAATTACGAATTTGTTAGAGTTGGAAAGGATCTTTGGAGGTCACCTAATCCAACCACCCTGCCAAGATGGGGTCACCTAGAGCAGGTTACACAATGCATCAAGGTGGGGTTTGAATATCTCCAGAGAGGGAGACTCCATGATCTTCATGAGCAGTCTGTTCCAGTGCTCTGCCAGCCTCAGTGCAAAGAAGTTCTTCCTGATGCTGAGGTGGAACTTCTGTGTTTTAGTTTAAGGCCAGTGCTCTTCCTCCTGTTGCTGGGCTCCCCTGAAAAGTCTGGTACCATTCTCCTGACATCTGCTTTTGAGGTATTATGTGCATTAATGAGATCCCTCTGAAGTCTTCTTTTCTGATGGTTGATGAAAAACTGAACAGGAGCCAGCAGTGTGCACTCCTGGCTGCATCAAATGGAGTGTGGCCAAAAGGTTCAAGAAAGTAATTCTCCTCCTCTACTCTGCTGTCACGAAACCCCACCTGGAGTACTGAGTACAGTTCTGGTGCCTCGACCATAAGAAGGACAGGGAACTGTTGAAGCAAGTCCAGAGGATGGCCACAAAATAGATAAGAGGACTGGAGCACCTTCCCTACAGAAGACAGGCTGAGTAAGTTTGGGCTGTTCAGGCTGGAGAAAAAAAAGTTTCATGAAGACCTCACAGCAACCTTCCAGTATCTGACAAGGAAGTCAGAGAAGGACTCTTCATCAGAAACTGTAGTGATAGGACACGAAGTAATGGGTATTAACTGAAAGAGGGCAAATTTAGATTAGATAGTAGGAAGACACTCTTTACTCTGAGCGTGATGAGACATTGAACAGGTTGTTCAGAGAGGTTGTGGATGTCCCAACACTGGCAGTTTTCAAAGCCAGGTTGGATAAAGCCTTGAGCAGCCTGGCCTAGTGGGAGGTGTCCCTGCACATGGCAGGAGGGGTTGGAACTTAAAGGTCCATTCCAACGCCTTAACATTCTTAACATGAATCTATGATTCTGTGAGTCTCTAGGCAAAACAGGCTAGCTCCCACTCCCTCCTCACAAGACAGATGCTCCAGATGCCTAATTACCTTTGTGGCCCTCCGCTGGACCCTCTCCAATAGCTCCTTGTCTTCTTGTCTCCTTGTTTCAGTAGCTACTGAGGAGCCCAGAACTGGACACAGCACGTCAGATGTGGCCTCACTAAGGCCAAGTAGAGAGGGAGAATCACTCCCTTGACTTGCTGGCCAAACTTTTCCCAGTGCACTCCAGGATACCACTGGCCCTCCTGTCCTCAAGGCCACACTGCCAGCTCATGGTCAATTTGTCACCCACCAAGACTCCCAGGTCCTTCTCTGCAGAGCTGCTCTGCAGTAGGTGAGCCCCCAGCCTATACTGGTATTTGGGGTTATTTCTTCTCAGATGCAGGACCCTACACTTGCCTTTGTTGAATATCACGAGGTTTCTCTCCAACCAGTCTTCCAGCCTATCAAGGACCCACTGAATGGCAGTGCAGCCTTCAAGTGTATCAGCCACTCCCCCCAGTTTTGTGTCTTCAGATTGTATGCATTTTTCATCCCTTGTGGAGATCCAAATACAAAATACAAAATTCACAGCTCCAAGCTTGTTTGTGAGTGTCCAAAGTACATCGGACCCATAAACAAATGAATACCTTAAATTCACATGTGTAAGCAGTTTATCATCCTTGACAGGTATAGTATGGGCAACTTTAAAGAGGTAATTCAACTAGTGTGCCAAGTAGGTAACTTAAGTAAATTAGACACATTATATATTGCTAGATTGGCACACAGCAAATTTCAGCTTTGGATGCACTTCTACTCTGCATTGACAAGTACATCTCATGTCTCTCCTAAGTGTAGAATTCTCAATTAGACAAACATCAAGCTAAACACACTGTAATTTTTAAGTACAGAAGTCACAAAAGAAACACACACCATGGAAGTGAACATGTATTGTGTAGTTTGAAGCTTGTGCTGTGACACTAAAGTAATTTATTTCTACTTAAACTTTACCTATCTTTACTAAGATTTATCAGCCCTGTATCACAAGATGAACTGAAACAACATGTTGACAGCTTAAGGACTGTTTCCTTAAGCTGAAAACAGACAATTATGTTCATAGCTATAATCTTAAATCTGTATGTATTAGAACAAAGTTATGGATTTTCTCCAAGCATTTTGAAATATACATTTAGTGCATTAGGACAATCATTCATGTTGTGGTTTAGTAATGGTATTCTCCAATTTAGTACTCCCACTCAAACCACACACCACTCCCCTCTCTCCTCTCTCCTGCAGTGCACTGGAAAGGGGTTTGGAGGCATAAAAGTCAAAGATCACAGGATGAGCTAAAAACCAATTTGCTGGAAACAGCAATGAGATAAGAAAATGAACAGTAACAGCAACTATACTAATGACAGAGGGTAAAAGAATAGAAATGATTCACAAGAACCACTAGCCCTGTCCCCACCCCATCCTGACAACAGGTAATACCTGACAGCTCCCTTTGCTGTCACACTCACTCAATCAGAAGGAGCCAATTCTCCTTAGAAAAGACCTTATTCCCGCAGTCCCCAGTAATGACATGAGGTGGAATAGAACAATCTCTGGGTCCTAGCCATGCTGCCTCCCGGCTACTGCAAAAACAAACCCTGTCTTGGCTGGAACCAGGACAACCTGTCATCAATATTGTTAGGGGTTGAGACAAACTTATCATATATCATGGTAATGTATGACAAACATATGCATCCAATGAAAAGAAATAACCATGTGTCCTAGTTCAGCAGGCGGGACCATCTTATCACTGTGTGGGTGCGACCAAAGCTGTGGATTCCACACCCTCTATGTAATTGCCCATGAACTGTTAACAATGGACCGTTTGCAGCAGCTGCCCAGGGCACACCTGACCTTCAGGCTGAAAGCTGAATGTTAAAGAAGCCTGTGAGATAGGAGTTGTGATAACTTCCCTCTGGGGAGTTGTTAGCACCTTCACACCCAGCCTGAGCAGGTGTGTCTGCTAAAGGGCCATCAGAAATACCAAAATACCCCATGATTCACAGAATTACATCACTCATTGTGAAACTCCCTGTCCTGAGGGAGGTACTGTGCGTTCCCATCTGAACCTGAGGTTATATAATCTTGGGGTTTGGAGACCTCTGGGGCAACTTGTCAAATCTAGTGGAGGAGCAGAACCTCAACAGGACTGCAACAACCACTCTTGACCAGACTGCGACCATTATTTGCACCAACAGGGGTTTTTTTTCGCTTCTTTTTCCTTTGAACTCAGGGGAACCATGTGGGCTCAGTGCAGGGGCTAACAAACACCATTCTGTTTGTGCCCTGGGTTATACTTCTGGGTTTTGTTGGTTAAAACCAATTCTCTTTGTGTCATTGCACTTACTGTAATATTTTTATTAAATTGTAACTCTGACTTATAATCTCTCTTGAGTTGGGTTCATTTCTCCTGCCAGTTTACCTTTAAACTAGCACACTATTTCTCATTAATTCACTTTTTTCTTTAAGCAAGGATTGTGATTTAAGTTTGTTGGGGAGCAGTCAGCAAGACAAAAGAGAAGGAAGAGCACTGTGTAAATGCTTCAGCCATTGGAGTTTTTCTTAGACAAAAAACTAGAGCAAAGGAAATACTAATGGCAACTGCGAAAAAAAATTGCGCTGGAGTGGTCTGATCAACACCAGGATGCTTAGCTGGAGTGAAATGAATGGCATTGGACCTACATGGATAATTAAGCTGGCAAGAGAAGATTTTAGAAATATGCATGTGTAGCTACCAATAAAATACAGCTAGCATGAATGCCAGTAGTGTCAGCTACTTAACTGGTCCTGCATGGTTTATTTCAATCTCCACCCTTAAAGACAGACTTCAGAAATAAATTATTTTTCCAGAGAACTAGTGATTAGTGCCAAACTTGATTTACAGAAAGTATGCATAAAAGTAATAGGTCATTCAACTTGAATAAGATGCCATAACAGAACCCGACCAGCAGAGTGGGTACAACTATTTTGTCTTTTCTGCTCCAGTATTCAAAAATAATCTTTATTTTGCTTCGCTTTTTTGTTTCAAAAATGGCAAAAGCAAAACTGGTATTTTTCATAACAAAAACCAAACAAAAAAATCCCACAGTATATTTATACAGGGCAGTAATTAGTAACTGCACAGATTTCAAAATATTCATAAGAAGAACATGGCCCAAAGGGAAGTAGATTGATCTGAAAGAGCAAAAGGGAAAAAAATGGTAATTAAAATGCATCATTGCATAAAATCAGCTTAATTGTCACAGACAGATTGACAAGTTCATGCTAATGATGACCTGAATATGGGCCACAGTTTACTGATATGGTGTTAGGAAAAGGCTCAAGTGAAATATAATAAATTTGCATTTACCCTATATCTACAAGAATGGCAAGAAAAGTTTCCCTGATGGTATTTAGACACTTTATTTAGAAACTTTGAAAGAACCAGAAATCTCATTACAGCTGAACAGTGAATGAAGTATGTCAAATGCTTTCTCTTTTTGTATGTCTTTTTCAAAGAACCTCCAAAAATGCTTAATTGACAGTGGATGCTTCTCGCAGCACAGTCTGTTGTAAATTGCTTTGAAATGTTATCTAAATAATCAAATAATAATTTAGTTTTGTGCCCTTTTTGTATCAAATCTTGAGCAAAACAGATATTTCATACAGAAACATTCTTGAGAAAAGACACTTAAGAGTTATGCAGGCTTTGAAGAATAATCCAGTAGATGAGGGAGAAATGCTAAAAAATACACATCGGGGAATGAATAGGATAAATAACAATCTTAAAAATGAAAAGAAGACCTTCAATCTGCACAAAAATGAACTAAAAATAGCCTACCATTTAAAAAAAAAAACCTGTGGTCTCTGAGATTTCAGTTTTAAGGAAATGAGTTAGGGACTTTCTTTGAGTGAAACAGAAAGGATCAAGAAAAGAAAAGATTTCAGAAAAAGCTCCAACAATTTCCTCTAGCAAACAATTTAATCTAGTTTGATGTAATCTCCAAATATATTTTTACTGTTTATTCCAAAGGACTTCTGATAAAAATGTGACCTTAACAAAAAATGCAAGTTGCTATCAAAATGCTATTTAGGAACAAATGCAGCTGTTTACATTAAATAATAAAATTCTGTTCACAGCCACTTTCTCAAGAGCTAGAGCAGATGTGTTTCAGTAGACAAATATATATATTTCAATATAGAGTATGTATGTGTTATATCAGAATTACGTATTACCAGTGCCTCATAAAAAAGGTTGTGCAGGGAAGTTATGGATGCCCCATCCCTTTAAGTGTTAAAGGCCAAGTTGGATGGGGCTTTGAGACAACTGGTCTCATGGAAGGTGTCCCTGCCCATGGTGGAGGGCTTGGAACTCAATGAACTTTAAGGTCCCTTCCAAACTAAAGCATTCTATGATTCTGAGAATTCACTTAAAACACAATGCAATCATTGGTCATAGCCAACATGGGTTCACAAGAGAAAGTCCTGGTCAACCAATTTAATTTCCTTTCAGATTTAAATTTCAGAGTCAAAGCTGTGCTCTTATTTAATTATATTAAAAACGCACATATATTTTTAAAAGTAAACAGCAAAGAAAAATCTAGTCCACTGACAACACCACATGGGAGCATGTTTATTGCCCATAGTATTTATTACTCCAGTGCAAAACCAAAGGGGTGATAGAAGTCCAACACAGGTCACAAGTGAGCTTGGCTGAACAGTCTTACACATTTTAAAATTTTCTTCAAAGTGTCAGAACTGCAGGGAGAGAAATGTAGCAAATGTGAAAAAAACAATGACAACAAAATACATTCTTAACTAGCTTTACGCTTTGACAAGATTTAGATAACCCTACAGGATTGCACCAATCAAATTTTCTCTGTTGAAGTATGAAGTACTACAATTATTTATGTCTGATCTTTAAAAACAGCTACTCTCTCACTGCTGTAGTCATATTCAAGGTGATTTTCATGAGGTCTTTTCAGACAGCATGTCACTGCCATTCGCCACAATATTTTAGGCAAACGTAAGCACTAGTCAAGAATAAACAAATCCTAATCATATCAAGGACTTAAAGAAAGAACTTTCATGTCCATTCCCAGAGGCACACACTTCATATAGATAACTCAATTAATCCAGGAAGTTAGACATCTTATCTTGGTAATTTTTGGTGTCTTGGTTTTTCACTTTGAGTTTTAAGCTGGGAGAAGGAACAGAAAGTAGAGCCTGAGAGCAAGCTGATGGCTCACACAGTGGGGCTTTTTTGAGGCTTTCCCAGCATTTCCCAACTCAAATATGCAAGCAGTGGGGCAGAGAAACAGTGATTTAAGAAATATTTCATACGTCATTCTTAGCAAGTGGAATACCACAGGGTCAAACAAACTATTATTTAACATATTGTGTTGTCTGACAGCCAGTTATAACATGCTGCAAAAGGAAGTATCCAAACATCTAATCACATCAATACCCACATATGCATATATATAAAAATACATATAATTTACAAAATGTCCTCAGTCTTTTGACTTAATAACATCAAGACAGTTTACTGAGGGTAAATGATAAATTACAGAATCAGAGAATATGCCAAGTTGGAAGGGACTCACAAAGATCACTGAGTCCAACTCTTAGCCCTGCACAAAATCATACTCAAGAGTCACACCATGTGCCTGAGAGTACCATTCAAATGCTTCTTGAGTGCTGCCAGGCTTGGTGTTGTGACTACTTCTCTGGGGAGCCTCTTCCAGTGCTCAAACCACCTCTATGCGGAGAAGCTCTTTCTAATTTCCAGCCTAAACCTCCCCTGACACAACTTCAGGCCATTCCTTCAGGTCCTGTCCCTGGTCACCACAGAGAAGGGACCTGTGCCTGCACCCCCTCACGACAAAGCTGCAACTGCAATGAGGTCTCCCCTCAGTCTCCTCTTCTCCAGGCTGAACACACCAAGTGACCTCAGCTGCTCCTCATACA
>JAWWEV010000412.1:0-11986 GCA_035583235.1 Hafferia zeledoni
CAGAATCCCAAACACTCAGGACAGCACAGGCTGCCTCAGGATCCCAAACACTCAGGACAGCACAGGCTGCCCCAGAACCCCAAACACTCAGGACAGCACAGGCTGCCCCAGAATCCCAAACACTCAGGACAGCACAGGCTGCCTCAGGATCCCAAACACTCAGGACAGCACAGGCTGCCCCAGAATCCCAAAAGCTCAGGCCAACACCACCCCCAGGAGCTGCAAGGTCCCAGCACACCTGCAGATGCAGACCCTGCTGAAGCTCAGCCTGCCAAGTGCAGGATGATTTCTGGGTCTCTGCAGATGGCACGTTCCAGCCACAGGGCTTGGGACCAGAACCCCCCCAGCCTTGTGCCCCCTGAGAGGGGCAGCTCTGCTGCAGCCCTGCAAAGGCACTGGAAAGGCAACTGCTCTGCCATTTTAATATTTTAAGTGCCGACCCCTCATTGATTCTGTTCAGCCTTTTAAATCTTTAATTTACTTACTTATTTGGGCTTTAAACCTTGCCTGAAATTGCAGCTAATTAAAAAGCTCATTAGTTGGCATCCTGAGCTGATTCCCTGGGCTTTATGTACTGTACAGGATGCCTCCTGAGAGTTTGAACTGTGGCTGGGGCTGCTCAACTTGTTTCCTACCTCCCCAGCTTTATGAGGTGTTCCATATTTTGGAAGACTATTCCCCTTTCCCCTGATTTTGTTTTTTTAAACTACCACTTGCTGCAATCTCAGGAAACTCAGAGGCTTTCTGGCTACAAGCAGCAGCTGTGCCACAAATTTATTTACAGCTCATCTTCCCCATTGCTCAGAGTTAAGACCTCCCCAGACTTGCAACTCCTTTTTGAAAGGAGCTTTATATGCAGACAACAAAAATCCCAAACAGATTCATTTCCAGCATCACATGCAGGGCTTGACTTGCTCAAATGTGCTGTTTACATGCTCAGAAGGAAATTCCATCCTCCTCGAAGACAAACACCAAGGGCTAAAGCCAGAGCTGGAAAAAACAGGTCCTGATCTCACTCCCCCCCACAGACCATAAAACACAAGTTCTTCAGCAAAACACCAAAACACATCTCTGAAGTGGAGTCACATTTATGGCTCCCCTCCATAAGAATTTGCTCCTTGAACTTGGTTTAGGGGTGGGTGGATGCAAAGCCAGTAAACATTTGCCTGTTGTAGTGCTGAAGAAGCCACAGTTTGTGTCAGTTCTGGTGAAAATCTTGCCACAAAACTCAAGATTTGGGAATAGTCAAATTCATGCCTTAAATTCTGGTCTGTCCACCCAACAGCACTGAAAACCTCTCCTCAAATCCACACATCCTTCCTGTAGACTATGACAAACAACATTTCTGCAGTTCCTGCACTGTGGTCACTGGTGCCAGGTGAGACACTTCAGTACAAAACCCTCTCAGCAGCACCTGTGAAATTATTTCATAGAGCACAAACAGCCAACTTACAGCTCTGAGCTATGAAAAGTAAAAATCAAGATGAGGAAATAAAGTTCCTCTACATCCCCTCACCTTGCTTAGCTCAGGGTCAGCCCTACCCAGGACACAGGGAGGAGCAGGCCCTGAGTTAGGAAAGACAAGGACAGTCCCAGCAGATCTCCCTGAGCCTCTGAGGGCTCCAGCTCTCCCATCCTTTGTAGGAGGACATGGGGGTTATGTTGCTGCTTGTCAAAAACCCCCAAACATCTTCAAAGACACCCCTCTGCTGCCAAAGCCTTTCTGTGGTTGGACTCACCCTCCAAGCCAGAGCTCTTAGCCCCAAGTTTTCTTTGGAAGATGCAAGTGCCTGTGTCAAGTCTCGTCCTGGTGGGTCCTGCCTTCCCCCCCTCCCTCCCCATCCCTTCCCAGCTCAGCCTTTGCAGCCACAGCCTCTGGCAGGGCACTCTCATGACAGCAGAACCTCAAATGGAAACTGGAATATGGAGCTTCTCCCTCCCTCCCAAACTCCCCTCCTCCCCTTCCCTGTCACCATCTGGCTGCTCTGCCTTCCAACAAACCCACAGCTCTGCTCCCTGCCTGGGGAAGCTCCTGCTCTTGACTCCACTGCAGAGCCCAAAACGTGGTTCCAGAGACTGTTCCAGGGTAGGTTTGCACAATAAAGTTCCAGAGGAAGCTGTGATTGCAGAGAGGAGGTTTGGGAGCCTCTGAGCCAGCTCCCCATCCCCTGCCTGCTGCAGGCAAGTGTTGGAGCCCATCTGGGGAGCACAGGCCTCCTGCTTCCCTCTGCCTCTGCCTGCCAGGAGAGCCTGGAGGGATGGCAGGACGGGCACAGGCAGCTGGCACTGGCTCTGGCAAGAGCTCAGTCACCACGTTTGCATTTTACAAGGTCAAAACCAAACCCACCTCTGGTTTGGGGGTTGCATTTGTGCCTCCAGAAACACGAGAGGGTTTTAGAGTCAGTAAAACCTCCCCTCCCTCCCCAGGACTGGCTGGTGACCAGCAACTTCTGAAACAACCACCTGAACTCTCCTTCCCTAAGTCCTGTCTTGCTTCTAGCACTGTAAATAGAGTGATAAAGCAAAACCAGACAGACAAAGGGCATCCTCAGAGCAGCCCAGCAGGTGCTGGGTGCAGTCCCAGACTGGCCTGGCACAGTCCAGCCAGAGGAGATGGCACTGGGAAAGGCAAACCCACAGAGACTGGGACATCAAGAGCCAATGCTCAGTGAGGGAAAAGCCAGAGAACACCAACTGGACTCCAAAATGGGCCAGAATGGAATTGGTCAGGCAGTGAATGCCAGGACCTGGATCCCAGTGTCAGTCCCAGGAAATGTCAGAGCGGGGGTTGGTTCCAGAAAGGATCATGATCTCTCTCACCTTGTCCTTACTAACCCTACAATCCCCAAAACCTCATCCAACATCTTGGAGTGCTAAACACTTCTCTGCAGGCCTCCCCTCCCCATCCAACACACAGAGTTTGGTACCTGCTGGTACCTTCCATCAGCCTGTTCCCTCCTCTCTGAGGGTCCCCAGCAGGACAGGGATGTTGCAAAGACATCCCTGGCACTGACTCCCCTTTGCTATTATTTGAACTGCTGTGTTGGACTGAGAACCACAGGCAAAGAGGAACTGCAAGAACCGGAGTGAAAGAGCAAAGGTTGGAGCCACAAAAACCCAAGTGGATCCCCAGTGAGGGAATACAGCGGGTGTGCCAGGACAGAGGGAGGAATCCAGCGTGGGAACAGCAGATCAGGGCTGGCCTGAGAGAGCCAGGGCAGCAAATCAGGCTGGAAGAACTCCATGCTCAGCAGAGCCTGGGGCTGGAGCAGCAGGGGATGTTCTGGGTCAGGACTAAGGGCTCTGGCAAAGCCCACTGGCTGACTGGGGGCAAAGTTTATCCAGTGTTCCTCCACGTGTCCTCTGGCCATGGCCACACTGCTGAGCCCATTGGTGTCTTAAGCACCACGAGCAGCCCACTCTGCTTGCCAAGAGAAAACTCCCTGGCAGCTCTCCCTGCTCCTCCAACCCCCTCTGTGCTGGGCAGCAGCCTCTCAGCAGCCGTGTCTGAGGGAGCTGCACAACCAGCCCACCCTCTGCCTTCAGTCTGTGTCAGCTGGAGGTTCTGCTTTGCTGAAGGCACTGCTGAGCCTGCTCAGGGCAAAAGGGTCCCCTCCCCTTGTCCCCACTGCTCTGCTCTGCTTTGTTTCCTTTCCTTGCTGGAACTGAGCTATTCTTGGCTGGCCTGGCCCCTGGGGCAGCTCCTTTTTGGCACTCACGGGGCCCTTGGAGCTCAGCCAAGGTCTGGCCCAGGGGACGTCGGGGAAGAGCACTTGGAAAATTAAATCTCTCCAGAACCTCACGAGGCTGTAAAATGCCATGATGGGGCCTGACCTTGGGTTAAACCCAGTGGGAGAGGAGCAGGAGCTGCCAGTGCCACTGGGCTGCCCTCGGATAACCCCGGGGAGAGGAGCCCTGTGGGGAGTGGGTGAGGGGAGCTCGGGGGGCACAGGCTGGGCACGAGGGAAGCCAGGCAGGAGAGCTGCCACTCTGCATTAGCCCTGAGAGGGCTGATCAGATGCTGCCACACACTCATTTTTTTGCTCCAGACCCTTTGATGCCTTGTGAGAGTTGCATGTGTTGTTCTTGCACGGGTTTTAAATGAATCATTGTCCCAACATCAGAACAGCAGCAGCTCAGGCAGTGATGGAGCAGCTGTCCCACCACTGTCCTCAGCAAACACAGCAGTTAAATAGGAGCTTGGGGGGTGTAAAAGTCCAATTCCCCAACACAGCATGGACCAGCACAAAAAACCTACACCTCTCCTCTTTGCCCCTTGCTCAGTGAGTCCCAACCCTCAGGGTCTCTCCCCACTCTGTTCTCAGCTGCCTTTATGCTGAGTGCAGTCTCCAGGCAGCCCTGGAGTCACAGAAGGAACGGGAGGGGTGTGAGGATGGTGCTTTCCAGCCGTGCCATGTTGTGCCAGCCCTGGTGCCACCAGCTCACCTGCAGGTGCAGAAGGGCAAGGCAGGTGGAAGGAGGGCAGGAGGATGGGTGGCAGCTCCGAGGGTGTGTGTGTGGGGCAGATCCCTTGGGGCCAGCCCAGCAGTGCCCCCAGGACAGCCAGGACAGGGGCACAGTGGGCACAGGGTCTGGTTTCAGAGCTGTCGCCCCACGGGGGCCGCGTTGGCGCCGTGCAGGCTGCCCATCCCACAGCTGGCATTCCTCGGGGGGGACACACGGCTCTGGGGCGTGCCCATGGCAGGCAGGAGGGGCCAAGGGGGCAGCATGTGTCCCCCTCCTTCCTCACCCCCCCTCAGCCTTCCACACACACAGACAGAGCCTGGGCTGGCACTTCCAAAGATGTCACACAGCCTTTGGAGAGGTCAGGGAGGAACGTTCTCGCTCCCAAGCTCCTCTCTGGGTTGCTCTGCCTGCTGTTGGCAGAGCTGTGGCACCCCAGCCTGTCCCTTCTGCCCCAGGAACCCCAGCCTGCTGGCACAGGGACGGGGGGAGTGGTGGGAGCAGCAGGCACACGGCTGGGGCACAGAGCCCAGCCCAGGGTAGAGCAGCTGGCACCAAACACACCAAACCCCGGGATTTGGGGAGCTGGTCATGGCAGGAAAACTCAGGCTGCCCTTCACACAGAGCCAGGGCTCTCCATGCCCCCGAGGGGCTCCAGCCTTGCCAGTCAAGCCTTTGCTGCTTCAAAGCACATCACACTCTGCAACATGCACTAAATCTGTTAGACAAGCAGGAAGGAAAAGTAAAACCAATCCAGGCTGTCACAGAGAGCCTTTACCATCCACAGACTGTGGGTTGGTCCTGGAAGGCTGCAGGAAATCACCAGGGGCCAGCAAGAGAAGTGAACAAAGTAAATAACCCCCCAAAAATGAGAGTGGCCATCTCCCCCACCCTCCAGCTGCACACAGGGACTCCCCAGCCACTGCACATATTCTGCATTTCCCAGTGCATTGTTGAGGGCTTGAATGCGTTAAAACATTATTCATTTCTGGCTGGAGACCCCAAGACTTTGGGCAGCTTCCCCTGCTGGCCCCACAGCTCAAACATGGAGGGAACTCTGCCCTCAGAGCAGCACAAGGAGATGCAGAAGGGGCAGGGAGAGGGAGGGAGAGGTCTGGGATGTTTAGTGCCCCAAAGCATGGCAGCTGGCACTGCTGCACAGCCCTTGTGCCAGGGCTGGAGGAAGTGACTCACTGCTGGGGCTGCAGGGGGAACTCCAGAGCTCCAGTCCCCCCTGGGAAGGCCTGGAGCAGTGGCCAGGGCTCAGCCAGCACTGCATTCCTGGCTGTGTCCCAGATGAATCACCCCCAGCAGCTGTGGCTGTGCCTGGTGTGCTCCTCATGTGCCGAGCCAGGCTGCTCCCTGCCCTGCCTGGTGGCACTGGGGGGGCAGAGGGGACACCCTGGGAACCCAGCTGGGCTCCAACCCTGCCCTCACAGTGCTGGGCTCTGGGAGAGGGAGCACACAGCACTCCCAGGCTCACAATTTTCACCTCTGCACAATTTTCTGCTCCACTCAGCTTTCCCAAGGCAGTCTCTGCAGTCAGACTGACTCCCACATCCATGGCACTGCTCCTCAAAAGCCAAACCCCTGTGCCTGGCAGAGCCAGCTTTGCAAGAAGTATTTTAAGAGCCCTCTGGAAGGCACAAGCCAGAGGAACCTTCCCATTCCAAACCTGTGCCAGGAGCAACAGTGCAGGCAGGGGGAACCACAGCACAACACTCAGAGCAGGGAACAAGGGCCCTCAACAGCACGAGATGAGCCTGAGGAAGGAAGTCTGCACAAAATGGGTGGAAAGTCACAGCCTCCCTGTGTGATCTGGGATAACTGTGCCTCAGTTTCCCCTCCCTAAACAGAGCTGAGGGGCACCTGGGAAGGTGCTCCTGAAAGCACTTTGGTGTATTCGAAGAGCTCTGGACATGCAAAGTGTGGCTGTTGGTTGAAAGAGCACCAAGGCAAGAGCCCAGGCTTCCCTTCCCTCCCCTCCTGCTTGGGTCACTCCCAGGGAAAAATGCTAAGGTTGTGCTTTCCACCTCAGCCAAAAATAATCAGGAAGCTGCAGGGGGTGCAGGGCCTGGGGAGGGAGAGAGAATTTCTCTTAGGCTGCAGCACATACTGAGCAATGAATTCCTGTCCCCCTCCTTCCCTCCTCCTGCAGCCACCTCCTCACAGAAAACCACACAGGACACAGGAGTGGGAAGCCCAAGCCGGGGGTTCTCTGCTTCCTTCTGAGACAGGGAGGCTCCAAACCCAACCAGGATGTTTGTGCTTTGCTCCCAGGAGGCTCCAGCCCCCCCCTGCAAGGATAACTTGGGCCAAGTGGGAAACACCACCTTTTGCTGAGTGGGCAGAAGTGCCCACGGTGGCCTGAGCTGTCAGTGCCACAGATAACCTTTGGACTCATGGAAAAGTTCACCCTCATGCAGTCCCTGTGCTTTCAGGGCTAAATCAAGTCAGTCTGTGCCCAAAGGCAGCTGAGGGGGGTGTTGGGCACATCAGTGCCTCCCTCCAGCTTTCCCTTCCCAGCTGTTCCCAGGGCAGCTGGCACAGCCCATGCCCTGCAGGGATGGACTTGACCAGAGCATTGCACTTTGCCCCTCCAACATCCCCTTGCTGCCCCCTGTGATTGTGGTGCCTCAGCCCACCCCCTCTTGGGCAGGGAAACCCAGGGCAGAATTACCCTCTGCAGCATCCCCACCACAGCCCCTCCTGGGGCACCTCATCAGTGGCAGGGCCCTGGGATGCCAGGAGAGGAGCCTGGGCGGGGCTCAGGGCTAATTGGGCTAATTGCCTGTTGGGCAGTGGCAGTGCCAGGAACCCAATCCTGCCCCAGGGGGTGGTGGCAGAGGCAGAAACCCCCTCCTGGCTGGCACAGGAGCTTTGCCATTCCCACTCCCTCAGTTTCCAGCCTCACTCTGCTCTCTGTGGGCACTGCTGAGGCTCCAGCTGTGGTGCCAGGGCAGCTCAGCTGCCTCAGCAGGTACAGGATCATTAATGAGCAATTAGCTCCCAGCCTAATTGGGCAGCAGAATGGCTAATGAGCCCAGCCACGGGTGTCTGTGCCCTCATTATCCCAGTGGTAATGCTGAACTCCTGTTCTGTTTCCCCCATGCCAGGATCAGAGCCCAGGCTGGAGCCTCAGATGTGCCTTTTGGTGCCCTCAGCTCCAGGGTTTGTCTCATCTGTGCCCTCCACCAGGCCTGGAAAAGCTGCTCTCACCCTGCACTGCACAGCCACATCCTCCCCCCCGTGCCAGTCTCCTCCTCCTCTTTCACTCAGGAGGGTTTTCTGTGTATTCACATTTGGGAACATAAACAGACACAAATACTCAGCTATTTGTCTGTGCCCACATATTCACATCTGCACACCCAGCCCAGGCTGAGGCTTGTGCAGACACACAAGGGCTGTGCCCACCTGCCCAAGGAGCCCACCTGGTGCAAGCACTAGCAGGGCACACCCCCCCCCAGGGTGTCTGGCAATGCCCACCGAGCCAGGCTGGACTGGCAGGGCACACCCACCACCAGCATGTCTGGCAATGCCCAGCCAAGGCTCCCTCAGTCCCCAGAGAGGAATCCCTTATTTTTTTAACCCTTTTCCAGCTGGACTCTGGATAATCCAAGTCACATCACCAAGATGTGAAATACTCCACAGCTCTACCTGCTGCAGCCAAGAACCACATTCCTTGCAGGATTGATTATTCCCCCTTCCTGCTGCTCCTGATAAGGCTTTCCAGAGGCTGCTGCTGGTTTGAGCTTGGCTCCTTCTGCCCCCAGGGTACTTCCTTACACGAGATTATCTCAGTGTCCCACACCCGCCTTTGAGTCGCCTCACTGCCTTCCTTTAAGCACCAAAATGATTTTTTAACGGCTCTTTTGCCCTAAAAGGCCTTGTTTGACCTTGTTCTACCCCAGCAGTGCTTCTCCTGCTGGTGTCCCATGAAACCAGCCAGGACTGAGGTCCTGCCACCTCCCAGTGTCTGTCACTGTGGGACATCTCCACGCCTCCAATTTACACTCAGCATTTTTACTTTAGAACTGTCCATTTTTGGAACCTGCAGATTGAAAATCACAACAAAACTTCTCCCTTTCTCTCCTTTTATACAAATGTCTCACCCATGACCTTTCTGACAGTCTTAAAACTGATCTCAGCCAGAACAACCTTATTTTTTTTTCCACACATGGAGAACAGAAAGACTGGATCAAAGACCCCACTCTAAATGCTGAGAGTTTGGGGTTTTTAGAGGTCAAACCCTCTCAACATTGATTAAGTCTTGCCTAAGCTGCTAAACCAAACTTGGTTGATCTCACAGTCCTCTCTGTGCCTTTGGAAAGGTCAGGAAGGGTTTACCCAGCAGCAAATGCAGACTTGGGGTGTCCTTCCCAGGGTGACTCCATGGCTGGTGCTCTTTTTGGCAACTTTGGGACAAAAGTACAGATGAGGTGAAGCCATGAATGTAGAATGGGGAGGGACTTGTCAGGACTTGGGGACTTTGAAGGAAAAGCTGAATGAAAAGGCACTTCTGGAAGGTGGGAGGATGGTCCTGCAACCCAAGGAAACGTCTGCAGAAAATAAGCAATAAATCTTGTTCACTGCATATAAGAAATCAATATTGCCATTGGACCAGGGACATCAGAAATGGCAAAAAAGGACCTTCATCCTGGAAAAGGCACTTCCAGCACAGCAGATCTCACCCAAGTGAACAGAGAGCTGCACTTGACCCACTGAAGTCACTCATTACACCCAATTAACAGCAGCCATTTCTCAGCCATTAAAACAGATAAGAATAGCTTGGCCAACCCTATGTATGTGTCAATACAGACCAGGCAGCTCGAAGGGGCCATTCTGGGGGTGCTTTTCTGAGTGGATACCCAGGGAAGTCATTTAAGCAGCTCATTTCCAGGGCAACAATTAAAATGCAACCAGTGGAAGTGCCAGACAGGAGTTGGTGGCAGGAGTTCAACTTGTGACCTTCCAGCTCTGGGAAGGCAGAGCTGAGGGGAAGGAGAACAGCACAGGTGGGTGGGGGGAGTGGGAAGAAAGCCACAAATCCCTCCCTTCCTGCACAAGACCCAGAGTGCCACCGCTGGGCTGTCCCCCCCAGGAGCTGGGCAGGTGCAGGTGGGCTCCTGAGCAGACCCCACAGAGCAGTTCTGCAGCAAAGGAGAGGTCTGGGAGTGCAGCTCCAGCCAAAGCACCTTCTGCCCAGAGAGCCATGGCAAGTAATTAAGAGAACCAACCTGCAGGCTGCAGCTGCAGGGGGTGAGGGGGCTGTGCAGGGCACGACAAGGTGCTGTCCTTTATCTCCTCACCACAGGCTGGATCAGAACTACAAGCTGGATGCCGTGCACATGCTGGGCAGAAGGCCAAGGGTCTTGCTCTTTCTCACTTTACCAACTCAACCCTCGTGCACAGGAGATGTTAAATATCAAAGGGCATCGCTGAAACTGTCCCACATTCCTGGCAGGGTCAGTGGGGACAGAGGTAACACCTGGCTGTGAGGACAACCTGAAAGCCAAAAAAGGCCCTTTCGTAGCAACATCCTTGGCTCATTCCAAGTCCATTTGTGGAGTGACCCAGTGGTTTGGTTTTGGCTCCTCTTGACTGACTTCCACAAATACCCCAGAGTGACCATTTCTATCATAAGCAGACTTAAAAACAGGACAAAGCCCCCTCCCTGCTTTTGAACCACAGCAACAGAGAAGCAGCCAGAGCTGCTGCCTGATTGTGGATCTGCTGCAAGCTCCTGTCCCTGGGTCATTTGTTCCTGTCTCCTCTCATAAGAGTGACAAGGCCCGCTCCTCCCTGCTGGCTGGGAACAAAACCTTGTGGAAAGCACAGAGCTAAACACTTCTGACTGAGCAACCACGACTGAAGAGATGCCTCTGGCACCCACAGCCAGATTGCTTTCCATGTGGGAGCACCCAGGACACCAGAGCCCCCCTGCACTCAGCACTGTGCAAGCCTCGCTCATATTTAGTTGCTGCCCAGGTTGCAAAATTGGCTTTGCAGCTCTAAATGAAGAAGGTGCATTCCAGACAAGCCTGGAGGCTCCACTGGGCTCAGCTCCCTTGACTGCAGAGCTGCTGCAGGACATTTAGCCTTGCCCTTGAACATGGTTTTTCCCTGCCTTTCAGGGGTGCTGATGGATATTTCACCAAGGCACAAACAGGTTGTGTTTCTTCCTTTAAAAGCAAAGCTTGGGGTGTGATTTCTCCATGCCCTCCATCCCCTGGGAGCTCCAGCAATGAAGGTAATGACAAACTAAGCCAGAGATTTCCTTGGCCATCACAGGGCTGGTCACCAGCAAACAGCTCTTGGTTGCACCAGCTGAGTCCCCTCTCCACTCCTGGAGCTCCCCAGAGGAAGAGACAGATGGGAAAAGGTCATTAAACACTTCCATAAAAAAATCCAGGGGTAGAGACACACACAGTGAACAACCCCTACACATGCAGGTTAAAAAAATAAAAAGGGATCAAACTCACAGAGTTTGCTCTCCCCTTTGTCCAGTTTACAAAGGGCCAATGCCCTGGGCTGCAGGAAGGGCTGGAATAGCCCTCCCACAGCTGGGGGACACAGCCTGATTTCCTTAGAAAACCCAGCATAGACAACCAAGGAGCTGAGAGGCTACAGGAACCTGGGACAGGGAGAAAAGGCCTTTCAGTGCTTGAAATCAACACCCCAAGGTGCCCTCACTGCTGGGATCCAGTGTGGGGTTTGGAATGAAACCCCTCCTGCCATCCAGCTGCTGGATCGAGTGGAAGAAGAGGGCTTGGTGATGACTGGGGTGGTAAATTAAATATTATTGCATGGCTTGTGTATTTTTCAAGTTCAAGAGGCAGCCTGAAGTGGGGGCAGCCTAAAAGAAACAAATATTCCCTGTGTTCACATCCCTGTCCATACAAGGGCCTCCAAAGCTCTGCCTGGAGGGAGGGAAGGGCAGCAGGAGGCACTGCAGGAGCCCAGACAGAATTCCCAGACTGCATTCCCGAGGGATATAAATGTGCACACAGAGACAGAGCAGCTCACCCCAAAGGGCTGTCTCTCCCAGCCCCGAATGTGGAACAAGCAAAATAAACCAGAATTGTGGGCATTCTGCAGTGCCAAAAGGTGCCCAGCCAGGAAGGGGGGAAGAGGAGGAACCAGCTGGGAAGTTTTGGTACAGAAATTTATTTTTGCAGAACAAAAGAAACACAAGGAAAGCCACCGACTCGCAGCGTTGTGTGGCCCCAGGGCTCATGGGCTGCTTCTCCCCTGCTCCTCCTTCCATGTGTGTGGAAGTCGCGCTCCTTCCCAGTTCCCCAAGTTTTCCAGGAAACAGATGCTGGAGGGTGAGAGTTGGATTCCCTTTTTTCTCCGAGCATCTGCTGCCATCCCGTGGCAAAAGCTGCAGTAGCAGCAGGAGCATCCCGGGGTACCCACCCAGGGCACAGGGACAACCTGCAATGGCAGCAGGAGCATCCCGGGGTACCCACCCAGGGCACAGGGACAACCTGCAATGGCAGCAGGAGCATCCCGGGGTACC
>JAWWEV010000413.1:0-11979 GCA_035583235.1 Hafferia zeledoni
GGAGGGGACCTGCACAGCAAGAGCTGCCTTTGTCTCCCCTTCCTGTATGGAAACAGAAGATCAGAAAATTCCCTTTTGGTAACAGGCCTATATTGGCTGGATAGTGGGATGATGTTGTTCCCAAGGATTTATGAAGTTTGTCTTTCAAAAGATAGAGCCACCACATAGTACAGACAGCTTGTGTTTCAGCAGCTGATGGTAAGCCCAGTACTGGAGGGCTGAGATGGGAAGCTGTGCAATGTACAGGCTGGTATGACTTGTTGAACTGCTCCAGAAAGGCAGCTGAGACTGTATATCCCTGCTGTGCACTTCAAAATAGAGCTGTCAGTCTGGAGCTGGAAACCAGCCTTGGGAAGAATGTTCTTAAGAAAGGGAAAGGTTGTGGAGTTTTGGCTGAGCTGGGTTGGGATGAATTAGCAGATTAATTTAAGTGTATCAACTTGCTGCTTCTGTGAGACATGAAACAACATCATCTGCTGAATTGCTCTGCTCGGTTGATTTTTAGTACTCGGTTGTTCCAACGCGGTATTTGGGCAACAAGATCCAGCTGCAGTCATGGATAGGCAGAGACATGCTGTAGCACTTCTTCCCAGAATTACAGCCATGCTGCATTTTATACAAAGGGAGGAATGCTGGTTTATAACTGAATACGAAAAAAACCCAAACAAACCAAAAAACCCCACCCAAAGGCAGCAGACACAGCAGCTTCTGCACCTCTTATTTCTTGTTACTGCTTTGAAGTCTATAAAATTGAAGTAATCTGTCTGTAGATTATGGGGAGAAGGGGAAGAAGGAAACAAGAATCTATCTTGAGTTGCTGTCGTAACCTACACTGGAATGTATTTCTATCTTGATATTTTAGCTCATAACGGGTGTACTTGCCAAGTGTGACCTTCAGTGTTGTTACAGTCAGAGAAATGCAAGAGAGGCCGTGAACATCTTTTATCAGAAGCAACGTGTAATTTGTGCTTTGTTTGCACATTTAAGGTTCAGAGAGCAAGGAGGGTGAAGACATGAAACCAACAGCGAAGAGGAGCTTGGAAGAAGTAAAGGAACAGGAAGGTCTGTTAGTTTTTACTTTTCTGTCCCAGTGCATGAATACGGTTCTGTTGACATGAGAGAGAATTCATTGATACGAGCTCTGTCCCCAGTCTCAGCATTACATAAACCAGCCCAACAGTACTTAATTTTCTAAAATCCTGTTTCTTTTGTCATAAGAAAAGCTTTTTTTTATAGGATGTGTTTCTGTCCTCCAAAAGCAGAAGAATAATTCAAGAATGGCAGTGTGTCTGAAAGCTGCTTTCATTTTTCCAGCTATACGACTGAATTTAATATTTGCTGTGCACACCCACCTTATCTAACTTAGACTGTTTAATCCACTAACACCAAAAAATTAGTGCCCACAAGTACATCAATGTAATGCAAAATCAGAGTTTCTTTTTTGAATCTCATGCAAGTTGTTTAAGAGAGATTGTTAACAGGTCAGGTGATTACAGTGCAGTTTCCTCCCCCATCATCCAAATGTTAGAGCCTGATGCAGACTATTCTTACTGTTGATAGTGACTCTTTCTCTACTTGTCTGGCCTTCCCACCAAGAGTGACCACAGAGGTGCCAAGTCAGGGTGTAGGTGAAGGAATATCTATGGATAAGGAACTGGAATGAAAACACTGAAACCTCTATGTTTGTTCTTCTGTGTGTGTGTTTTGTTTTAATGCTTTGTTTATTTTTGTTGGTGCATTCACATTGGTTCTAACCTTGCTGTTCTTTTGACCACTGAATATGTAGTTTCATTATGCTTTTAAAGTAATCATTGGCTCCCCCCAGTTGGTACAGTGGAAAGTTGTAGAGGTGTTTTCTGTATTTTGAAGTGCTGAAAAGACAGTGTAAAGCAGAAGGAGGGAAAATATTTTCAGCTGTTTCTCTGGGACTTTTTGCACTCTATTGACATTGTCCACAGAAGTCATTTGTTGGTTTATGTACTAATATTAAGTTAGTTGTGATTTTGACAAGTTGTCAACTAAAGGTTTGTGACAGTGAATAAATACACGGCCCCCCTGAAATGATGGTCTATGGGGAATCAATTCAGTAACAGCTGAGCTTCCTATACCCAAAACAGGGGGCATGGACACAGGTAGGGGACGTGCCCAATCTTGTCCAGTCCTTTCAAACCCTCTCCCCGGGGCACACGGGATGGGTCACTTTTTCCTGGGCTTAGACAAGGACTCCAAGTCCCATCGGCCCCCACGGCTGTTTGGCAAAGGCTCTCCCTTGTTAATTTGCCCAGAATCCCACAAAGTTGGAGATTGTAATTTTTTTCTGTTGTTATTGGTACAGAGCAAGATGTGGAATTACAAGAAGTTCTCAAGATGAGCCTTGAGGAAATGTAGATGAAGATCCTTGGGAATACTGACACCATGTGGCAGGATGACACGGACCCACCTGCACAGGTGGCATAAAAGTGAATCCGTTTCTTGAAGATTAAACCTGAGGTTATAAACCAGGGATGGTAACACAGGCATGGCCATGTGGGATCCCAGCCAATGGGCGTGAAGTCCATCTCCTGGGCATGCACAGGCTACAACTCCCAGCCTGCCCCACAGCGTCCCCACGGTGTCCATCTTGCAAGGGTTTACCTCACCCCTCCATATCCCCCGTTTGTGTTAATTAATAACAAGACAATAACCATAGAGAACAATAGAAACTTAAAGCTTGAACCTTAGAACTTGTGTTGGAACTTGTTTGAACTTGCTTTCTGTAAGCATTTGAAATGTCTATTAAAACCTTCCTTGAAACTGTTCTCGAAACCTGGAGTGAACCCTTTATCACATCCTTTAGTGTAACTTGGAACCAAACCCTTATTTGTGAATGTGTTGGCCTTGAGGGAACCCGGGACTGTAACCTTTATTTTCTGAGGGTTTAACTAAACCTTTATTGAAACCTAACCTGGAGGGAGCCAGGGTCTGTAACTTGGGGTCTGAGGGGTTTGTTGTGATAGTGGGTACTTGTGAGGTAGCATGGCTGTGCTTTCTTTAGGAGAGAATGTGAAGGAGGTAGCCTGATCCTAGAAATGAGTGAAAGAGCTCCCATTCTTACTGGCTCACACCTTGCATGCATTTCATTCCTCCTGGCAGCCGCCTCTCTCAGCCACTCCTACAAACATCAGGAGAACTTTATTCCTTGTGTTAGCAGGACTCAACCTAACCCTGAACTGCTGCTCTGAGCAGGAGAGAACCTAAACAAAGAACTTGTAAAAACACAAACATATCTCTTCTTTATGTCCAACCCAACATTCAAAACATGGAATTCCTTCATAAACATTCCTAGGGGTGGGAGGCAAGCCCAGATTCCCCTTTTGTTTGGTTTTTGCATGGCAACTGAGGTTGGTAACTGCAACACTTTCACTTAGATGTGACTACACATTTAAGCAAAAAATCTGAAACAAGGTTTACTGTTCATAACTCAAGGATAGCAAGTTTTGCACAACTATAAAGTAAGTCCTTGACATTTTTCCACCAAAACTGTTATAAAGGGGTTAGCAATTGATTTTAAACACATTTCAGACAATCCAAAACTAATTAAACTCATGAGCATGTGTATCAGTTTGGTTTGGATACACAAATAATCACAGTCATAAAATACTCCAAACAGCATTTATTGCAATACCAGCTAGCAAAAGAGAATTAAAAAAAGAATAAAACACTTCCTAAGAGAATAAAAAGGATAAAATACTTAATAAAAGGATATCAAAGGATCCAAAGCAGTTGCTGCTGCAGCGGTGTTTGTATCTCTCTTGAGGCGCAGCCAAGTCAGAGAGGAACACGGCCTTGATAATAGAGAACATCCAGTGTTCTACAACACTCTTTGTTACTTTGTACAACACTCTGCCTGGTTTCCCAGCACGTAATAACTACTTTCTCACCCTTCTGTGCTCCACTGATCATCGAAATTAAAAGTACTCTCTTTACATTCATGTTTTTCTATAACTTGGCAGGCAGCAAGGCCAGGCAGGGACCAAAATAATAGCATTTATATTACACTTTAATACACCAGGACACACCCAAATCCTCCCCATACCCTCAGACACCAAAACACTCCTGAGGACCCCTCAAGGCCCTCTCAAAAAAGCCCCCGAATGGGACCACCCAAAACAAGGCTCCCCCAGGTGCTCTTATCCAATGTTTTGGGCACATCTGGGCTCCTGGACACTGGATCCCAATTCCTGGGCACATCTGGGCTCCTGGATACTATCAGGTTTTGGGCACACCTGAGCTTCCCCCCTGCCCCGCACTCCTGGAGACCCCCACCCTCGGGGCTGCAGCGCCCCCAACGGCCCTCAGCCAATCAGAAAGCCCTTACGCAGCCTTCGGCCAATCAGAGCGCGTCTGTCTGATGACTCATCAGTTCCCGGGAGGACGCTCTGGAAAACGGGCCCCAAACTTGCACTCAGCCAATCAGAGCGCGCCCCAAACAGCTCCAAAGCAGCCGAGCCCGGCTGGGTTTGGGTGGCAGCACCTGCCGACGCCGGGCATGGAGCGGGGGTGGCAGCTGGGGCCGTAGTGGTGGCACTGGTGGTGCTGGGAGCCCCCCCCGGCTGCGGGCGAGGAGCTCTCGGGTGAGCGGGAGGGAAGGGAAGGGTTACGGGGGGAAAGAGGGAAAAAGGGGGGTGGGACCCCGCAAAGGGAGTGGGAGAGGAGGTGGGACCCCACAAAGGGAGCTGGGGGGGAGCTGGGGCTTGGGGGCATGGTGGGCAAGGGTTGGTAGAGAGGGGAAAAGTGGGGGTGGGAGCCCCAAAGGTAAGTGTGAGGGGGGTTGGGCGCCCCGAAATTATTGGGGGGATCTGTGATTTGGGGGACAGTGGAAGAGGGGGGAAAAGAGAGGATGGGACAGCAAGAAGAGGGGTCCATTGTGGTCCCGTCTTGTCCCCCATCACTCGAGCCCTGGAGCGCTTCCCTGGGATCTGCAGGGGTCAGACCTGCCCTGGGAGGGATCCCAACCCTCTGTCCATTAATGGGAGGTCCATGGGGGGCCACCAAACCCCTGTCCATCCCTTGGGGGCCCATAGTGGGTTCCCAACCCACTGTCCATCCCTGGGGGCCCCATGACAGGGTCCCCAACCCCCCTGTCCATCCATGGGTGGTCCTGCACACTCAGGGGTGTTCCAGCTTATGGTAAAGTACGACTGTCACTTCATTAATGGCACCAACCGGGTGAGACACTTGGGCAGGCTCTTCTACAAGCGGGCGCAGCAACTGCCTTTGGACAGCGCTGTGGGACAGTTCGTGGGGGACACCCTGTTTGGGGAGAAGGTTGCCAGGGATGGAACAGCAATCGGGACCTGCTGGAGAGGGCGGGCCCGCGCTGAGGGGGACAGGTACTGCCGGAACGACTCCGACCGGGTCACCGCGTTCAGCGAGCCCCGCAGAGCTGAGTGTGGGGCAGAGCGGGTGCCCTCGGCCCTTGCGCCGCCAATGACGCTGGAGCCCCTCAAATCCTCCCTGGGAAGGCCCCCAGACCCCTCAGCCCTTCCTGTGCCCATCCCCGAGGCCTTTTGCCCCGTCCCCTGCCCTCTCCTCTCTCTCAGTGCCCCCCCGTATGTTCCATTCAACTCTGTCCTAGTCCATGCCAATGTTCCCCTCTTGTCAATATCTTCTGGGCACTCTGCCCTCAGCCAGTCAGAGTGCGTGTTTTTGATGACTCATCAGTTGCCGGGCAGACCCGCAGCTCCAAGTGCCGCCAGCACTCGTCACACTCCCAGTTCCACTCAGATCCTTTCCAGTCCATCCCAGTGGCACCCAGTCCATCTCAGTCATTCCCAGTCTCTCTCAGTCCATTCGCAGACCTTCTCAGATCAGTCCTAACCTTCAGCTCTCTCACTGCAGACCCCAGCCCAGCCCTCCCCTCCCCAGTTTCAGTCCTCCCCCCAATCCACATCCCACCACTCCCAGACCCCATCCCACCTATTGTAATTAACATCCCACACCTCCCATTCCACATCCCACCACTTTAAGGAGTCTTGGGGAGCTCTGGGATCAAGCAATTTTGGGGAGAGATTTGGCCATTTTGAGGTGGGATCAAAACGTTTTTCCTGGGATTGTATTGTTTTGAGGTGATGAGTGATGGAGAAAGATCCCCCATACCCAACCAGATGCCCCAAATATTTTCCTGAACCCCAACATCCCCTCAAATCTCAGAAAATGGAGGGGCTCTATTCAATTTCTTTATTTTTACTCAAACTTTGGGTGTTTTGAAGGGATGAGGATGAATCACAAGTAAATCAAGGGCAAAAGAAAAAGATTTACCTGTTGTTGTCATGTGGGACACTGGGAGACAGAGAAATAGGCACTGGCGATACTGGGAGGGACACTGGGGATACTTGGAAGGCAGTGGGAGGGACACTCCTGATAGTAGGAACAGAGAAAAAGGCACTGGGTATACTGGGGGACGCCTGGGGACATGTTGGGGACACACGGCCCTGTGGAAGGTCCCAGCACTGTTCCTTGATTTGGGAAGGAAGGAGGGGAGGATTTTGGGGACATTTGGGGACAACTGGGGACACTGTTGGGGGGGGTTTCCTGGAGTACCACCCCTATGTTGGGGACAGGGGATAGGGGTGGCACCTTTGTCCCTGTTATTTATTGTCTAATAAAGTTCTGGAAGTTACTGGGGGTGTCACTGTGGAGTCAATGGGAGATCACTAGGAGGCTTGAGAGGGGTCACTGGGAGGTCTGGAAGGGTCACTGGGGTGTCATTGGATGGTCAGTGGTGAGTCTGGAGAGGTTCACTGGGGGGTCACTGGGGTGTCACTGGGGGACACTGGAGGGTCACGTGGAGGTCTAGGGGTGTTACTGGGTGGTGTGAGGGGTCACTGGAGGGTCTGGGGGCTCACTGGGTGGCTCACGGGGGGGGTTTGAGTGGGGCACTGGGGCATTTTGGGTGAATCACTGGGGCATCACTGGCAGGTATTTTTTGAGGATCACTGAAAGGTCTGAGGGGTACACTGGGGAGTCACTGGGGAGCCTGAGGGGTAACTGGGGGGTCACCTTGCCTACCAAAGGGCCTCACAGTGGGGGGGCGGGGCCGAAGTCATCCCTGCCCATATTTCGGGTGGAGGATGCTGATGTCACAGTGGCCACTGTGACCCGTGGGGCCAAGGGCACTAAAGGGAGCTCTGGGCTCAGACCGGTGTCAGTGTTACCTGACAACAGCAGGAGAAGGAAGAGGAGGGACAGAGCAGCCCAGGGAGAGCCTCAGCCTTTGGAGCTCTCCGCCTGTGCTGCAACCTCACCCCCCTCACGCTTCTCAGAATCAGCAAAGGTACATCTGGAGCCAACTGTGGAGTTCCTTGACTGGACTAAAGGAGGAGAAGGGGGAGAGGGGCAGGGTTTGGGGGCAGAAGGCGGAGAGGGGCAGAGCTTGAGGAGCCCGAGGCACCGCAGGCTCTGCCCCTCTGTTGCAAACACCTCTCCCTTCTTTTTAAATGACAGTGGAAGAGCATCTGGAGGAGACTTTGGTGTTGCAGGGACAGGGACTGGCCGCGGACATCCACCATGGCAGACACAAATGAGGAGGCCACTGGAGTGAGAGACAGAGGTCTGAGCACAGTGTCCCTCCCTCAGCCTGGCACAGGGGCTGTCGGGGTGGCCAGCATGGGGCCGGGAGCACTGGCAGAGGCGGCGAGAGCCGTTCAGCCATCTCGGGGCTGGAGCCCTCCTTTCATCAGCAAGCAGGGCCCAGCTGGAGCAGGGGACACCTGCTGGGACACCCGTGCCTGCAATGGCCCGTCCTCTGCAAAGCCTCCAGCCCTGCCCTTCAGACGGCCAGGCAGGGACAGAGCAGCCCTTGGAGTCGATCCCTCAGGGGTGCTGTCCTTGGCCCCACAGAGGTGCCATGCTCAGTGCCATTGTCTCTCTCCCTTCCAGCATGCATGCTGTGTCGTCGATTTGAGGCTGACCCGGAAATCTGTGGCCAAAAACTCCAGAGATATGGACTCTGTCCCCATGTCTTCTGCCTGGTGAGTTGCTCCATGGGCTCCCTCCAGCTTTCCAGTGGGCAGACCCTGCCACATTCTGCTCAGCAGTATGTTGTCTTTCCTGCAGCGTTTTGCCAGCTTCCTTCCTTGTAGAGAGAATCATCTAGCAGAAATACCGGGCTTTCACCCAAATGACATCCTACACATAATCAAACAGGCAAGACAGAAAGTAAAGAGCCTGACAAGAGAGAGGAGATTTGTACCAGGTGTGGTTTGCTGGGGCCGAGCCTGGACCCCAAGAAGGAAAATCCAGCCTTTCCAGTCTACTCTAGGACAAGGAGGAGGCGCTGAAGATGCCAATGATGGGGCTTCTCTGCTCTTTCCAGCGCTGCTGCATCTGTGGCCAGGGTGGGGCCAGCATCACCTGCTGCGAGATAGACTGTGACCGGAGGTTCCACCTGCCCTGTGCCTGGGAGGGTCACTGTGCCATTCAGAATATTCCACCTTTCAGGTACTGCCTCTCTCCTTCTTGCAGCCACCAGGGCAGAAGAGCCCAGCACTTCTCCCCACACCCATCCCTTTTCCTCCCAGGTCCTTCTGCCCTGCGCACAGCCCACAGCAGGCAGGGGAGGCGAATCTGGAGCCAGGCACCATGTGCCCCATCTGCTTATGGCCTGTGAAGGACACACAGCCCTTCAACACCATGGTGTGCTGAGCATACAAAAGTGCCTGGTACCACAGGGAAGTGCATCCGCGTAGGAGTGGTTCCCTCAGCCACAGAGGAACACCAGGGACTCAGCAGCACCAGGGCCTCACTCACACTGCTTGTTTCTCCTGCAGATACAGTTTCTGGGGGATGGTGCTGAGGGTTTCCTGTGCTGCCGCTGCAGAAATGACACAGGCTTTCCCACCAATAGAATCACCGTGGGGATCCGAGTCCCCTCGTGGTGGTGTCCTTCTGCCTGGCTCACAACACAGGAGGGGACAAGTGCTGTGCCATGTCAGGGCCTGCCCCAGCAGTGCTGGCCCTGCACTGTTCCAGGAGTGCCGGGTTCAGCTTCTCACAGAAGTTGGAAATGGCACAGTGAGCACAGCAGGCACAGAGGCACAGCCACTGCAATGCCAGTCAGTGCCATTCTCCAGGAGGCAGGGAGGTGGCAGAGGGTGAGGGGTAAAGTGCCAAAGCTGCACTTGGGGGCTCTGCAGGGCTTGAAGCAGAAGGACCCAGGAGAAGAGCTCAGCCAGATGCTGTCCCATGCTTTGGCCACTGCCATGAACCTGTGTGCTTCCCCAGGCCCTGGGAACTGCTCCTGTGCTCCTCCTGTGCTGCTGAGGGCACCCACAGATGCTGCTCCAGCCTGACAGACAGCACAAGCAGCTGAGAATGTGGCAACTGTGCTGCTCTGGGCACAGGTGAGAGGCAAAGCAGCCAGGTGCCCCTGGGCCAGGGGCCAGGCAGGGGCTGGCAGCGGGTGCCCAGGGTGGGCTTGGCACAGCCTGTCTGCTGCAGGAGGGCTGGGGGCACTGCTCTGGCCTATCCTGCCCCGGGCCCTGCTTCCTCTTACAGCTTCCAGGGATGACTTGGAGCAGGGGGCAGATGGGCACATTGCTGGTCCTGCTGGGGCTTCGGGAACAGCTGCCGCCCTGTCTCGCCTCAGGAGTGGTGGGGTCTGCTGCAGCAGAGCAGGGCAGGGGTGCAGGACCGTCTCAGACTCAGGGGAACCATCAAGGGACTTTCATGGCATGGAAAAACCTAAAGGAAAATCATACAGAGAGGGGGGAAGGAACATGGAGGGCGAGAGCCTTGGGGGTTGACCCCGACAGCTCTTCTGGAAAAAAAGATCCAGCTCTGATGAACGAGCTCCACTGGAGACTTGGGGAAGGATGAGGCCAATGGAGGCAGAGGAAGGAACATTTCTAATTCACCCCAGGAATAGTCCACCAATCCCATCCTCCTTCTTCCTCTTGCCTGTAGACACCATGATCCACTCAAGCTCTCACCTGCATGAGGAGGCATCCCCCTTCTGCCTCTGGATGACAAATAAGAACATGGAAATCTTTTACCTGCAGGAGAGCTTAGGGTGAGGAACATCTACTACTTCTGTGGGCCAGAGCCAGACTCCACTTGGTATTTCATCCTACTTGTCAGACCAGTCTCAAAAGAGGCTGAGAAATAATCCCTTGCAGTCAAAGAGTGAAACCAAATCCCAGAAGTGATGTGTAAAATCCTCAGCCACTTCACCTGAGCCCATCTGTTCAGAGCCTCCTTCACACAAAGAACACTTTTTGCCAGAGCAGGTTCTGCAGAGATCTTTCCCACAGGGATTGAGCTCCCACAGCCTCACTTCTGAAAACATGAGGTCCTGTGAAATAAGAGCCCTTACCGTGAAATATCTTGACAGCACCAGCAGCCAAGAGAAGAAGGAATGAAATAACTAGTGTCCAGAAGGCAGGGAACCATGGAGAGACATGTGGAAAAACAGCACCTTTGGAAAGAAAATATCTGAGTGTCATCAATGGCAATATTCAATCTTTCCCCCAGATCTGAGCATCCACCCAAATTTTTCCTGTAGAGATGAACGGAGAAATAGTCCCCAGTCCTGTATGGGCGGGGAGGGCCTGCCTTCTCTAGGGATGTGCATCTGGGGTAAGAGGGATCCAGGTCATTTATCACTGCAACCTGTCCTACCTGCAGTGCCCCAGGGCACTCTAGCATCTGGCTGAAATGGAGAGCTGTCATCTTCCTTGGCACTGGAAAGGGCCTTTCAGGGCTCCCGAGACAATGAACCTCCAGCAAAGGTATCTTAGGGTGATGGGACTCTCCTGAGAGGCTCAGTAGTTTTCTTCTCTGTCTGCACCAGACGATTCAGGGTTTGACTGATGACTTTTCCCACTTGCTCTCCAGTAACTGTGACTCGACTCCACACACTGAAGAGTTTCCTGCTGTCCTGGTGTATTTCAGTGTCTGCAGACAGACCCTGCCCATCATCAGTAACCCACCGGACAGTAGGTTTCGGGAACCATCCGTGTGATCTGCAGCCAAGCTTGAGTCCTTGCCCTTGGGGGCCCAGAATTTCAAGGAACATTTCACCAGTACCTTAAAGGCAAGAGAGTTTGTGAGTGGGAGAAGTGTGTTTCCATAGAAGTAGCTCTACCTTGGATTCACAGCTGTTGCTTTTTCCAGTTTCCTGCCAGTATCTCTCAGTCCTTAACCCAACCTTTCCAACAGTCTTTTTGAGATCCCACACTCCATCTGCCATAAATGCAAAATTTCCTTTGGCTGAGAAAAAGCTACAGCAGCTGTTTCTGTCTCCTGTCCCAAAAGCTTCTCTAATCCCTTTTGGATGAGGGGATTTAGATTGCATATTAGGAAGAAATTCTTTACTCAGAGACAAATCACTGATACAGGTTACCCAGAGAAGCTGTAACATCCCCATCTTTGAAAGTGTTCGAGGTCAGGTTGGATGGGGCTTGGAGCAGCCTGGTTTGGAGGAAGGTGCCCCTGCCCATAGAGGAAAGTTTGGAAAAAGAAGATATTTAAGGTTCCTTCCCAAACCATTCTGTGATTCTTTGATTCCACGATTCTACACTATTTTTGCTCAGTGACCTCAGGCTGACCAGCTCCACCTGACATTATCAATACCTGCACACAAACAATGCTGACTGTCTAGCTGGGGGGAACTGGCAGCCCAGAACACCTTCATAGCCCAGCTGAGAAGCTCCAGAGGGAGGGCAACCATTCCTATCAGTCCCACAGCCAAGGATATTGAACACTTGTCTGTCTTTCAGGGGAGCTCACACCTCCCCAGCACTGATTGTTGCAGCTCAACAGTCCCCCATGGGTCATAACTGGGCTCAGGCTGGGCATGGAGCTTGAAGAACATCTCTTGGCACAGCAACTCAGACCCAGGCTCTTTGCAGCTTTTACCAAGCTGTTCCTGCCTGCTCCATTTCACCACACAATGCAGCTGCCTTTGAAAATGCAGCCCAGGCTCTGTGTCTCCTGGAA
>JAWWEV010000414.1:0-11966 GCA_035583235.1 Hafferia zeledoni
CAGGTTGTTTTCAAAACTGTGATTGTATTCCCTTTGTTGTGTGTGTGTTTTCTTTTGTCGCTTCTCATTCTCATCCTCCTTTCCCCTTTCCCCTCTTCACTGGGGACCCCTGGGTGGGTACAATTACGTGTGTAGTGATAAGTGTTAGAATATATATATATGCATTAATTCCGTCTAGTTTCGTTTGAGTTCTTGCCATCTTTTCAGGGTTTTTTCCCCAGTTCGGGCAGTCCAGGCCTGGCAGGAGAAAGCCGGGCTAAACCCAAGACACTGACTTATGGAATAGGGGGCAATGGCAAAATGTTTCTTTCTGTTGCAGCAGGTGCATCTCCTCTATAAGTAAGTATTCCACCTTACTGGGGAACCTTGTATAATAGGTATGAGGCTCTGCAAATTTAACTGAAAAATAATGAGTATAATGGTTCCTCTAGCTTGGAGGTGTTGCTGAGGTTAAGTCAGTCTACATTCCATTGTCAAAAACACAGGGAAGCTGTTTAGCAACCTGCTACACCATTTAGACATGTACAAGTCTATGAGGCCAGATGTGATCCATGCAAAAGTATGGAGGGAGCTGGCAGAAGAGTCCAATGAGCCACTTTTCATCATTTCTCGGTGGTCCTGGGTAATTGGGAAGGTCCAAGACAACTGGAGGTTAACCAAAGTGTTGTCCATCTACAAGAAGGATCAGAAAGAGGATACAGCTAACTACAGGCCTGTCAGTCTGATCTCAACGCTTGGGAAGGTTATGAAGCAGATCATCCTCAGTGGGACCACGTGACGTATACAGAACAACCAGGGGATGAAGCCCAGCCAGCATGAACTTAGGAAAGATAGGTCCTGCTTCACCAGCCTTATATCCTTCTATGACAAGGTGATCCACTTAATGGATGTGGGAAAGGCTGTGGATGTTCCCTTTAGAAAAGCCTTTGATGCCCTTTCCCACAGTATTCTGCTGGAGAGACCAGCTGCTCACAGCTGGAAGGGTGTTCTCTTCACTGGGTAGAAAACTGACTGGATGACCAGGCCCAGCAGACAGCCCGTTGCAAGTGGTGTTCCCCAGGGCTCAGTATTGGCCCCAGTCCTGTAGACAAGGTGATCAAGTGTACCCTCAGTCAGTTTGCAGATGACACCAAGTTGGGTGAGAGTGCTGATCCACTGGAGGGTAGGAAGACTCTACAGAGTAAATCCAGACAGGCTGGTTTGATGGACTGAGGTCAATTATGTAAGGTCAACAAGATGGAGTGCTGGATCCTGCACTTGGGTAACAACAACCCTGTGCAGTGCTACAGGTGTGAGACAGAGTGACTGGAAAGCTGCACCTCAGGAAAGGACTTGGGGGTCCTGGTTGACAGCAGCTGAACATGAGCCAGCCATGTGCCCATGTGTCTTAGAAGGCCAATGACATCCTAGGTTATATCAACAACAGTGAGGTCGTCAAGTGATTGTCCCCCGGTACTCAGCCCTGGTGAGGCATTAACTTGAGTACTGTGTCCAGTTTTGGTTCCCTCATGTTATAGGTTTGCCTAAGTGAGCCTAAATTTAGGCTTTAAATCTAGGGGTAGGCCTGGAACTGTCAGCTGACTTGAGCTAGGCTGAGCTAACTGACAGTTTCTAGCCAATAATATTGTATTCTATACCATATTACAACATCATTCTCCAAAGGAGTAAAAGCCTGGGTAGGAGTGGCTTGGGCAGTCACTTCTTAGCCTTCCTCTTGGGAGGAAGCATGATGAGGAGGAGGGGAGGACAAGGCTCACCATTGGTTCACCAGTTATCTCAGGAAAGTAAAATGTGTTGTTCTGGTTCTTTGTTTTCTGCTTGGGTTTGTCTCTCTGGGGACTAAGTTTTTTAAAGTAATTTGTAGTTAAGATAGTAGAATTTTTGTGTTCGTTAGGAAGTGGGGAATTGTTTCCTGTTGTTTCTAACTTGTGTGAACGTGTATTGTACTTTTCTTCTAATTTTCTCTTTCTTTCTGTAAAAAATACATGTGATGTTAGCATAAACATAGTTTGAAGGTTTTTTCCCCCTCCTTCTTGTCTTTTCTTCAGCAGGCAGAAAAAGGCTTTTCTCTCTGTACTTGGGGGAGTTGGCAGTTTGCTAGCTCAAACCAAGACACCTCACTATAAGAAAGACATCGAGGTGCTGCAGCATGTCCACAGAAGGGCAATGAAGGTGGTGGTGGGTGTAGAGACTAAGTTCTGCGAGGAGCAGCAACGAGAACTGGTGTTCTTTAGCCTGCAGAAAGAGGCTCAGGGAAGACCTTATCCCTCTCTGCAAGTACCTGAAAGTAGGTTATAGTCAGGCAGGTGTCAGTCAACAAAAACAAAAATGAAAATTTTGTAAACCTAGGGAAGCACAAGAAGGTCAGCAAATGATTCATCAGCAGTTTGCAACTGTACACTTCACAAAAATAATTTTGTGGGAAGCAACTTCACACCTATCCATCAAGTTTCCCTTTAAGTATAGAAGTTCAGCATTTAGTCACTGTTTTGCGAGTATAAAAAGGACCACTAATGTCAAGTGAAACACATTGTATTAGTAACATACTTGACATTTTAGTGTAGCAGAAGACAGTAGTTACAAGGACAAAATAGATTAAATTTGTGGGTTGTTTGTTTTTATTTTTGTTTGGGTTTTTGTCTGTAAACAACTGCTATAAGTATATAAATTAAATTAACTCACAGAAGTTTATAAAATGTCAATGGTGCCTTTAGGGAAATGTATATAAAAAAAGTTCTGTTTGGCTAAATTACATGTAAACCTGGGACTCATAGAAGTCAAAAGCAAAATCCCTGCCAAGTATAAAAGGACAAGCATTTTGCCTTGGAGGGATCTTCTAAGCAAGAAGAGATACTAACTGCATTTTTAAACTTAATTTCTTCTTCAGCATTGCACACTCTTTGCATGGAAAATGAGTCTCAGGAGATAAAATGAAGTATTCCTCAAGATGTGTTAGATTATTCAGCTCACTATTGAACTTATCTTCAGTCATGTAATACAATAATGGGGAAGAGACAACCTGCTTTGCCTAAGCGATAGGTGTGTCAATAAGCAAATATCTAGCTGCCATATAAGCCTGTGACTTGGTTTGCTCTCCAGTAATTTTCTCCTTTGCCTCAATGGCTCTGTTAAAACCACATTGCCCATCAGAGAGAGTGGAAGTGGGGCAGGGAATAGACACAGGCAGGAAGACCCAACTGTCTTTCATTGCCATCACAAGTACATATACATAGTGGCATGTCAGGTGATGTGCAATGCCAAAAAGTTGTAGAAGAGCTAGTACTCAGTTATAGTGAAAACTCAGTCATAAATGTATTAAAGAAGAAAGTTCACATGGAAAAATACCTAACTATGAAAACTCGTGGATAGAGTTTTATAAAATTTTGAAGAAAAAATTAGCAGTTCTGGTATGGGTCTTGTTCATCATATTTATTTGCCACTCAATATAATTAAATCTGGTGAACATAAGCTGTCAGTTCTGAAATTAAACCCACAAACTTCTGATGGCAGATTTCTTTTTATATGCGTGATGATGTGGCAGTCTTCTATGAGCCTTCTCGTACTGAGCTGATTCTACTTTTTGCCAGTACCTCAGCACTGATAAGATGAACAGTAGTAAATATTTAATATTCATAGTAGAAAAGATGCCTCCTGTTAGTACTGCTAGAGCACTATTAACTTCTATTGAGAGAGACAAGAAGTTGTAACATGTTCATGTGTATGGTATACCTGACATTGCTTTACACTTTTCTGATGGAATATTCTTGTTGATTAGAAAGATAGGAGAAATCTTACAACTGCTTCTCCACAGATAGGTGCTGGAGAGACTTTGCACATGCAAGGTACCTGGTGTTCCTTCAAGATAATATGACTTTTGGCCAGGACACAGGCACGGTTTTCAGTCTTAGGTATAGAAATGCTTGTCTTAATCAAAAAATGATGAGATCTTAAAAAATACAATCTGCAATTTCACCCACCTTTTCAAAACAAAACAAAACAAAACAAAACAAAACAAAACAAAACAAAACAAAACAAAACAAAACAAAACAAAAAAGTAAAAGATTTTTTTTCCAAACATAACTTCTAAGTCATAAAAGGGAGGTAGTAATATTTTTCCTAGTGAGCAAATAAATTTCTAACAATTCATGACAACTGCTTCACTTTCCTCTACAAGATCTGCTACAGACTAATACTGAAGAAAGGACATACATATTAAAAGGCCTCCTATAAACATGACAGCATTTCTTCTTGTATATTGAGTGACACACCACAGTCAAGCTTGAATATATATGATAATGTCTTTGATAGCTGTTCACTCTTATGCTGTGTAGAATGTTTAGATCCATTTTTACTCCTTTCCTATGCTGCTTAGAGGTAGGCAAGCTGGACATCAGCCGTGAATATTCACACAAAGGCACGTGTCCACAGCTAAAGAAAGAAACAAAAACAAGTTAAAAATAAATTTTCCCTATTAGAAGTCAAAGTAGCTTTATATCATACTTTCACAGCAGTATGTTCTGAAACTAACCAGTTACAGAGAAAGCAATCATATAAATATTTATACAGTACAAAGTCAGGTGCAGTAAGAGATTTTCCAAGACTACTAGAGCAAAAAACTTGTTTATTGTCTTTCATTTTGTGCCATAAATTAAAGGCTTCTATCCTCTGTGTTTTATGACTTGAGGCCTGAGCACAAACATAAAGCTATGTGTTATCTTATTTAATTCCACTTAGCACTTTCTAGAAGAAAATCCCTGTCTTTATAATATAAAATACATCAGGAAGAACAGGAATAATATAGCCAAGAAAAAGATGATTTTGAGTAAACTTTTATGAGAACACTGCTCTTTTTCTGAAGGTATTTTCATGGATTCATCAACTATTCTTAGATCATAAAATTAAATGTGATATGGTAGACAGTTTTCTATATTCACTGATAGAAAGAAATATAATTTTCACTGTATTTCCCCTTTTCAGTTGAAACTTAAACTCTCAAGTAAGTTTGTGTACTTAGGGATGTAAGAGTGTTAACTACTAGCAGAACCAGCTGTAAATTATCTTTCCCTGCCATTTTTTTCATTTGTTTCTTATAATTAGTCTTTCCCTGCCATTATGTCAAAGTGTAAGAGCCCAATATAGAACACAAGGACATCAATAATTTCAAAGATTTTTGATTTTAATGTTCTTCAACAAAGACGTAGAATACAACTGGATGGTTTTTGATGCAGGATTTTGTTCTTTAATGGAGAGTAAACAGATTCATGCGTTTCAGCAGCACGGAAGACCTTATTAATCAAAGCTGACTAGCAGACCACTACAGTCAATAAAATTTATATGACTATTTCATGCTCCAGCTCTTCCTTCTCTGCTATTTTCTTGCTATTTTTTAATCAGGGGGGAAAAAGTGGAGTCCTTGTTTTTATGCCTTGCTTGGAAAACTGTAAGGTACTTCAGCCCACAAGCTCCGTATTACTAGTTCTGCTGCCAGGAAGATCTACACTTGAAGCTGAGTTTCATGTATCTAAAGAGCATAGCTTGGTACCTCAGATGTATCAGAACAATGAGGAATACTGACAAAGCAGCAGGAAAGCAGTCAAGGGCAAAAGCATCCCAGTAAGGTTTCCACACTGTGGGAAACGTTCATGAGCTGCAACTGCAAAAATCCATTTGAACACATACAAATTAGATGGGTCTGTAATGAAACTGATAAGCCACTAAACACTAGACAAAAGAGTTTTTAAGAGAAGCTTCTTTTCTTGGCCACTTCTTCCTTAGCAGTTGAACAACTGGAGAATCCCAAACACAGTTCCTGAGGCAATTCATGGTTTGTATATAAAAAATCCTCATCTATAAGAAGGTTCATATATATAAAATCCATATGTATAATCCATCACGCCTTATCCTCAGCTGGATATCTTTCTGTTGCTGCTATCCTTGAGTTTCCAGACAACACTTGGCAAATTAATAAATTGTGAAATTCTTATTAAGAATTGAATTTATTGTTTTAATTTTCCCTACAGTTTCAGGACTCTCATGTAGAAAAACTATTTTCTATTTTGTTTTTCATTGGTTTTGTTGTTTATTTCATTGCATACAGGAAATCACTACTGCATTTAGAGGCTTTTTATTTTACTGCATGGATTTATTTTATACAAAGTGTAAGTCAGAAGTAACCAAGACCTCATAGCTGCAAGCCAATATTGTGTGACATAACACAATCAGAGCCCACGTATGTCTCCATGTTCTGACCTTATCTGTTCTCACTTGTACAATATGTCTTTTGAGAACATGTAATAATACTTTTCCTGTATCTGTTCCATCCACCCTTTGTGCTATAGTGAAGCTGAATCTTCAGTCCTTAGTACGCAAACACCTAAATCCACAGTGACAGTACACTAGAGTTAAAGAGACTGAGGACTAACTTTTGCATATCCTGAAATATTCCCTGAACAAACTCATAATGGAATACTTATGAAACACATGACCTATTTGACTCCCGTATCAGCACAGAGACAGAACCTCAGTTGTTGAAATAAAAAGAAAATAAATATATATATGTAAAAAAAAAAAGTCTAAAGAAGAATTAAAAGGCTTTTGGACACACAAGAGCTCATTTGGGATTTTTTTGCTATGAATATAACACATAGAAATTTTTCACATTTTAGACAAGGTTAGGTGAAAATCTTTCTGAGTTTTCAGTTCTGTATTGGTAACAATACTATAGATATATTACCATTATAATGTAATTTACTTGAGCACGCAGATGAAAAAAGATATGTAATTAATGAATCTTCCTCCTCATAACTGCATAATACATAACATACATTTCTTTGTATTAAGATTTTTGGGAAGCCCTCTGTTTTATGTTCATTTTTTGAATACTGCTTAGCTATAACAGCATAACAGCAAGCAAAAGATATCACCTGCTCACTCAAATACAGCTCTATCACTGCTTTGTAATAAACCATATCAGATTCATTTTCATATGGCTGTAAAAATCAAGAGCACACCAACATTCAGAACAGCTTGTCCTCTTATATATTCCTTCTTCTGTTCATATTTCCTCGTAACTGTATAGAAAAGATTTACTGGTACTGGTTCCATGCACATCAAGTATATTTATAAGAAACAAAACAAATTTTTTTGTTGTCTGCATATTTAAACTAATATGTATGCCATTTCAAAACCTCATTCAAAGAGATAGATTGGCAACATACTTCTTTCACAAATCTGGACTGGTTTTGGCAGTCTTTTTCACTGAAGGAGTCAAAATGTCCTGATGAACTAAGCTTCTTTTTAGGAAATACAGATATTGGGTTTGTTTCCACTTCCATCACGCATCACACTGGACTTGGCAATTTCCAGCTACTGGTGTGAATATTGTCTGTGTACAAAACACACTATATACAATATAGTATATACAATGTAAATGTGTATTACTTGAACAAAGACATGGTAAAAAGCCATCCATGTGGTCTTTGTTCTCTGTCCTCCTTGTTTTCAACGATGGCATTTAGAGCTCTCAGTAAAGTAGATAGATAGTAGAACACTGTGACTACTTGATTCAAGGTTGACTCTGTGTGCTGGTTTAAAGGTAAACCAGCAGAAGAAATTAACCCAACTCAAGAGAGATTATAAATCAGAGTTAAAATTTAATAAAAAATATTCCAATAAATGTGATGACACAAAGAGAAATTGATTTTAACTCACAAAACCCAGAAGTATAACTCAGCACCCTGGGGCACAAAAACAAAGGCCCCTGTGCTCAGACCTATGTGGTTCCCCTGAGTTCAAAGTAAGAGGAAGGGAAAAAGCCTGTCGGTGCAGATGATGGTCACAGTCTGGTTGAGAGGGGTGGTCACAGTCCTGTCAAGGTTCTGGTCCTGTTCTGGATCCAATGAGTGGTCCCCAAGGCCTTCAAAACCCAAGATTATATCCCTTCAGGTACAGATGGGACTGCCCAGTACCTCCACCAGGGTGGGGAGTTCCACAATGGGTGATCTGACTCTGTGAGTCATGAGGTATTTTTGGAATCATTGAGGTCCCATTAGCAGGCATGACCCCTCAGGTTGGGTGTGAAGGTATTAATGACTTACTGGAAGGGAGTTATCACCTGTCTTATCTGATAGGTTTCTTTAACACCCAGCTCACACCCTGAGGGGTCAGGTGTGCCCTGGGCAACTAGTGCAAATGGTCCATTGTTAACAGTTCATGTCATTTGTCCTGATCAGCGGGCTATTCTAATAAAAGTTGTCCCATCAAAACCTATCTATTTTAAACACTGCTTAGAAAGTTTTTGCCATCTGTATTTTTAAAGGAAGACAAGTTTAACAAATTTTATTATCATGGAAATATTTCAAAAGTAGTCACAGAATAGGTTTTTATTTAACCTATTGTCGTCAAAATGGGTTTAATTTGACAGAGAGGTCATTTTGACAAGGTATTAATCATAAATTAATCACAAAAGAAAATTATAAAAGAGTGAATGCACCTCAAATACTTGAAGTGATGGATGGACATACCTATAAGGGAGCATCTTATGTCTTTGTAACTTGTTCTCTTGGCACGTTGAAATTAGACCAAAAAATCAGTCCCTGGTTGAAAGCTTACATGAAGATTTTCTTAGTGATGTTTCCTGAGAAAAATCAAAACATTTTTCATACATCAAGAAAGTGAAGGACAGAAGTTAGGTAAGATTTATTAAAACTAAAACCAAAACCAAAACAAAACCCAAAAAATAAACTTTAAAAAAGAGCCATTGAAAAATTTAAAGATAAGTAGTTCTGAAAGTATTTACTACATGAGTAAATTGAAATAAAAAATATCATTTTTAGTATGAACAGGTGATGCACTGGCAACTAGGAAATTTATGATGGAAATAATGGTGCCTAATAAGAAAATAGAAAGAAATAATACATGTGTATCACATATGTAATGAAACTAAGACTCTAAGAATCCAAAGTCAAACTTCATTTTTTTTTTCTCAAGGTGCTTTATAGTGCAATTTAAACTTTAGACCAGAAATCATTTTCCTGAATACTTACAGATAAAACCTCATACATTCATTTTATAACCTCTTTTCTTCTCCCAGCCACATCTGCCATTACCTTTTGCTCTCACATCTCTCTCAATATCTCTCTTATTATGTCAATAAGTTACTGTCTTCCTGAAGGGCTCTCTCCTGGGCTTTTTTTTGCTCCTCTTTCATGCTAGGAATTGCTTTTTGATGTGTTCCATGTTTCATGCTCTTCAGCTTCTTATTGACAGCTGCTCTCTTTTGAGTTAGAAGCTGCACTTGCAGAGATAACATAAGGTATCTACAAGCAGTAAAGGCAGCTGTCTAACAGTTTATCACATGACTATTTAAAAAGCATTCTGGTTTTCAGTTCATGAATAATAGCTACAAGGCTGTAGTCCTGAGAAGTAAACTATCTCAGTTACACAACAATCATTTATGATAGTAACACAATTATTATTCAAGTGTATACTTTTACTCTAATAATAAAACACAGAATGCCTCATCATGGTTAGATTTCAAATTTTCACGGTAAAGGGAGAAACAGGGAAGTGACACAGGATACTTCCTTATCCGTTCAGTTCACATACAATGTTTATACAACTACAGAATGAAGATTTTGATTACTCTAGTTCTCTTTCACAGGTACCCTGAATCTTAACTCATGCTTGCAGCTCAATTTTGAATTCTGTAGTTGAAAGGTGAGATAAAAATGCTGACAGTTAGTTATTAATAAATCAGTAAAATTAGGGGAGAAAAATGAGCTGGGGATTCCCAGTTCTCTTATGCTGACTTACATAGCAGTTGCCTATGTAATTTCTACTGAATAAATCCTCAGTAAATTTGAGACATAATAAATGCTTTAACCAAAGAATGAATGTCCCTTAAAATTCTTAATTTTAAACTATGCCTTAATGAACAAGAGTTGGAGATCATCTACCTCATTCCCAAGAAATGCTGCATTATAAACAGTTGGATCCCATCCTCAGCAGATGCATCCAGGATTTTCACCTTGCCTGACTGAAAAACTGCTCACTATTCTGGGCAGGTTACACCTTTGGGACTATCAGAGAGAAACATGTATTGAGGGATGTAGAGCAAAACCAGGAATATTGTCTTTCTGCAACTGAATTTCCACTTACACCAGAAATTCCTTATTCTGCCAGCATGTTCAGAATACCCCCCAGTTTCCTCTTTCTTTCAAAGTCTGTCATTTTTTGGATAAAATTCTCTTTATGTCACCTCATTGTAGTTGTGATGAATGTGAAAGGAGCCAAGAGTGTGGGACAGAGCTGCAGGATCCATAATCAGTAGTCTTCCATGTGACAGTACAGCCTCTAGTACTCCCTGAACTGGCCATGAATGCCAAAGACTTCTCTGCAAGATAGGTGTATCTTTTCACGTATTAGGTAGTCAGAAGTCTTCATGGGATTGTGATTGCAAAGGGCAGATGCCATGGTTTAACATCAGCCAGCAACCAAGTACCAAGCAGTCACTTGCTCACTCTCCACCAGCAGGTTCAGAGGGAGATTCAGAAGAGTAAAAGCAAAAAAAATTGTCATTTGAGGTAAAGACAGTTTAATAGGGAAAGCAGAAGCCTGCACACACAAGCACAGGAAAACAACAAATTAATTCATCACTTCCTGTGGACAGGCAAGAGTGCAGCCATCTCCAGGGAAGCCTTGTTCCATCATGTATAATGGTTACTTGTGAAGACAAACACTGTAACTGAAAACATCTCAGCTTCTTCCTCTCTTCTTGATGGCATATAATATGGTAAGTTTGGTAAGTTTGTGTCACCTGTCCTGGCTGTGTCTCTTTCCAACTTCCCATGCACTCCCAGCTTCCTCACCAGTGTAGAAGTACAATAAGAGGCTTTGACCCTGTGTAAGCGGTGCTTGCCAATAAGGACATCTCTATATTCTCAACCCTGTGTTCAGCACAAATCCAAAATATGACCCCATACTAGCCACTGAGAAGAAAATTAACTCTACCCCAGCCAAAACCAGCACATAAGGGAAAAGGGAAAAAGGAAAAGAGAAATGGAAAAGAGGAAAGGGAGAGAAAAAATGGACAGGAGAAAATCTGAAGCACAGTGGATGAAGAAAGGACCCTAACCCTAACACTAACCCTAATTTTTTTTTCCACTTTCTTAGCATTTTTACTCTGACATGTGGATCTCCAGAGCACATACTTTTTCATGTACCCTGAAACTTGTGAGTTTAATCTTATTAGGGTCCTTTTTGGAAGACATTTCTTAAGATGTAATCTATAGAAGAGAAGGGGAAAAAAGTGTTTTATTTAGTCATTGTGGAGATTTTTTCTTAGGTTTTTCAGTGGTTAACATGCTTTTCTGTTTAAGAATGTCTCTTACTAACATAGACCCTAACACTCAGTTGAAAGGGCTTTTTGCAGACAGAAACAAAAGAGTAGGCTTTATAATAAAATCCAGAAAAAAATTGTAGTAGGCTTTAGCATATCTGGAAGTGTTAATACAGCATTTAACAGACTGATGAAAAGAATGAGGTTCCTGACTGAGAAGTAGATGAAAGACAAAACGTTTGAAAGTCCCTGAAAGGTTCACCAAGAGACAATTCCTGTCAAAACTCTCAGACAATTTTATTGTCTTTCTAAAAAGCTTATAGATTGTCTGAGAAGATGGATTTTTCAGTCTAAGAGTATCAGAAGGCTCAGGGTATACATAATTCCCAGTCTCACAGCAGCCGAGCCTGCACAGTATTCATTTACTAAGTATTGGCACATCTCCCTGCTGCTTGTGTCAGTGATGTTTCTGGCTTTACATCATATACAGGACAGGTACATATAGAGTTTTAGAAAGACTCTCAATGTGTCTGACCACCAGCTGACAGCACGGATGTTGTAGTTTGGAATTATTATGTAAATTCTCTCCCCTGCCATTAACTGTCCATGCCAGTAGTTAACAAAGAGA
>JAWWEV010000415.1:0-11944 GCA_035583235.1 Hafferia zeledoni
GGATGACTCTGATCTGCTGGTGGGCAGGGGAGGATGGGGAGGGGGGCTGGGATGGCTCTGACCTGCTGGTGGGCAGGGGAGGATGGGGAGAGGGGCTGGGATGACTCTGACCTGCTGGTGGGCAGGGGGAGGATGGGGAGAGGGGCTGGGATGGCTCTGACCTGCTGGTGGGCAGGGGAGGATGGGGAGAGGGGCTGGGATGACTCTGACTTGCTGGTGGGCAGGGGGAGGATGGGGAGGGGGTCTTGGGCAGCAGTTCAGTGATTTATGGGTGGTTGGGTCCATGCTGGGATGTTGGGGGGCTCACAGCTCTGGAGGGGACTCAGCACATCCTGCCCAGCACATGGAGATGTTTTGGGACAGAGATGGAGACCCTTAACCTGAGCTCTGGAGGGGAAAACCTTGTGTTTAATGGGAGAGGCAAAGGGAGGCAACTGCTGTTGGAGGAATGTGTGAGGAGGTGGCAGAGATTTTCTGTAAATCCTTGGATTGGAGGCATTTGCAGGAGGACATGGAGGGAATTCTGCTGCTGTGTCCTGCTGAGTGTGTCCTGAGGGGATCACCCTGGGGGTGAGACCTGCTCTGTGTGTCTGTCCTGCCCCCAGACCCCCCTTTGCTCCTGGATTCCCTCCCTGGTGCTGGTGCTGCCCAGGCCACGTTTTTTGGGTTTTGATCTCTGCTATCTCAGTGTGTCTTTTGCCTTCCTTGTCTTCCAGTCTTTTCCCATTCAGGCAGGGATGATGTGGGCATTTAACCCTTGAATTGCTGCTCCCAGGGCTGCCTGTCCCCCACACGGAGCTGTGGCTGTTCCTGGCTGGAATCAGCCCCTTCCCCCGGGGGGGTGGGGTGTAAATCCAGCCCTCACCGGGGGCACATGTGCCTTTCAGTTTAATTAGGATGCTTCTCTCTTAATCCAGAGAGCTTCAGGGCAAGGTGGAAAAGTGCTCTCCTGACTTCTGGGGTTACTAATGAGCTTTTCCTTGCAAAAGGAGTCGGTGGCTCTGTGGTAATCTGGGGGTAAGCTGATTGTACCTCCTGCTCCCCTGCACTGTGGGAGGGGGTCACTCCAGAGCAGTTCTAGATGCCCCCCCAGGGCAGAGAGCAGTGGGGTCTGCATGGACACCCCTGCACTGCAGCCCCCAGGCCATGGCAGGAGGTTTGGAGCACCCTGCAGCCTCTGGGCATGAGGAGATGGAGATGATGGAGGTGAACTCCTCCGGGAGCTGATTAGTGACGTCTTCCTCCCACAAACCGGGCACTTTCATTACTATTTAATGACAGGCTTTGTCTGCTCTGCTTTGCCCAAACCCTCCTTGCACTAAGATGCTTTGGCTCCTGAGGCCCTGGAGATCTCTGTGCAGCCCACCAGGCTGGCTCAGGGCTCTGAAGGAATGCAAAAGGCTTGTCGGGGCTGCTGACCTGGAAATCCTTCTCCCTGCTCTCCTCCCTGAGCCCAGGTGGGCCTGGGGGGAGGATATTGCATCTCTGCCATCCCCAGCACACACAGCCAGCGTTTCCCACAGCCCTGATCCTGCTGAAGGGCAGAAAACTGCTCTCTGAGTGCTCCAGGTCTGGACAGAGGCCTCGTGGTCGGCTGGTTTGGGTGTCATTGCAGCCACACCGTGCTGGAGATGCTGTGCCGAGTTCTGTCCGCCAGCCCCACCTGTCTGTTGGTGTAATTTGATCTGATTTAAATGAAAACCTCTCCAAAGATTGGCTGGGAAACCTGTCCTGAATTCCCTGATAGCAGCAACTGTGTCTCGGTGCTGCTGGTTTGTTTGCAGAACATGTTCCATCTGTTGGGGAATCGTTTCCATGGGCCCAGAGCTGCCTGCAGGTCACTGTGGCTCCAGTCTCAGCCTCCCTCCTGCCCAGGAAGGGCCTGAATTTGGGAATGCAGAAACTGAAATCTGTGGGTAAGCTCAGTTTTCATAGAATCATAGAATGAACTGGGTTGGAAGAGACCTCTGAGATCATCAAGCCCAGCCTTGATCCAACCCCACTGTGATTACCAGGTCATGGCACTCAGTGCCACGTCCAGTCTCTTCTTAAAAACCTCCAGGGATGGGGAATCCACCCCCTCTCTGGGCAGCCCATTCCAATGCCTGAGCACTCTCTCTGCAAAGAATTTTTTTCTGATATCCAGCCTAAACCTCCCCTGGCAGAGCTTCAGCTGTGCCCTCTTGTTCTCCTGTTGGTTACCTGAGAGAAGAGACCAACCCCAACCAGGTACAACCTCCTGCCAGGGAGTTGTGGAGAGTGAGGAGGTCTCCCCTGAGCCTCCTCTTTCCACAGAATCACAGAATCAGTTAGGTTGGAAGAGACCTCTGAGATCATCCAGTCCAACCCTTACTCCACTTTTTTGCTGCCTTTTGTGTTCCTCCTCCCATTTCCTTGGCCTCTCTCCTTCCCTACCCCAAATTCTGCAGCCCTGAGGGAGGTCACAGTTCCCACCCCAGAGCTCCACGCTGGGCTGTGGTGCTGGGGAGGCACCAGAGCCCTCAGAGACCATGGAATATCCAGCAGCCACTTTGCTGGGGTGGTGGGGAGGGAGTGGGGGCTTGGCAACCTCAACTGCATCCCAGTTCCACCCCCAGGGAAACCGGACCAGACTGGTGTGACAAACCGAGGGCACTGCCAGCACTAAACCCAATTCCGGGCATCTCCCTCTGCAGGAAGAATTTGCATGAAACTGCACAGAAAATAATTAGCATAAAATGGCTGAAATGAGGCTGTTGGCTGGGGAAGGGACCCCCGGGGTGAGCGGGGATGGGGCAGTGCTGCCCCCCTCGTTCACGTGTCTCGTGTCACAGCTCAGAACTGACAGCGCAAGGAAGAAAAGGCTCTTTTCCTCTGTTAATATTAAATGAGCAGCGTTTTGCCAGGGGGAGGGAGGGGACGGGGCTGTGCCCGCTGCGGGCAGGGCTGGCAGGGCTCGCGTGGAGCCCTCACTCGTTTCTCGTGAATAATTTTCGAGCTGGGGAGCTGATTCCCCCCATTGCCGGTCGGGAAGGCGGTTTGCGCAGGGATAGGGGTTGCCATGGCAACGGGCAGGGATGCGCTCCCGAGGGATGGCAGAGGGCAGAGCGGGGGGCTCGGGGTGCCCCCAAAGGGGCCTGGCATCCCCCGGGGGGCTCTGATGCTCCAGATCCCCCTGCTCTGAGCGGTGTTGGCATTCTGGGACACTCCAAAACCCGAAGGGATCCTGTGGGATTCATTCCTCCTTCCCGGAAATCCTGGTGTTCCCAGAACTCACAGCTCTCCTCTTGCCTTCCTCGTGATTTTGGTGGTGGGTGAGGGACTGTTTGGATTTAAAGCCGCTGTAATTTATCCTCTTGTCCCAGCTGTACAAAGCACTGTGGGCAGGACGGGGGATGGAGCTGCCCCTGGGGAGGTGGAGCTGCTTGGAGGCACCAGGGTGGCTTTGCTGGTGTCCCCTCAAGCTGCAGCTCCCTCAAAAAACCGCAGAGCACACAAAGGGTTACAGATTCCTGTCGGGTTTGCCCAGTTCTCTGAGCTGGGAGCTGCTGTTGTGGGAATTGTCTGCATTCCTGAGCAGGAGGGAGGTTGGGCTGCTTGGCATCCTCTGGGTGGGCACATGGGGCCAGTTCGGGTGCCAGGGGAAGGATCCTGTGGTTGCCACCCAGAATAGATGCTTGTTCTTACCTAATTGCACCCTTTCAGTGAGCCTTAAATAACAGTGGCAAACTTTGTCTGCTCCCAGAATTCCTGGAAAATGCCTCACTCTTTGCTCTGTGCACCAGGGAGAACCAACCAGGAAAATAACCAGCTGTTTGTGAGTGTAACATCATTAAAATGGTGTCTTATGAGCAGTGAAAAACATGTGTGGGTTTATCCAGCTGCTTCCCTGGGCTCGGTTCTGATGGGATTGTGGTGCCAGAGTTACTTTGGGAAGCATTTGCTGAGGGAAAGAGGGATCCTGTCTCCAGGGGCACAGGATTTGGGCATCTTCCCAAATGTCTGAAATGGTGCAGACCTGAATCCTCTGTCCACGTTCAGCAAAGGAATGTCCAGTCAGGTTTTTCCAAATGTTTTTCCCTCTCAGATGGGGTGGCCCCCCCAGGGCTGTGCACCCCTGACACAGCACCTGGAGAATGCTGGTAATTCCTTTATATCCAGGCCAGGAAACACAAGTGGTCCTGCTTGGGGCTGAGCCAAAGCTCATTACCAGGAGCCCCCTGGTGCCTCCTGATGGGGATGGTGTTGCTTTGCCATTTAGTCGTGCTGAGCGTGGACTTCTCTGCCAACAAGCATGAAAATCCCATCCTAAAATTGGAGCAGAACTCCAGAGCCAGGAGTGGAACTGGGTGTGCAGATGCAGCTGGGGGCAGAGGCTCAGCCTGCAGGGCTCAGGGCTCATGTCTTTGTTCATCCTGGGCTTGAAATAAAACTGCTGATGGGATCAGTGCAGCTTGTTAGGAGGGTTTCTAGCAGGGCTGGGGGGCAAAGCTGAGCTCTGGTTGCTTGTTGTGCCTTAAACCCAGAGGAAATGGGCTCTGCCCCCTGCTCTGGGAGGGGAGTCATGAGTGAGCTGTGAAAGCACCTCCAGGGAGGGAGGATTTTTTGATGGAACTCTTTAAAACATGGACTGGCTTTATCAACATTCCTAACAAAGTCTTAAGGTGGGAAATGCCTGGATGGGTTTGGCTGGTCTGAGCTGGCAGCTCCCAGTGGGGGTTGAGGCTGGAATTTTGTGGGAGCACTGAAGGAATCAGGGGGAGCCCCTCCTGGTGGGAGGGCGGGGGCTCTGGAGCTGCAGGGGCTGCAGCAGCACCGAACAGTGGGGGCTTTGCCATCAGGACACTGCAGGCATTTATTCCTTTAACATGATCCCACTGCACCTGGATCTCTGTGCATTGCAGGGAAGAAACTCGAATTTACTCTGTTTTTAAGTCAAAATTAGAGTGTAGCTTGTGTTTGGATTCTGTTCCACTGTTAAAGCCTCTCACAAACCCCGAGCTGTTCCTTCCCTGCAAGAATAATGTCCCTCAGGAAAAGTCAGCAGCTTGTGCTGGAAAAAAGGGACAGAAACTCTTTCAAAACCCACGTGAAGAACATTTACTATTTTCCATATCACTCCAGCCAAGGAGGAACATGCTCTGCATTTCTGTGTTTCCCTGGGGAAGGAGCTTGGGAGGGTGTTTTTGGAAAGCCCTGGGCCAGGTTTTGTCCTGAGCCAGGAGGTTTTGGCTGAGCCCCAGCAGCCCCTGCCAGAGGTGGGTCATTCCCCTCTCCCCGAGTTTGTCAGGGCAAAGCTCACCAGCGTTTTACTGGAACCCAAAGCTGGATTGCAGCTCAAATTCTGACATCCAGAACTCCAGGAAATTGCTCATCCAGCCCTTATTCCCAATCCCTTCTCGTTCCTCTTTGTCTCTGTCAGCTCCAGGGGTTGGATGGCTCTTGCCCAGAGGTTTGCACTGAGCATTTGCAGCATTTCCCAGCGGAGCTTTGGGGAATTTGAGATGAGCTGGAGCAGTTAAATATTGAAATTTTCCTCTCCTTTGTTTCCTGCTTGTCTTTAAACTCCATTCCTTACCTAGTGAGGTTTGCTCCTGCTTCCAGTCGTGCCAGCAAGAGGAGATTTGTGTTTGCAAAGGGTTTCTGGGACGTGGTTTCATCTCTTCCAGAGATATTTTGCAACACAGAGAGGGCAGATAAAGATCCTCAGCTCGGGTATCCCTGGCTCAGTCCATCCTTCAATTTGACTCTTGGAAAGGCCACACTGAACACCAGCCTGGCCCTTCCATATGGACCCAAATCCCTTTATTACTATTCAGTTTTGAAACCCAGTAACTGCTGCTTCAGTCCTGAAGGTTCAGAGCTGGTTTGGTGCCAACTTCATTATGTAGAAGCCAAATGCTTCTCCCAATTAACTTATTGCTGTTCTGGAGGGGGCTCCCAAGGCAGATGGAGGGGCTGGGCCTCCAATGGTGATGACTGAGGTGCAAAGGGTGAGAATTTTATGCAGAATAACGTGAAAACTTGTGAAGGCATCACTGAGAAACACCAGAGTGGTGTTTCCCTCCTCGTTCTGAGCTCAGGGTAATAAATAACGTGTGATTTCACACCATCTCTGCTCCACCAGGGGAGAACTCACTGTCTGCCATCAGGGGCTGGCAGGAGTTCCAGTCTGGGGACAGGAGTGAGAATGGGGCCACCAAACCCTTCCAGGGGGTGGGGTGGGGGACACAGAGACCATCAAATTTGGGTCCTCAGCTGCTTTTTGGGGGGAAATAAACTGCAGGCCTGGAAGTGTCCCAGGTCAGGTTGGACAGGGCTTGGAGCAACCTGGGACAGTGGGAGGTGTCCCTGCCCATGGCAGGGGGTGGCACTGGGTGGGCTTTAAGGTCCCTTCCAACCCATGGAATGGATTTCTGCTTGGAGATGTTGTTGGTGGGGAGTGAGGGAGGAGGGGCAGGGAAGGTGCCCAACTTGCCCAGGGTGGGGTGGTGGGTTCATGGTGGGGACTTGGTGGGCTTGGATTGATTTGAACTGTGTAACTCATAAATTCTGTGCCTCAGAATCTCCAGGGCAAGTCTCTGTCCCATCTGTGCAAGCACCATGTGCATTCAGCTGGGAGGAATTGAGTGTCTTTAGCAGAGGCAAAGGAGTTTCCAGCTGGATTTGAAATGGGCCAAGAGGTTGAGGAGTTACTGGCAGCGACCAGCTCAAAGCCAGACAGTGCAGGGAGATCTTTTCCTTTGGAAAAGTGGCTAAAAATGTGCATTTGTGTGCCTGGGTTTGCTCTTTTTGGAAAGCAATTCCAGGACATGCTTTGTGACTGCAGGATAATCCAGTAAAGGTGATTTTTGTGCAGATTTGTGACCCTGTGGCAGGTGGGCAGTCGCTGAAAATCAGATTTCCCAGCCATGTGCTCAGCTCCATGAGTACAGTTAACAGAGTTCCATTAATACAGTTGGGCTGCATTGGTGGGACCTGAGAAAGGGGAGGAATGAGAAGGAATGAGAAGGAATGAGGGTCCTGGGATTCCCCAGGTGTAAGTGGGGTCTGAGGCTGCACAGGGCGAGGCAAAGTTGTTACACAAATCCAGAGCTCCTGAGAGAGTCACACTCACAGGTTTGCATTTTTAGAGAAGGTCTTGAAGAATTTCCACGTCTTTTTGGTCCCCTCCCACCTCTCCTGTGCTGTCACCTCCTCCAGAGTTGGGTATCAAGGCAGAAATGTCAGATCTGCTGCTCCATCATCACTCTCAGAGCTCTGGGTTTGGGATTACAAAGGCAGAGCAGAGCAGGGGAACCAGGTGTGTTCCAGCACTGCATCTGGAGCAGCAGAGCACCTCAGGGACCTCCCTGGCCTCTGCCTGGGGGCTTCTCTCTGGCCCTGGCTGTGAGGGGGTTCTCCTGGAGCTTGAGGGGATTCTCCTGGAGCTTGAGGATGTTCTCCTGGAGCTTGAGGGGGTTCTCCTGGGGCTTGAGGGGATTCTCCTGGAGCTTGAGGATGTTCTCCTGGAGCTTGAGGATGTTCCCCTGGAGCTTGAGGGGATTCTCCTGGAGCTTGAGGATGTTCTCCTGGGGCTTGAGGGGGTTCTCCTGGAGCTTGAGGATGTTCTCCTGGGGCTGAGCCTGTCCCAGGGAGGCGGATGGAGCTGCCTGGTCCGAGGGAGGTGGGTGGAGGGCAGGGAGTGTGGCAGCTGCCAGCCGAGCTGAAAGGTGATCCAACAGCCTGAGGGCCTGGCCAGGCTCTGGGCAAGGGCTGCAGTCTGTAACTACAGCTCACTGAGGGATTAATCCTCCCCAGGGTGTTCCTGCCTTGTCGATGACACCTGTGGGTTTGATCCGGTTACAGACGGTGGGAGAGGGGCTGGGACCGGCTCTGGGTGCGGGGGGTGGGCTGGGAGTGGTGCCCAAGGGCTGGGGGCACTGAAGGAAGGATGGCAGAGCCTGTGTGTCCTGGGACACCCCTGTGGGGCTGCAGCAGGGGGGTCCCCCTGCCCCCAGTCAGTGCCTGCTGGGCACAGCCAGGTCCTGTGTCCCTCCTGCCGGGCATGTGGCATTTCCCCCCCTGGGAAGGGGCATTCCTGAGGGCTGGGTGGCTGCACAATGTGCCTTTGGGGTTGGGAGCTGCTCCACCAGGGACAGGATGAGATGCCCAGAGTGTCCCTCACAGTCACCACCCAACAGCACTTTGGGGTTTGGCTGTTGGGGCTCCTTCCTTGGTGCAGAAATGGTGATGGAGGAGCTCCCAGATCAGTCCCAGTATCCCCCAGTATCCCCCACTGCTGGGTGAAGGGTCCCAGGCAGCACTAAACCAGTGCCAACACAGCTCTGTGCCCTCAAACTGCCCCTTAAACCTCTCTCTGAGACGCTTTCCCACTTTTATTTTTTCCCTGTTTAATCCATATTTTTCACATCACTTCCTTTTCTTGTTCCTCCTTAAACAAAGCAACATCCTAATTAAGTTAATGACTATTTTTTTCGAGTCGGTTGCAATATAAGGAAAGTTGTTAAATATTTCCCCCCCCAAAACCCACAAGTCAAAATGATACATTTTTATCTCAAAGTTCCCTGAATGTCCTGCCATGGCCCAGGTGCACCTGGACAGACACACTCCCCAGCCCTTTGTTTCCAGCCAGTGATAACTGCAGTGAATTGGGGGTTTCCTCCTCTCTTCTCTGGCTGCTGAAAGGAGAAGCAGCAGCTCCACAGGAGGGTGGGAAGCTGATTAGTGGGGCTGGAGTGACCCGAGCCCAGGGCTCAGCTGCCATGGGGCCAGTTCCCAGCTGCTGGGGGGGCACAGGGGGCTGTGCTGGCTGCCAGTGGCCACACAGTTGCTTTCCATGGAAAATCTGCTGCTTTCCTTTCTTTTGGCCCTGCCTGTGACCGGTTTGTAAAGGTTAAATGGTATTTTCTGATTAAGCCGAGTACTCCCATGATCTCAGCTCATTTCCCTCTCCTGCCATCTCTTTTGTCTGACCTTGGGGTAACACTTGACCTCTCCAGACTCCAGTGCCTCTCCCTAATAGAATGACACTATTTCCTTACATTACTAGAAGGACAGGATGATAAATTAATTCCCATTTCTGTGGTGCTGAGCTATGACCGTGACAGATGAAGAGCCTGTCCCTGGAGCTGCTGCTGCTCTCGGTGCTGATGAGCTGCTCTCCCAGGCAGTGATTTAACTGAAACCATAACAACTCTCTGCACTCCAACCCTGCAAAACGCAGCCTCAGCGTGAGCAGCGATTATCCCATTCCTCTTATTTGGAAGTATTTCTGGAATAAGATCTTGGGTGCAGCTGGTCCTGACTGGGGAGCGCTCAGGAGGAAGGGCAGGGCTGGCTCAGAGTCCCGAGGGAAGCTGGAGCACAAATCTCCTTAGTGGCAGCACCAGCTCCGGAGTTCATGGATTGAGGGATTCATTCCCACTTCCCACGTGTTGCCCCGCGTGGCTCTGCAGGGATTCTGGCTGGGGGGTGACTTTAGGGAGCCATCCTTGTTCCTGCTGATGTCACGGAGCTTTCTCTCGGTGCTCGTTTGTTTGCTTGTTCTTTTAAATGCTTTGCAACCCGAGGGTGTTTGGGGTTGGACCTTTCCCACGTGCCAGGCAGGGGATATTCCAGGGAGGGAAAGGAGAACTCAGCACAGGCAAAAATCCTGGGGAGGAGTGAGACAAGAGAGCAGGGGCTGTGAGAAACGGTCTGTGAGTGTGTTCCTTAGAGGTGTGCTCCTCAGAAATGTGCTCCTTAAGGATGTGCTCCTTAGAAATGTGTTCCTTAAAGATGTGCTCCTTAAGGATGTGCTGAAAATTCAACGGGATGAGTAGATGGACAGTTAATTATCCTGAACAAATGGGTCTGCCTGGAGTTTTTCTGGCAGTGATGGTCCCTCTGCAGGTTGTTTGAGATGTCCTTGAGCTGAGCAAAGGTGTGTCTGGGGACCACTCTGGGGTTCCAGCAGGTACAGAAGTGCCACTGGACCCTCAGGTCCCGTTTCCCATGGCAATCCTGACTTTCCTTCTTCCCCAGGACCAGGGGACACTCAGGTCACTTCACTCAGGTCTGAACTGTGAGTTGCTGAGTGGATGGAAATGGTTGTATTTTAAGGAGGAGAAGACAAGATGCAAATGGATTTGCTGGTGTTGGCTGTGCCAGTTGTTTCCCAGAACAATTGTGAAAGCTGTGCCCAGCTCAGGAACGGGCACAAAGCTCTCCTCTCTGCTCCAGGCAGGGATGGGGCAGTGCTGCCCCCCCTGTGCTGCCCCAGGAAAGGGCACGGCCCTCCCTCGGGGTGGCAATGCCAAGTGGCCATCTCCCGCCTTCCTGACCATTTCCTTCCCTCCTTCCATTGATTCCCACGCTGTAATTCAGCATTTGCTCTGAGTGGTTTCTTAGGGCTGTTGTAGGGCTGTGGCTGTGCATCATTCCAGAGAATCCCAGACTGGTTTGGGTTGGAGGGACCTTAAAGATCACCCAGTTCCCTGCCATGGATGGGACACCTCCCACCAGCCCAGCCTGCTCCAGGTTCATCCAACCTGTCCATGGACACTCCCAGGGATGGGGCAGCCACAGCTGCTCTGCCCAACCTGTGCCAGGCCCTGCCCACCCTCCCAGGCAGGAATTCCTTCCCAATATCCCACCTGTCCCTGCCCTCTGGCAGTGGGAAACCATTCCCCTTGTCCTGTCCCTCCTTGCCTTGTCCAAGTCCCTCTCCAGCCCTCCTGGAGCCCCTTTAGGCCCTGGAAGGGTCTCCCTGGAGCCTCCTCCCCTCCTTTCCGAGTCCCCCCAGCCCTCCCAGCCTGGTTACAGAGCAGGGGAATCACATCCACATACGCCTTTGAAATCAATGGTTTTCATCATGTGAAAGCAAGACCATTTTCTCTTTGTGGCAATGCTGCTCCGTGCTATTCAATCAGCATTAATTAAGCAGCTGACATGCAATAAATGGTGCTGGAGGAACGTTCCTGGGAGCAGCAGCTCCTCGAGTTTTACTGTTCCTCCTGCAGCCGTAAATAAGGATAAATGTCTAATTGCTGCTGAAAGCATCCTGCTGGACCTAATGAGCTGCTTAAAAACAATCCCTCATTGTGGACTTGTTTAATTTTATTTAACTTAAACCAGAGATTCCCCTTGCCTACCATTTGTGTGGCTGCTCTCAGCCCCCCTGGCTGCCTTGGGGAGCTGGGGTTGTTTTCCAGGAGTGGGGCTGTGGGGAAGGCATTTGTTGTCATTGTTGTTCCACAGGGTCTCATTTCATTCAACAGGTGAGGAGGAATTTCATTTCAGCCCTTCCCCAGAGTTATTTGTGCCCCCAGGGAAGTCCTCAGGCTCTGCCCAGGGGGGCAGAACATCCCACATGTTGCTGTTTGCAGAGATGGGGTTTGGGAATTATGAGCCAAACTTTGGCCAAATCAGCCTTGGGGAATCCACTGCCTTTGCCTGGAGAAATAAAGACCCAGAGTTTCTCCTCTCTGGCTGTGAGGGTTTTCAGGCTGTTACACAGCTCTCCATCTTCTCTTGAAACTGCTGAATTAGCTGGAATATAAAATCCACCCTCTGGTCCACAGGGCCATGTGGAAAGCAATTCCCAGTGCTTTGCTGGATTCAGTTTTTCCCTCCAGTGCCTGTTCCCAGAGAGGAAGGAGGCTCTGACTGGGACAGAGTTAAGGCTGACCATCCACCTCTGGATTCCAGATACAGTGTGGGACAGTGTGGGGCAGTGTGGGACAGTGTGGGACAATGTGGGGCAGTGTGGGACAGTGTGGGACAATGTGGGGCAATGTGGGACAGTGTGGGACAGTGTGGGGCAGTGTGGGACAGTGTGGGGCAGTGTGGGACAGTGTGGGGCAGTGTGGGACAATGTGGGGCAGTGTGGGACAGTGTGGGGCAGTGTGGGACAGTGTGGGGCAGTGTGGGACAGGGTGGGACAATGCAGGACAATGTGGGACAATGTGGCACAGGGTGGGAC
>JAWWEV010000416.1:0-11935 GCA_035583235.1 Hafferia zeledoni
GATAATTTTTGTATTGCATTAGCAAGTTTTGACACTAATGCTAATTCCTCATTAGAAGAAACATGACAAGAAGGCTGACTTAACACATACAGGGATTAATGGGCTAGAATGAGGACACTGAACACAATTCTGATGCTCATAAAAAGAGCCGATATTTGCCTGACAAGTGCCTTAGATCGATCTGTGACAAGAAGTAGGAGGTGGAGTTGGTACCAGAGTTACCTTCCAGCCCCACACAATTAGTCACTGGCCTGCAGACACGAAGGGGTTTCCTTTCTCCCTCTCTCACCCCTCACTGCCCCGTTCCCTGGGAAGGTGCAGTTCTCTCTGCAATATGAAGTTGGGGAAAAGGCAGTGAGAGAAAGGTAGCCCAGCTTGGGGTGTTTGACCCTCCCCTTCTTCGGCTGCTCAGAAACGTGGCTGGGGGTACCTCAGGGACACTCCTGGCTCCTCACCTGCACCATTTACAGAAGGACTTTGCAGTGGCAGGGAAAGGGCAGCTCCTGAAAACCCCCAGCTGGATAAATGAGCTGGATAAACCCCCCAGCTGGATAAATGAGCTGCCCAGGTCCCCGTAGCAGCCCAGCTGGAGGGGGTCTGGGCTGCTGGGAATTGCACAGCAGGGACTGTCTGCTCCTGCCAGCCAAGCTGTGGCATCCCACTGCATATGAGGGGAAAGTATTTGACTGGGACAGACAGTCACTGCAGTGGGTTGCTTGGGGAGGCTGTGGCATCCCTGGCCTAGGGAATTTTCAAAATCTGACTGGATACATCCCTAAGCAGCCCAGTCTGATCCCATGGGTGACCATGGCCTGAGTAGGGGATGAGACTAGAGACCCAAATTCTCCTACAATCCTGCAGCAGTTCTGGCTTCTTACCTGAGACCTGTTGGTTACATGGTCTGCAGAGAAGCTCCTTTGCCCAGCAGGCAGTCCCTGAGTGCCCAGAGATCCATGTCAGAGATCCCCAAAGCTGCCATGTGCTCCAGCTGTCCCTGATCCCCAGCTTTTGCCTTGGCACTGAAACACTGCTGTGCAGGGCCGTGGGATGTGGGTGTCAGGCCCCACACACAGCCACAGGGCCCTGCCAGCTCCCCTCCAGCCTGTGCTTTCTGGCTGACAGAAATATTTGGGGCCACCTGTCTCCGAGGATGGGCAGAGAAACAAAGATCTCCTGTGACTGGGTGCAGCCACCGCCTTGGCAAGGCAGTAAACCCATCCTGGGTTCAGGTCACTGTGCCCGGTCTCACAGCCAAGTGTTTTCACATCAACAGCAGCTTCTTGTCAGGCGGTTCAGAATATCCCTAAGCACCCTGCCCATCAGCCCCAAGGGTGTGTTTCAGCCTCGTGGTGCCCAGTGGTGTGCAGTGGGGAGGCTGCTGTGTCAGCCTGGCTGGCACAGTCCTCGTGACCCTCATGGGCCCGTGGCAGGGAAGTGGCAGATCCTCCCTGACGTGACCCTGCTTCCAGCTGGGAACTGGGGCTGAGCCAGGGCGAGACATCCAGGGTCTCAGCTCCAGGGAATAGCTGGAGGCCCCTGTGCACAGCTGGAATTGAAGCGGGTGCACTCACCAGGGCTAACTGGCTGCCCCTCAATTGCAGGGCTGAGTTTCCTCTCCTTGTGAAGGGCCAGAATTGTGATGGGGTCTCTCCTGTTCCAGCTTTCTCTCCAGGCTCTGGAGGTGCCCTTGGCACAGGCCACGCTGGGTCCATTTCTGCTGTGCTGGCTGGGAAGCTGTGCCTGTCAGACCCCCTGGTGCTGGGGCAGCTGGTGAGTGGCCGGTGACCTTCCTGGAGCTGCACAGGGCAGAGGGACAGTCATTCCCAGAGGTAAAAGAGACACCTTTTCCCTGTGGCTCTGTGCTCCCCATGCCCCCTGCTGCAGTGCCCCGGGGGCAGCTGTGTGGGCTGAAGGGGTACTCGTGGTGTGCACAGCCCAGGGCTGTGTCCCAGCCCAGCCACGCTGGGACCCTCGGCCTGGTGACAGCAGCACTGCTGGGATACACCCAGCCCCTTCCCGGGGCCCAGGAGTTACAGCCCTCACAGCCAGACTTCCCAGCTGCTCCCCATTTCTGGGGTGGGTGCCACCCCTCCTTGTCTCCTGGAGGAACACACTGCTCCCAGTAGTTCTGCTTGGGCTTTTTCCCAGAGACATCTGGATCCTCTAGGAGGAAGGGGGTGCCCAACTCAGAACTGCTGCCTGCCACGGCCTCACTTCCCACGTCTCCTCGGTGCCAGGGGGGTCCTGCCTTCCCCTCTGTCCTGGTGCCCACTGCAGCCCTGCCCCACTGCCCCTGATACAGAGACAGCCCTCTCTGTGAGGCTGGGGACACTGGTGTGGGCTGGGGGCACTGGTGTGGGCTGGGGACACTGGTATGTGCTGGGGACGCTGGTGTGTGCTGGGGATGCTGGTATGTGCTGGTGACACTGGTGTGTGCTGGGGACACTGGTGTGTGCTGGGGACACTGTGTGTGCTGGGGACACTGTGTGTGCTGAGGGCACTGGTACATCCTGGATACACTGGTGTGTGGGGGGGACACTGGTGCGTGTGGGAATGCCAACATGGACTGGGAAAACATACACGGAGCGGCAACACCACCTGGTGGGGAAGAAGCGGCACTGCGGGATCAGCTCTGGGAATGCCAACAGGGATTGCTGGATCAGACACAGTCCCGGGATCAGCCCCTCGGAATTCCAGCCGGGATTGCGGGCACGTACACGGAGCGGCAGCACCTCCTGGTGGGCACGGAGCGGCACTGCGGGGTCACAGACGGGCACAGCAGATCTGGCCTTTGCCCTGCCCTCCTGAGAGGTGGGGCTGCTCTTGCCAAGTGCTGGCACTGCTATTGCCCTTCAGGAGGGATAATGGACAGAGTGTCCATCTGCTAGAGGGGAATCTTGCGGTTTGGAGGGACACTGAGCCCAGTGTTTGAGGAGCAGCTCCTGCTGGACTCTGCCCTCTGTGTAAGCTGCAATTTGGTAATTTGGCCCTAAAAGCCCTTAAATTATTCTGCCTGTGTGGAAAGGAGGCAGGTGGAGATGGAAAACATTAGAAGTAAAAGCAGTTGAAGAGATCTCTGGCCATATTCATAGAAAAGACAGAGATCCTAAGATTTGTGTGAGTGTATATGTACATAGGGATGGATGGAGGGAGGGAGGGAAGGAGGGAGGGAGGGAGGGAGGGAGGGATGGAGAGAGGGAGGGAAGGATAGGCAGATATGTCTCAGGATTTGAAGCCAGACATAGTAAAATATTTGTTTTCATACTACATTATGACAAAGACATGGACAGAGAATGCCCAGTTAATGATTACAAAATAATTTAAGTTTCAAATGTTTCCTTTTCTCTTGGAGATTTTCAAGGCACTTTATTGAGTGGAGGTCAAAGTGCAGCCTGTGGCAGTGAGGAGGTGACAGAGACCATTGCCATTCCCACTGAAGGAAGAGGAGCCCAGACTGGAAGGAGGGGGAGAACACAGGGTGGGCTGTAGGGAGAAGGAAGCACCACAGCCAGCAGGAACACAAGTGCCACTGCCAAGCACCCCTCCATCATTGAGGGTGTCTCAGAAAGCCCAGGGATGCTCCTGCCCTTCTGGCAGCAATTACAAGGAATACAGAAGAGGGAACCATGGCTTTTAGAGAAAGGGGCTGTGTGATATGGTGGTGCTGGGATCAGCAGTTTCTTTTTGATCATCTATCAGCTCCAGCTGGGAGGGTGGGCAGGGAGAGAAGCAAGTGATGCCTGAGAAAATCCACCTGGAAGAAGGTAGAGAAGGGAAGTTGTGGGGCAGGGTAAATTCTTTGAGCTAAGAGGAGGGTGGAAAGGGAGAGACTAGTGCTTTTCAGCTTGTTTGGATTCTCTTTTCCTTAAGTTTTATTTGTTTTATTTCCTATGGAGTAAGTGCCTCAGCTTGCACTGTGCTCCTGCAGGGGTTTGGAGTGAAGAGTAGAAGGTGTCCTCGAGAAAGGTGTTGGGAAAGCCCTGGTCACTGCCCTGAGCTCCTCCTGGTGAGTAAACGTTGTCTTGTCTCATACTACAGCAACAGCAAACATAGACAGACTTGAGCAAGTTCTTACTCCTTTTTTGGCTAATGCAGAGTTGTTTGTGCTCAGTGAAAAGGGGACTTGAAAGGTGAAAGTTCTGTATGTTTTCTGTGTGGCACTTCCAGAGCCAGCAGGACCAGATGTTTCTGAGAGTTTTTTGCCAAGTCCCTGATGCCAGTGATGCTGGACTTGCTGTGTGCTTGAAAACCAGGACCATTTGCAAGTCAAGTACTCACATCTAGTAACTCTGCAATGAGCTGAGGATTTCTTTGGCCTTCTAAAATCGAGCACTGAGACAATATATTGGCAGGCAGGAAAGGAGGAAATTCATTACAGAAGCTTGCTAGGCTCGAGATAGATCTCTGCAAAGCTGGGGAAAGAGTTTTTTGTGGCTCTGCTGAGTTCCTGTTTAATTCCTCAGCCAGACATGGCCTTGCACAGCCTGTACAACACAAGGGACTGGGAGATCCTCTGTGGGAAACACAGCCCATAATAACCCTGTTTTCTGATCTCTGTTTCTCTGGTGCCACCCTTTATAAAACTGTAGATTGTTTCTGAAGCACCTAATTAAGAAAGGGCATTATGAGGGAATAAAACCATTGGAGTTGCAGGAAGTCATGACACAGGAACAGGCTGACTGGTCTCGTTGTTACACACTGACACTGTTATCAGATGCCTCATTTGTAGCTGTGTCCTTTGAGTGGGCTCACCACCCATTCCTTGCAAAAAGTCTGACTCCCAGCAAATGCTTTTTCTTGTTGCTGTCTGGGTGTTCAGCAGTGTGGACTGGTGGGTTTCCAGGTGGATAAATGTGTGCAGGGGATAAAACTCAGTGTCTCTTCTTTCTTGCTGCATTAGGATGAGCTGCATCCAACAGCTCTCCTGTGTTCTTAGGGGTTAAAAATGAAGTCTAAACACAACTTTTTGAGGATGTGTATCTGTCAAATGGGAATGACTGAAGAGTGTAGGAAAAAATTATGAAAATGTAAATGGTGTTACACACAGGGCCGTGTTCCATGTCAAACTGCATAAGTGTTTTGAAGGGGTGATAAATTCTCTGTTGGACTGGGAAACTAATGTGACCAAGGGGAGAGACAGGAGAGGACTTTGAGGGAAGACTTGTAGGACTTTTCTGTTCAGTGTCCATTCTGTACTTGGAGTGATCAGTCCTTCAGAGCCCTAAGGAACACTGAGGGTTGTGCAGGGATTTGCCAGGTGGCTGAGCAGGTGCTGAACCCTCAGGGTGCAGCTCTGGGTGCCTCTGCCTCCATGGGGGGAAAGGGGGTGCTGTGCTGCAGGAAAAGCACCACAAGGGAGGGGTTTGGTGCTGGGTGGGCACAGGGGTGTGTGCTCTGGTCTGTGACGCCTCCTGCTGAAGGACTGGGGCTTTGGAGTGTCTGAGGTGCCCAAACCTCCCTGCCTGGCCAGCTCTGCAGCCCTTGTGCCAGTCCTGGGCATTGTCCTCAAATTCATGACCAGAGGCCATTGGGGACAGTAAACCTGTGACTCAGAGGCAGGAAAAGCAAACTAAATAAACAGCCTGTGCTGCTCTAAGGGTTTATACAGGAATGAACACCTCTCTGAGTTATTTATGTTGTTTGCCTGTTGGAACAATGTGAGCTGGTAACAAGGGATGATGTGGGAACTGCAGGAAGAAGTGCCTTTCCAGGCAGAGACCTGTCACTTGATGTGTCCCCCTCTGTTAACTCAGATTACACGCTTGACTTTTGTTCTGAAAACTGTTCACTTGTCTTGAGCTTTGCATCTACAACTGGAAGAGGCATTTAGGGAGAAGGAGTTGCTGCTGAGGCCATTTGTGACTGTGGCAGGTTCAGGTTTCTGTCTGATTTACCCTCCTCAGCTGGAGGCTTGCTGGGAGATGGATCCCCCTGCACTGGGGCTGTTCCATCAGCAAGTGGCCAACAGGTGAGCCGTGTGGGGAGTTCAGGCCTGCACACAAGTGAATAGAAAGAAGAAAAATGCTCTGCATTTACTATTTTTTTTTATGTGTGAGAGAAGTATAAAAGAGATCACAGCCATCACAAGGAAAGGAAAATCATCCTGATAATTTTAAGAGTGTTTACCCTGCTTTGGTGCTTCCCTTGTTTGCAGTTCTGTCTGCTTTTAATGCAGTAGTGCTGCCTCACTTTGCTAGATGGTAGGAAATAAAAGCCAAGGATATGGAATGGACTAAAGAGGAACTGCAAGGTCTCCTTTCCCCCCCTCACATAACTTTCCAGCTCTCCCTTCTGTGATCTTTCATAAATGTAGGCAGACAGGTTTCCCTTCAGAGGCTGCACACTGAGGGCACTTGGATGCAAACGTGGCAAAGACAGTCCCAAACTTTGGACTAATCCCTGAGTGCCAGGCTCTAGGCAGCTTTCTGAAGTCCTCGCTATGCACAGGCTCGAGGCAAATGGTTTGACAGGCTGTGTAGATACTTATACCTGCTCAGCACTGTGTTTTAGTCCCTCAGCACGGGCACTGCCTGTGTAGGTGCATGGATATACCCCCAGAAGTGCAGGCTCAGAAGCTGAACCAAAGCTTACCTGGAGAATTCCTCTTGTCAGCGTGCAGGAAAGAGCCATCTGCTATTGCACCCTCTTCACTCCAGGGCTCCAGGAGAGCCAGGCAGAGTTGCCAATGGGCAGCAGCGATGGGAGCGGCACTCCAGGCAGGCTCCTCTTGCCGCAGCCGCGGTGCCCGAGCTCTGCCGGCACAGCCACATCCCATTTCTATCCGGCCTGTCCTTTCCAGAGCGAGCAGCCCGCTGGGACGATTGGAACCTCTGCTCACCCCCGTTCCAAATTCAGCCTCCCCCTCGGACATGGGGATTGCGGCGGGAGCGCCCGGGCTGCGGCAGGAGGGCAGCGAGAACCATTCCATGCCCCGCTCCTGGGGCAGGAGGGCAGCGAGAACCATTCCATGCCCCGCTCCTGGGGCAGGAGGGCAGCGAGAACCATTTCATGCCTCGCTCCTGGGGCAGGAGGGCAGCGAGAACGATCCATGCCCCGCTCCTGGGGCAGGAGGGTAGCGAGAACGATCCATGCCCCGCTCCGGCTGCTCCCGGCGCTGCTGCCGCTGGATCAGCCTCTCAGGCTTCCAAGGGCTCGGAGCCGCTCCCATTCACCCCGCCCGAGGGGCGATGCTGCCTGCGGGGACGCGGCGGGAGAGGCTCGTTGGGGAGCGGAGCTGCATCCCCCTCTCCCGCCGCCGGGATCCACTGGATGCTCCGCCGGGATGTGCATGCTCTGCCACTGAGCGGCTGGAGCGCCTCCCTTCCTGCCCGCCCCGAGTGCCACGGGGAGGGAAATGCCACGGCCAGCTCCTGCTTTTCCACCTGGAGGCTGCAACGAAAGCCTGCGACAAAGGAGAACCTGCAAGAGTCATTTTTTTTCTGACCGGAGAATGCCTGAGCCCGCAGTTGCCCCCCACCAGCTCCAGATGCCAAAGGAGGCTCAGCAAAACCCCAGAGCTGGAAGGCTCTTTGGTTCCTGCTGTTGCTGGTCGCTGGTAAGATCAGTGGTGCAACAAAAGGTGGGCTTTGGTGCGTGACCGAAATCAAGCACAGGTCACCCAGCCAGTGGGTCACAAACAATGTCCCTGGTACCAACACAAGTCGGTGCTCAGAGGGGCCAACTGCTTTCCTGCTGGATGTGACACAAATTCCACCTATTGGCTGCCTAATTTCTTACTAAAATCCTTTCTCTCCTCCAGACAGCGATGGAACCTGCTTCCACAGCCAAGAAACAGGATTGCTGTGGGAAATGATATATATCTCATGAGGCTGTGATTGGCACTGCTGGGGTGTTCGCTTTGTCAGGGATTCATTTGGAGGGGAAGATCAGGAGAATGGCTGGGCCAGGGTCTGCCCTTAGAAATGTGTGGCAATCAGGTGGCAGGATTGCTCTGACCCTGAGTAACAGAGAGAGCACACCAAGCCTTGGGAAAAAGAATGCAGTTGGAATTTTCACTTCTCTCTCCCGTGGGTAGCAGAGAAAATGGAACTGTTCTTGCTTGGTCACAAATGCACTTGAGTTGTCTGCAATGTCCTGATCATGACCTAATTCTCATGCTCTGCTTTAGGGGAAGGTGTGCAAGAAAGAAAACCACAACAGCAAGCAACAGAAATCAAGTATGGACAGAGAGAAACAGGAAAAGATAGATTCTAGTCATATAAATACTGTCTTAATGAGGTAGCACGTTTATGCTGAAATTCTTGCCACAGGATGTGTGTTTTTCTGGCTCTTCCCTGCAGCACAGATTTTGCATTAGCTGGTGGAAATTCTGCCCCTGTTAATCACTGTGTGGTTTATTTCCCCCCCTGTAAAAACAGACAATCACAACTGCCTATTCCTCCTATACTGGGAATTCCAAAGTTACAGGTGAAATCACCAGTACTTTTCCCCAAACTACCTTTCTGAAAAGTGACATTTTGGTTTTATAACTATGGGTTTGGGGGGTTTGTTTGTCTGGTTTTGTAGAGTTTTGAGTGGTTTTCCTTCTTGCTTTTGTTGCTTGCTTTGGGTGGTGGAACTGAATGTTTCTGTGTTGTCCAAACTTTCTTGGAGCTCCCACATCTATCACTGCAATGTCTGCACATGTATTTCCAATGGATTCACCTTCACAGCACATTGGGAAGTGGAAAAACACAATTCCTGCAGTTCTGTGCTTAGAAACATGGAATCATAGAAACATTTAGGTTAGAAAAGACTTTTAAGGTTATAGAGTCCAACTCTTAACACAGCACTGCCAAGGCCACCACCAAACCTTGTCCTAAATATGATAAATAGCAGCAAGTCCTCTCAGAAATGAGCACATGTAATGCATGGTATCTCTTTGGGTCACACTTTTAGACTATCTGAAATGTTTGGAGTGTTTGGATTGATGTTCTGTTGGTTTTAGGTGGAGCTTTTGTGATCTCTGGCTGTCCCCAGTTCTCTCCCCTGTTATTTCAGCCCTCTGATGACACTGGAACAGGGACCTCCCTACTTGTCCTCTTCAACCCCCCCCTCAGAGCACTTCAAAATTCAATTCATTGCAATACATAGAACTGTCTCTTTCTGCTAAAGACACATTTTTGACCTTTACTGAAAGAAAGATGGCTTTTGCCACTGAACTTCACAATGGGTTTAAAAGAACAAAAAATGACTCTTGCTGAAAGGACCAGCCTTCTCTTGAGTCTCCCATGAGCTTGCCTGGAATGAAAGAGCAGTGGCTTTTATTAAACACACAGGGCAGGACCTCAGATGGTGTAAATTGCCAGAACATCCATTGATTTCAGAGCAACTGGGACAACTTTGATGGGTTATAGATCAGAGTTAATCCTCCAGATGTGTAGGTGAGGTGTGAGTGCCAGGAGGAAGAAGTTTTGCCCAGATGATTGTTCAGTGCCAGCTGGTGTGTGCCAGCCCAGTGCCTCAGTGTCTGTGCCCTGGCACACAGGCCCAGGCAGGGCTGGAGCCACAGGCAGGGAACACTGTAGCTGCTGGCACTTCCTTGGTAAATGGTTCATTCAGTGTTTCTGAATGGAAAGTGGAACCACAGCCTGGCTCATGCCCCAAGGATCAACAAGGGGCAGCAGGTACCTCCCTGAGCAGCTTCATTTCATTGCAGGGTGTGATTCTACTGAGCATTCCTCTGCATTTGCAGACTCTGCTGCCCTTGCAGCCCTTGGTCCTTTCATTCTTAAATTGTCACTGAGCAGTGATAGCCACAGTCTAGTAATAACCACACAGCCAACAGCTCTAACATTTCTTTTTCCTCACTGAATTTTGTTCAAATCCTCTATGTCCAGTTCTTATAACTTTTTCAAGTCAGTTTGGAGGAATAGAGGGAGCCTTATTTTTATCTATTCCCACATTTTTATTGTTTGTGAGCAAGTCTGTAAAGAGAAACAGTAGGGAATGTGGTTTTTTGCAGCAAGAATTCGTTTCAGTTTACATGTCAAATGAGGAGCTGAGTAAGAGACTGGGTTCAAAGCCAAGTCTACGATGCCAGCATCGCTCTCTGGAGGTCTGCTCATAAATTATTCCTTTTTTGCCCCCTAATGTTTGTGCCCCAGGGCCCTGCTCCCTGTGCTGTTCCACCTGTGTGGCCCCACCAGCTGCAGGGCATGACCTGGTTATGCTGAGTCCCTGCTGGGGGAGCTGACTCCTGAATGAGCCTGCTCTTCTCAGGGAAACTCTTTTTGTTCTAGAGCCAAGCAAAAAGAAGAAATCCCGAGGCTCCTGACACTCCCAGCACAGGTTATGATTTTAAATTGATTTTAAATTGTGAGCCTTTCCCCTGGTGCAGCCTCTGCTCTGTCCCTTTGGGTACAAATATCTTGGATTTGCTCAGCTGTTCCATATTCCACTGGGTGCAGATGATTAAAACTGGTATCACACACAGTATTAATTTTGCTCACAACATCAGACTTCTTTTTCTTCTTTTTCTCCATTCAGTTTGGTAAAAATTTGTGGCCAAACTGGGGTATGGCATTCAATGTGGAACACTGAGAAATGTCACATAATTTAAACCAAAGCATTTCCTTGAGCAAAAGGCACCCAAACCACCCAAAATATGTAACCCAAATGTGGTCTGTTTTAATTTATTTTTAATAAATAAATCGTACTGGGTATTTTCAGGAGACCACTACACATTTTGAAGCCTTATGACTTGCATTTTAATTTTCACCTCCCTTGTAGTGTGTGGAGTGTTTTTAGGCTTGTTCCATGCATTAAAGTAGCAATTACGTAAAAAAAAGCCCATTTTTTTCTAACTGATGTTTAAGCTTTTGACCTAAATATTTAGCTTAACCTCATAATTATCTCAAAATAAATAAATTTAAAAAAAAAATAATTATATGGATCCCTGTGATGTCTGAAAGGGGGGATAGACATGCCTGTGAAATATTCTTTGCCACAGTTTATAACTTGAGTTTTTCTGTTGTGTCCTGAGTGCAAAGGTGCCCTCACAAAATTCACACAGCAGTTACTACTAAGCAAAGATTTTTTTTCAAAATAGTATTTTCCATGGAGTTTTGTGACTTTCTATAAAGGTAAGAATGGCAAAATTATTCTTAGGCTAAGGTGAAGTCTAAGGCAGAGAGGAAAGAAACCCCAAATTTTGACCTCTCTTTTTTTCCCCCTCTAAGAAAACCTGCAGGTCACTGAGTCCCTGAGCAGCCCTTGCTGAGCTGTCTGACTCAGGGTCCTGGGGAAGAGCAAGGACGTGTGAGGAAAGAAACATTCCATAAAAGCTGGTCAGGTGCCATTGCACAGCCCTTGGGGTGCAAACCCAGTGCCCCCTGTGCAGGCTCACAGATCCCAGTGTCCCCTGTGCAGGCTCACCCATCCCCCTGTGCAGGCTCACACATCCCAGTGACCCCTGTGCAGGCTCCTTGAGGGAGGGGCTTGTTCTGGTCCCCAGGGCTTGATCTGGCTGTGCAGCTGCACAGAAGAGCCCAGTCCAGCCCAGTGCAGCTCCCCAGAGGAGCCCAGTCCAGCCCAGTGCAGCTCCCCAGAGGGGCCCTGTCCAGCCCAGTGCAGCTCCCCAGAGGGGCCCTGTCCAGCCCAGTGCAGCTCCCCAGAGGGGCCCAGTCCAGCCCAGTGCAGCTTCCCAGAGGGGCCCAGTCCAGCCCAGTGCAGCTCCCCAGAGGGGCCCTGTCCAGCCCAGTCCAGCCCAGTGCAGCTCCCCAGAGGAGCCCTGTCCAGCCCAGTGCAGCTCCCCAGAGGAGCCCAGTCCAGTCCAGTGCAGCTCCCCAGAGGGGCCCTGTCCAGCCCAGTGCAGCTCCCCAGAGGAGCCCTGTCCAGCCCAGTGCAGCTCCCCAGAGGGGCCCTGTCCAGCCCAGTGCAGCTCCCCAGAGGAGCCCAGTCCAGTCCAGTGCAGCTCCCCAGAGGGGCCCTGTCC
>JAWWEV010000417.1:0-11928 GCA_035583235.1 Hafferia zeledoni
GTGGATCCACAGTGGTCCCTGGAGCTCGTGGCATGGGGCTGTGCCAGCCCAGCCCCCGGGCACTCTCCATGCCCTCCTCCATGCTCAGGTACTTCCAGTGGTCAGTTGGGTCTCATTTGTAGGGAAGGGGGAATCCCCTCTCTTGTAAATGAAAAAGTTAACACAAAAGCCCCTGAAATCCCATCTTTTGCTGTCCTGATCAGCAAGAGACCCCAATCCATTAATCCTTTCCCTGGGGAGGAAGGTTCCTGCAGGGCTTGCTCCAGGAACAGCAGCATTGCAGAAAGCCTTGTGGCCTTTCTCATCTGAGTGGAGCTGGAGCAGCCTCCTGAACACATTCACATCTAACAGAGCTGTGTTCCAATGTGTCATGTGGGGGCAACTGAACTTGATGTTTTGTGACCCTGGTTGCAGAAAAAATGGTGAACTGCTGAGTGAGAAAGTGTGAAAGAGTAACCACAGTGCTGAGTCAGGGTATGCTGGGGAGTGCAGGGAGTGTCTGGGAGAAGGAAAGCAAGATGGATGTGTGTGAGGAAAATAAATAAGTGATAAGATGGTAAGAGGATGTGGAAATGGAAGAAATGACAACTCAGCATCTGGACTGGGGAAGAAAGGTCAGGAGAAATCTGAGGGAAAACTGCTGGGAAACACTACAATGACAATCTGAAAATGACTAAATTGTATCCCACCTCTAAAATGCATTATAAAACTTAGTTTTAGTTTTGCAGAAATTATTTACTGTATTTATTCTGTAAAAGGAAGAAGTCTGTTGTTCCCAGAGGGCTCAAGAACTCAGGGACTACTGAGAGTCCCTGGCTGAAGCCTGGAAGCCCCAGATATGGCTGGCCCTCAGCTGCCCCAGCCTGCCCCCCAGGCAGCCCAGCCTGGGCTCCAGTGGCCCCAGGAGCTGCTGCTCTCTCTGACAGAGGGGAAGTTCATGGGGAGGGTGCAAAGTGGTGCAAGTTTTGAGCTGCTGCTGTGGCCCAGCTCACAGGGACCTGGCTTGTGTGAGCCCTGCTTTTGGCCACCACCCAGGCATATGTTTTATGAAGAATCATCCAAGGGAAAAACACAACCTGGAAGTGGAGGTGGAGCTGGCAGCAGAAGTCAAGTGTCTCAGAGGTAAGAGCTCCTTTTGCCCATCCTGGAGGATGGGGTAGATCTGTAATGGGGAAAGGAACGAATTAACTGCTCTGAGCTGGGGGAGGATGCATACAGAAGAGCAGAGGCTGAGAAAAACATCACCTCTGACAGCAACTGCTATGAAGTCTGCTGGATTATCAGGATCAAAGAGGGACACCAGTTTAAGGAAGATGAATTCCTCACCGCTTTTGTGGGGAATGAGGATCATTTGGCATTGGCACTCTGTAGAGTGAGGCTGCCTGTCACCTGATAAGGGCTTATGTAAAGGTCTTGAGAAAAACATCAATTCAGAGTGGCTGTATCTGAAAAAACATTTTAAATAAATGCAGCTGATGGGCTGATATAGAGCTGTTCCATGTGGATGGCCAGAGACCTCCTGAGCTTAAGCACAGCATTCCAGTAATAGTAGAGAAGATGGTTGAAAATATCCCTCTTCAGAAACTTTTCATTGGTAAAGGAAAATTCACAGTTCACAGTGTAAGGTTCTGTCAGGAGCCTCAGGATAGGAGGAATCATAGAATGGTTTGGTTTGTAAGGGACCGTAAAGGTCATTCAGTTCCACCCCCTGCCATGGGCAGGGACACCTTCCACTAGCCCAGGTTGCTCCAAGCCCTGTCCAATTTGGCCTTGGACACTTCCAGGGATGGGGCAGGCACAGCTTCTCTGGGCAACCTGTGCCAGGGCCTCATAGGGAAGAGTCTCTTTGCAAGATCTAATTTAAATCTACCCTCTTCCAGTTTGAAGCTGTTCCTCCTTGTCTTGTACATCTTGCTGTTAGGGTCTTACAGCTGTGCTCTTACAGGCCCTGCAAGCCCATCACCCCCCACCACAGTGCCAGCAGCACAGCCCTGCTGGGGAAGCAGAGTCCAACACATGTGGAAACTTAGGGATCAGAGCCCAGGGAGGGAATGCCCAAACTAAGCTAATGGGAGAGGCAAACAACAGTGTGGGGTAATGTCGTGAGTCTGCAGTAAGACTCTTAGAGGCACCGTACCAGGTACTGTTCACCTGGAGACACTTGTCAGGGAGCAGCAGACACGTGGGGGACCTGAAGGACTGTTTTGCAAGACTGTTTCTCAGCAAAGCAGTGCTGAAGTTGGCACAGCATCTTGAGCTGTAGAAGATTTAATATGCATTTTCTCAGGCCATAGTGCTGATTGAGATATCAAACACCCCACCTGGGGCTCTCTGGTGTCACATTGTCATCATTGTCTTCTGCTGGAACTGTTCTGCTTTGCACAACTGATTTGCCCTTCAGGAGAGCAGAGACTTGCATCCTTCCCTTGGCACTTCAGATGGATGCAGACCGTGACTAAGGAAATGTTCAGCCTGACCCCCAGGGGCATCTGTTTGCCAACACAAAATAATGATACTGTTGATACATTTCCTCAGGATGCAAAAGGAACTTTTCTGCAACATAAGAAGTTTCTCTGGAAAATGTCACTACAAGATTCTGCTATGTATCCTGTTGGCAAATTCCATCACTCAGAAAATTCTCTAGTAATCCACTGGCCATCTTAATCTTGAAAAGTCTAATTTTTGCAGTGAGCAGATTTAGAGAAGTTCCATACCAGTATATTTCCATTTACTGAAATCTGCCCAGAAGTGGGATTTGTGCATCTGTCACAAATGAGTGCCAGCCAAGGAAGGTATCACCTCATTGCTGTCTTTTTTAGGATACAGTTGCTGCTAGTGCTAATATTATGCACTTAATCCTGATTTTCCTTCCCTCCCCCTTGTGCCACTTGCTCTGTTTTTACTTTGTCTTACCCGGAGGCGTCTTAGCCTGCCCACCCCACTCCCCTGTTCTGTAACAGGATCTCCTCAGCTGCTTTGGTGGGTGACAAAAAGGGCATCCTGAATGTCACCTCCTTGGCCAGCTCTTCCGCTGGTGTTTACTGGGAACATGAGGAGTCTGAGTAACAGCACAACTCTGATACTCAGTTCTCACCCCAAATAAAAGCTTACTGCTTTCCCTCTCCACTGTTCTGTTAGTTGGGCCGTGCCACTCCAGAGTCTCACTCACTGCCATTTTGGTGAAAGGCACTGAGGAAGATGTCCTTGTGAGGCAGAATGTATAATCACCAGCCAGAAAAACCCTTTTGGCAGAAGAAACAGAGCTTCAACTTCTCTGTCCACATCTCTGAAAGGATGGTCAGGATTAGGAAATAGGAAGGCTACCAGAATATTGACAATATTGTCTGAAAATGTCATCAGTGCTCACTGGTGACCACAGAAAGGGAGTATCAGGAATTATTAAGATCAACTGAGAATAAACCAGAAATCATTGTACCAGGCCCACAGACAACTTGCTGTCTGCAGGTTCAGCCTATGCAGTTAGGAAGGGTACAGAGAGGGAGGATGGAATTGATGGGAGCACTGCAGAGTCAAGATGGGGTCCTTCACTTTGCGAAAGTAACAACCAGGTGGTGAGATGGTGTTCTTACATAATATTCTAAATAGTACAGATGAAGTGAAATTAGGTTTTCACCAAGCATTCAGTGTACAGGAGATAATAATCACAAAATGGTCACACCAAAATGGCTTTGTCTGTGCTGGAGCTCTGCGAGGCAGGATCCCCATGGTGGGAAGGCATCCTGGAGCAGTGGGCAGTGCTGCTCCCAGAGACCACAGCCACAGCTTTTCCCCAAATATCCCACCGCCTGTGAGCTGTGAGATCTTCCTACACTTACCTATTCAAGCTCAGCCACTTTCTACCTCCCCCTGTGGGAACAGGCTGGTCCCAGTGCTTGGATCAAGATTGCTGAAAAACCCCTTTGATAACAGGCAGCAATGCAAGGGGGAAGCAACATCACAATGTCTTTAATTAGGAAGCATCCTAGTGCTATAACACCCACCTGTATTTTGTCAAAGAACTGAAAGCAAAACTAGTGTTTGTGGTTTGCTGTACAAACCATTTCTTTTGTACTAGTGACGAGGCGGGACATTCTGGAGATTTTGAGGGAAAATATGCTAATTCCTCTGACAATAAGTAACAGGTGCAGCAGATGAACAAAAATCTTTGAATTTCTCAACACTAGGTCATATGTGGTTGCTATGAATGAGAGGAACCCAACTTCAGAAGCATGCCCAAGCACAGCTGCTTGTTACCAAGCCTGTCCCCTATGTGACAGTATTAAGAAACAGTTGACATATCTGTAAAAAATGAACAGATGAATATAAATTCTCTGTTATGGAATATCTATCATGGTTTATGAGGGTCTGAAGACCAGTCACCCAGCAAGCTGATTCACTGGAAGTAGGTAATAGTATTTCTTTCAATGTTATGTTACAGTCAGCAATACCCCACAGAGATGATGTTAGCTGCTGCTCACTCTATCATAAACTTATTTTCTGACAAATGGTATCTGGTGACTCAGAATGAAGAAATGTGTGTACAGATCCCTAAAGGTCTGTGGTGGGCCTGGGGAAATGCTTACCAACATACAATTACCACTGTGAATGTGTCCAGCCTGTGGTAACAAGAGGACACTCCTGTACTCTGCCTGCCCTGCTGCTCCTGACCTGGTGGAACTGCTTTCTGATGTGATGGGATACATTTTGCTGCCCCAGTGAGCTCCACAGCTCTCTTACTCTGTTTGAATATCATGCTGCTCTTCAACGACTGAAAGCAACCAAAGCCTCCTCTGCTGCTGAGGATGTTTCCAGATGGTGTACTAGAGAAGCGATATTATGGAATTGGTGTGCTGGAGGGATTTGCTTTGGCAAGTTGAATGGAATTAACTGTTTCCATCAATGCAGAAGAATCAAAGATTCATGCCCAGTTGTCCACTTGAGAAATACTGTTTTTCAGGACCCCAGGATAATTTTGGCTTCTTAGCTGACGAAGTGAAGGTACAGATGCCTTCGCTGATTAGCTTGGAGCAATTGTCTGATTTGAATGGATAGAGGGAACCTCTACATTAAAGCCATGGAGCTGCTGTTGTGAAGGGCCATCTGCAGGTCTTTAGTTCAGTCTCCCTCTTCAAGCACATCTGTTATTGGTGTTGGTCCCACTAGTCAAGGCTTTGCTGAGCTAAGCTTTTCAGACAGAGGCCCCACAACCTCTGTGGTAGCCTGTGCCATTTCTGCATTACCCAATAATAAAGAAAGTTTTTAATGTCTAAGTGGAGACTTTCAAGCAACAATTTGTGGTCATTGCCCCTTGCTGCATTGTCTGCTGCTCATGAAAAAAGCTTGGCATGTTGTCTTTGTAGCTGCCCCTCATGCAAATTAACCCTTTCCCCGCAAACTAACAATGCTCTCAAACTCCCTTCATAGCACAATTTTCCATACCCTTGACAGATGTATGCTGGACCCTCTCCTTTTAGTTCACATCCCTCTGGAACTGGGAAGCGTAAAACTGGACAGACAGTTTCAGATGAGGACTCAGCAGTGTCAAGCAGAATGGATAATAGTTTCCTATGAACCATTGACCACACTTTTAGCACCACACAGTACTTGTTTCATCCTGGTTTTAGTTAGAACATGGTGCTAATAACACCAGTGTTGTGGGTTTGATCCCTGTATGGGCCATTCACTTAATGCTTCACTCAATAATCCTTGTGGGTCCCTTCCCACTCAGAATATTGTGTGATTCTGTGACTCTGCAGTGAGAGCATTCATATTCATATCCACCAATGTCCTTCCTCTTGGAGGGCCCTCCCTCCTAATTAGGGAAGCACAGAGCAGAGAGCTTGAGAGTAGCTCCCAGGGTTAAAGATTTTGGATTACCAGACTACAAGAAAAGATTCTTTTCCCTGCCGCAAACCCTCCTGCCATACAGGCACATTCTTATCTTTTCAGTTCTTGAGCTTGATAACTCTGAACAGGCAGGAGATGGAGGTTCCCACGAGCCAACACACAACATCTGCAGGCACTTCCCCTTCCTCCCTCCAGCCTGGCTGCTGCCTACCTAAAAAGTGCCTCCTCACTGCCTGTCTCCCAGCTAAACATTGGGATGGGGAGAAGAAAATACACATCTTCAGGTCTGGTAGAAAGGGAGTAGCTGCCTTATAACTGTCTCCAGAAGGATCTATTTTCAGCATGACTGAGTCCTTTCTCCTCCAGGGGAATGCGCATGGCTGTGCAGGACACTCTGTGTCCAGACATGGATTTCAGGCTGCCTCTTCCCTTGCATCTTGACTAGGTTTGCTTCTCGTCCCAGTGAAGTCAAGGCCTGCAGAGATGGAAACAGTATTGACAGAAAATTAATGGCTCCCAGGAATCACTGCATCCTTTTTTTTTTGCATTGAGGCACTTGCACTTCTTTCAACATAGTCCTTCCTGGACACATTTCTCCTTGCTGTGCCTGGATATAGGAAATATGGCAAAGTTTTCCCTGAGGTAATGTATTTGGATCTACAAAATAAAACTACAGTGAAATCTGGATCATTCATTTCAGATTAGAGACTACTTCTTTGTAAGAAACCACTATATCAGTGTCACATAAATGATATCTGGGTGAGAGAGATCAGCTGTATAAATGAAACTTAATTGAAATTAAGCTTAGACTGCTGTCCAGGCATGCTTATGACACCCAACCAAACACTCCACTTTTCATGAGCTTTATGGCTGTCTGAAAGAGTTTGTCTAATACTGGTTCTTTCAGAAGAGTTGCTAGAATAGCCTTGCTGTTCAATCTGAATGGCACTGGACTATTTGACACTGAATTTTAACACTGAATTCAGTCAGGCCCTGGCTGGTGTCCAGCACCAGAATTGTTTCTGCCCTGCAGTACAACTGACAGATGAGCAACACACTCAGTGTCATCCAGAAATGCCGCTGGTGGGAGAGGTAGTACTATTTAATGTAAAGTTCTTAAGTGTTAGCTGAACTCAGTATGCAAATTATTCTTTGCATAGGGCCACATCTCCATATACACCATATACACCATTTTGGAGAATTTTGCTAGATTTCAGTAATCCTTCAATCCTCAAATGATTAATACCAAGCATCTTTCAGGGATTTCACTCTAAGGCACCAAGTAAAGCAAACATACCCATTATCACATTATGTTAATGTTGGGGTTTTTACTGGTACTGAGCTACTCACACAGAGATACTAATGAAGACATAAGTCAATAGCTCTGGTGGGCACAGAAATTCCAGTTAGGGATCCACAGCAACAATAGTCTCTGAATTTCAGCCAGCATTGTGGATTTGCATATGCCCACAGAAACCCTCACCCAAAGTAGGACCTCCTCCAACATTCAATGCAGGGTTAAGTGAGACAGTATATCCTGCAGCCCCTCTACACCTTGGGCAATCAGGCAGCATTCCAAACATGCCTTGTAGGATGTGACTGTATTCAGTTTCCTGAGTTCCCTGTGTGAATCCTGCAGCATTCCTCTAAACACAAGGCTGCTTTCCCTCCTGAGGAGAGGACTGCCACCAAAGTGTGCCTGGCTGTCAGAGCTCAAGAGCTGCAGTCTTAGACCAGGGAGAATAGATAGGCAGAGAGTTGCTTCCCTTTTGACTCTGTGGACAGGGTACCTGCACCTTCCCATTTCAGTGGAGTAGGTTTACAGCAGCCATTTTTGTGCCAAGGAATGTACTGATTCTTTCTGGCGATAGGAAAGCTGCCAGATACACACCTTCAAGATAATTATGCTAATTCTACAGTTCTCTTACTGAACAGGGTCACAAGCTCCTATCTCTCAGCCCACAGGGTGCCTATTTCCACATAGCTGTTGTGGCAGGATATTGAGAACAGCTTCATTCAGAATGGGCCAAAACCACTGCCGGAACTGGATTGTGCTGGCTGGTAGTCCTACCATCCAGATTCTTCTCCAAGGATGAAACAGAGACTAGTTTCATGGACTAGAATAGCCCAATATTTGAGACAGTGAAGCCAAGTCTCTGAAGTAAATGTGAAATGGTTTGGTCTCTAAACCAGCATATATATTCTTGTTTCTGTGGGCACTCTGCTGTACCTACAGCCATCTCATCCTGTTTGCATCTAAAGCATGGAGTTTACTGGGGGAATGTAGAGGTACCTGTGCACTTGAGTTGCTTTGCTTTAATGTCACAGAGAGTCTTTAGCTGGAAACCCACACATGATTTAGTTAACTCAGTTATCAAGATAAGTAAACACGGCAGTAAGATTTGAGTCTTTGTGATTCTACAGTTCTTGAGGCTCATTTAACATTGGTGTTTTCTCTGTCAAGGACAGTGTGCAGTTGAGTACTGGTGAGGCAAACCCCTGAGGTCAGTCTGGGCTCCAATAATGCAAAGCAAGTGCAGTGCTCTGAACTCAGAGAGGAACAACCCCAGGCACAAGGATATGCTGGGTGCTGACCACCTGGAAAGGGCCTGGGGGGCCTGGGGGACACAAGGCTGAACATAAGCCATGTTCACATCCTTTCTGTGAAGAAGGTGAATGGTGTCCTGACTGCATTAAGAGGTGTGTTGCCAGCAAATAGGTGGAGGTGATCCTTGCCCTTGATTCAGCACCAAGGCCCCACCTGGAGTGCTGTGTCCAGCGCTGGGCTCCTAAGTGTAAGAGATACAGAGCTACTGGAGAGGGTCCATCAGAGGGCAAGTAGGATGAATGAGTGTCCGAAGCATCTCTCTCCTAAGGAAAGGCTGATAGGGCTGAGACTCTTCAGCCTGGAGAAGAGAGGGCTCAGGTGAATCTTATCCATGTATATAAATGCCTGAGGAGAAGGTACACGGAGGACAGATCCAGGTTCTTTTCAGTAGTGCCCAGTGACAAGACTCGAAGCAATGGGCACAGTTTGCCATACAGGAGCTTCCCTGTGAAAATTGGGAAACACTTTTTTCCTGTGAGGCTCACTGAGCACTGGCACAAGTTTCTCAGAGCTCTTGTGAAATCTCCATCTTTGGAGATATTCAAAAGCCATCTGGATTAAAGTGTCTCCTCCATTACTATGTCCTGCTTCACAACCCTTTTCTGAGATTTGGACCATTTTCAAAAAAAGACTTTCTGTTTCTACCACTGGCTTATGGGGACTATGACACTGCATTCAATCTTCAAAACACTGCTGAGTGATTGTCAACATCCAGAGACACCTCAACTCACTGAGCACCTTCTTGTTCAAACCAGACCTTCCCTCAGCCTGCCCAGAGCTGCCTGGCCATGTGCTGCACTCCTGTCCTTGACAAGGATGGGTCCACATCCTGCACAGCACCACAGCAGAAACCCAGAAGAGCTCTCTATTTACACTGCCTTTGTCAGTATTCACTGGGAAGGCAAAGATTTTTCAGTCCCCAAAATCAGGTGTTGATCCAGCCTAGCACTCTCAGCTAAATTCTCCAGATAGCATAACAAACAGGGTCAAAGAATCCTTTATGTTGGAAAAGCCCTTCAAGATCACCAAGTCCAGCCTGTGCCCGATGCCCACCTTGTCACCCAGCCCAGAGCACTGAGTGCCACAGCCAGGCGTTCCTTGGACACCTCCAGGGATGGGGACTCCAAACCTCCCTGGGCAGCCCCTTCCAATGCCTGACAGCCCTTTCAAGTGAAGAAATTCTTCCTGATATCCAACCTGAACTTTCCCTGGGGCAACTTCCAGCCATTTCCTTTTGTTCTCCCGACCCCCACCTGGCTCCCCTCTCCTGTCGGGGAGTTGCAGAGAGCAAGAAGGTCCCCCCTGAGCCATCTCTCCAGGCTGAGCCCCACCAGCTCTCTCAGCAGCTCCTGGTTCTCCAGATCCTATCCCAGCTCATTTTCCTTCTCTGGACATGCTCCAACCCCTCAATGTCTTTCTTGCAGTGAGGCACCCAGAACTGGACACAGCGCTGGAGGTGTGGCCTCACCAGTGCCCAGCCCAGTCATTTCCCTGCTCCTTCTGGCCACACTGTTTTTGTACAGGCGGAAATGACACCAGCCTTCTTGCCCACCTGGCACATCCTGGCTCATGTTCAGGGGCTGTTGACCAGAGCTCCCAGGTCCTTTCTTGCTGGGCAGCTTTCCAGACACTCTTTCTGCAGTCCATAGTGCTGAGAGGGGTTGTTGTGGCCAAAGAGCAGGACTTGGAACTTGGCTTTGTTGAACCTCACCCACTGATCCAGCCTGTCCAGATCCCTCTGAAGAGCCTTTCTGTTCTCCAGCAGGTCAACACTCCCACCAACCTTGGTGTCATCTGTGAACTTGTTGAGGGTGCCTTTCATCCACTTATCCAGATCATTGGTAAAGATATGAAACAGGACTGGGCCCAGTACTGAGCCCTGGCTCCAGCTGGACATAACCCCATGGCCCCCCAGGCTCTGGGCCCAGCCATCAACCTGTTTTTCACCCTCATGTCCAAGCCATACCTGTCAGTTTGTCCAGGGGAATGCTGGAGCGATGGTATCAAAGGCTTTACGGGAGTGCGGGTAGACACATCCACAGCCTTTCCCTCACCCACCAGGTGGGTCACCTGGTTATAGAAGGTGACCATGTTGGTAAAGCAGGATCTGCCTTTCCTAAAGCCAGGCTGGGCCTGGTCCTGTAGTTGCCCTGTACATGCAGTGTGATCACACTAAAGATGATCTCTTCCATAACTTTCCCCAGCACCGAGTCAGGATGACAGGTCTGTAGTTCCCCAGATCCTCCTTCCAACCCTTCTTGTGGATGGGCATCACACTGGCACCTCCAGTCATCTGGGGCCTCCCCAGTGAGCCAGGACTGATGATAAATGATGGAGAATGGCAGGGCAAGATCTTCCACCACCTCCATCAGTGCTCTTGGGAGAATCCCATCTGGCCCCATGGACTTGTGGGTCAGCAGGTCACTAATTTCTCCTGGTTTGTGGGGAGTCCATTCTACTCCTCATTCCTGTCTACAGCTCGGGGGGCTGGTTGCCCTGAGGAAAACCCCTCCTTATTGAAAACTGAGGCAAAGAAGGCATTAAATACCTCAGTCTAAATCTGACAGGACTTAAAACATCTCACATGACTGTGTGCTATTCCTAAAATGAGACCAGTCTCTCTCTGGCACTACCAGCAAATCCTCTTCCTCCCCTCTCCATCAGCATTGCATGGGCATGTTTGCCACTCTCAGTGCTCAGGTGAAGACCACTGTGGTGTTTCAGATTGCACAAATGTCTAAGTGTCCAAGATATTTCCGATGAAATGGAAGTGCTGGGCTGAGGATGTATCAGGTAGAGAGCATCTGGAACTGTACACTGAGATGATGTGTTTGTGTATATGTCCAATTATTTGTGTAAGTATGACTGCATAGAGCGATTTTCTACTGGTTGTAGGTAAGGAAAAAAAAAGCTGTGGAAGGCATTCCAAATCAGAGTTATCCTTCCTGGGGTTACAGGCATGAGAACATCTGGATAAACTAAGAAGTTGCCAGCAAAATCAGGAAGCATCTCTTGCTCACTGGCATGAACATGCAGATCAGAAGTTTCAGCAGGTATAACCCCTCACAAGGTTCACAACAACATTTCTTGGAGAATCTCCCATTCATTTGCAATCTGAAGTGTGTGCAAAGAGGCACACTCTCTGTGTCCATATGTGTGTGTGTGTGTGTGTGTGTGTGTGTGCACACTCTTCCTGATATACCCAAAGCTGCCTCACACACCTGTCAGGTAGAGACCAGCCTCTCCCTGCTGCAGTACTGGGCTGACCATCCTGCTCTGCCTGTCATCCTGCTCAGCTCTTACACATCTGCACCTCTGTCTTCAGGATTTTACCAACAAAACTGCCAAAAGCTTTTAATTATGCTAATTTACCTTTTAACATCCTGTTTTGTCTATTGTACAGCTGGGATAGCTGGGACAGACATACCAAGCAATCCACCCAGGGTCATACAGTGAGTCGGTGGGAAAGCCAG